>JAAALK010000283.1:63590329-63915015 GCA_019279435.1 Zizania palustris
GAAGATCTAGGCATTCAGCTATGTTTTGCTGCAGTGAGGCATCCTCAGTCTAATGGAGCCGTAGAGCGAGCCAATGGAAATATTTTATCAGGGCTAAATCGAAGAATAGTAGGATTAGCAAAGGGACTGTGGACCGAAGAGCTTCCGAAGATTCTGTGGTCCATTCGGACTACGCAAGCAAGGTCCACAGGTTTTACTCCGTTCAAACTACTATTCGGAGATGAAGCTATGACTCCAACAGAGCTCAAAGGGGGATCATTTCGCAGTACCGAACCGGACATTGAAGAAGAAAGACAAGCTTCGTTAGATTTATCAGAAGAAACAAGACTTCGGGCTGTAGCTAATTTATCAAAATATCATCAGCAGACGAAGGCTTGGTTTGACCCAAAGGTTAAGCTTAATGAACTAAGACCGGGTCATCTTGTTCTACGAAGCATTATAGCACCAGGGAAGTTAGGCAATAAATGGGAAGGTCCATACCTAATTGTCCGCTCAGGACGCCCTGGTTCATTTAAATTAGCTAATTTAGAAGGTGAAGAGTTAGCACATACTTGGCATGCGGAGCACCTAAAGCGATACTTCGCATAAGGGCTCCTTGTAATTCGTTTGTAATCATCTTCTAAATCAATAAAGCATATGATCCTGATAGTGCCTTCCCCTCATAGACTTCCAGCTTCCAAGTGGACGCACTGGAACCGCGGGGTCGACCGAGAGGGAAGTGTCATGAAGCTGGGTTGTATTTTCGGACTTCGAACCCATAAAGTTCGAAGCTTCCGACGTGGGGGCTGGCATAATCCGGAGCCCAGGCCATCGGCTTGTAGGCATCCGTAAAAGAGCCCAAAACCACATCCTACGGAGTCCAAGCCATTGGCTGGTAGACTTCCGTAAAAAGAGCCGAAGGTGGCCAAAATCTGCGGAGTCCAAGCCATTGGCTGGTAGACTTCCGTAAAAGAGCCGAAGGTGGCCAAAACCTGCGAAGTCCAAGCCATTGGCTGGTAGACTTCCGCAAAAAGAGCCGAAGGTGGCCAAAATATACGGAGTCCAAGCCATTGGCTGGTAGACATCCGTAAAAAGAGTCCAAAGAGACCATTGCAAACTCCGAACCATTGGTTCGACAGAGATCGCAAAAACAAGCCGAAGGTGGCTAAAGCAAAACAGAATTTGAGCCATGAGCTTCGAATGTCTGTCAACATAGTCCGAAGTGACAAATTTTTTAAGGCACTAAAGTGTCCTGGAAGTTATCTCAAGTGATTTCTGTCATAAAACAAAGGTACTAAGTTGCCATTCTTCCGACTGCAAAAAGTCGAAGACACTTCATAAGATTTTAAAAGATCTTTAAATGACAGAGGGGCTCCGAACCCCCAAAAAATTGTACTCCGAAGTTTTTTCTTTGCGCATAACCATCTTTGAATACATTTCGAAGTTGCTTATACCCAAAGAGGGGCTAGTAAATATGGAGAAAATTTTAAATCGGCATTCATTATTGAAATAAATGTGTTTACAGATTACACTATGAAAAATTGGTATCTATACCAAGAAGGAATCGGAGACCTCTTCGGTCCCTAGAGCTAGGGGTGGAACGACTAGTTCCAGCATCGGAAGTTCTAATAACTTTACGTTTAACTCTCTTCCTCCCCCTCGAAGCTCTAAAATCCTTCTGCTCTTGTTGAAGCTCGGCCCAAGTTCGAAGCCGTTCAGGGCTTCTTTCCCAGCTTCTAAGATCTTCAGATCTTTTATTTCGAGCTTCACCTTCGTCTTCAGACCAATTAGTGTCTTCAGAAGACGAGGTATTTACGTTAACCTCTTTCTCTTCCTCTTTAATATAAGACATTACATCTTTGATTACTTCGGGCGCAATTACGCCGGAGTTATCTCGAGGAATTAGAAATCGAGGACGCTTGTAAGCCTTTAGAAGTTCGAAGGTATTCCATAATGAATGAAGTTTGTCGTTAAGCTCTAACACTTCGATGTCTTCCATAAGAGGCAAAGCCTAAAAATATGACAAACAAGATTTTCATTGATAAATGTTTACAAGCATGAAGCTTTACATAGTCAAAATCCTAAATGATTCCTAAACATGCGGGTTCGGAGGAGGCTGACTGCTCGAAGCTTGGTTCCGAACTTGCTTCTGGCGTTGGCCTTCATCGATCCAAGCCTTGATCGTGGAACGACCTTCGGCCCTCCATGAGGTTTGAAAGGCTCGCCAGGCAGCAGTCACGCCTTCGGAAGGATTTAAAAGCCACTCGTCGTCGAAGGTGATGGAGCCCTCTGTGCTCGGAGTGATTGTTCGGCACAAATCCTCGTAGTAACGAAGTAGTCCGAGGGTAGACACTTGTCCGGAGAGTTCTCCATAACGAATGCCTGCCGTCTTCATTTGCTTCGCTGCTCCTTGGATCCTTTTTAACCGGCGCAGCAGATTCACGTTGTCATCTGAAGGAAGTGATCCAGTAGTACCGAAGTACTCCAGAACACCTAGCATCTGTTCTATGACCTCCGTAGCTACCTTCTCAGACTTAAGCTTTTCTTCGATTAATGCATCCTTGCTCGAAGTTGTTTCTGCTAGAACTCCGGAAATCCTAGCATTCTCCGTAGTTAAAATATTCTTTTGATTTAGGAGTTGGCTAGCTTCCTCTTGGAGCCTCACAAGTTCGGACCCAGCATTAGCATGCTCCAACCGCACCCTTTCGATTTCCGCCCGAAGCACGATTCTTTCTGCTTCGAGCTCTTTATTAGCAGCCTCCAAGCCCTGTCTGGCCCTACGCTCCGTTGAAATCATGTTATCCATTTGAACCACTCTAGCTTCGGAGAAAGACAAGTTGCGTTTGAGAGCTTCATTTTCTTCCCGAAGCTGAGCAATTTCATTTTCGCTCGATAAAGTTGCAGCGCGGGCCAAGACTACTTGCTAAGAAAAGAAAAAACTGAAGTAAGAAATTATTCATGTATAATTTGCTATTGGTTCGAAGGTGCTCCGTACCTGGTAGGCTGCTCGTTCCATAGCAACGTTAAGCTCTGAACTCTTCACCCTGCTTAAGATTGCTATCAGCTCTGTCTCCCCGACTTCGCGACTCACTCGACCTAAAGGTTTGACCAGAGTCTGAAGCCCGGTTCTTTGCTCCAAAAAAGGAGTTAAAAGAGGGAGCATTGCCGAAGCCTCTTGGTCGTCCCTGCTTGGCGAAGCTCCGGAGCGTTCTCCTGAGGTCCTTGGAACTTCGGTAGATGGCCCCCCCTCAGTTGATTCACTTTCATCTGTTGATTCAAACGAAGTTGATCCTTGAGTAGGGAGAGGCTCTATATGTCTTTTACCCCTTCCAGGCCCCTGTTAAGCGACCTCCGGGTGCAGCTCCGAAGTTGTCAAAGGCCTTTGAATTGTATCTTCGTGATGTACTTCTACAGAAGGGGGCTCTGCAAAAGCAAAAGTATTATACATTATATAATTTTGCAGAAAATAATAAGAGAATTATGCGAAGTTTACCTTCGACATTCTGGGGGCGATCGAGCACCGGACTGCTCGGAGGATCAAAGGTGAGGTCTTCGTCTGAATCCACAGTTAAAACTTCAACTGTCGGAGTATCTCCGTGAGCAGTCCTCCCTTCATCCACAACTGAAGTTGTAGTAACTTCAACTTCATCTTCGCCCATAGGGGCTTCGATTTGCTCTTCTTCTTGAGCATCCGGAGCTCTCACTTCTTCAATGTTAGCCTGAGACTCCGGCATACCTGCAGTATCTTCAATGTGAATATCTTTTTGAGCCGCATCTTCATCAATCAACCTCACTAATAGTATACCTTCATCTTCTTTAGAACCGGAGATTGAGGTTCTTGGGCTCGAAGGCGCAGGATTCGAAGGTGCGAGATTTTTTGGCTTCCGAGCCACCTTCTTCACCGGAGTCTTTGCGGAGCTTGAAGTCCCTACTTCGGCTATCCTTTTCTTGGGTCCTTTCTCCGAAGGCACCCAGTCCATTAGAGGGGGCGGAGTCATCTCCAACATTCCCCATACTCTGTTAAACCTCTCCCAACTCCCGACCAATTTAACTCGCCATTCTTTTTCAGTCGGAGTTGGGGCACCCAAAATCTTCTCCGAAGCCCTTATAATCTGCTCTGAAGTAATAGGGGCTGAAGAAGCTAAAAAAATAATAAATAATTCAAGTTAGTCTTTCTTCGAAGTAAATATGTATAATGCATGTTGGTTTCGAAGTTACCTGCAGGGATCGAAGTCAAGTTAATCTTGCGGAGACCGCCTTCCGAATCATCCTCGAAGACGATAGGCCAGTTGGCCATCAGCGGAGAAATTTGCAGACCGAGGAATTCTTCGGCCAAGTCTCGCATGCTTAACCTTCGGCTAATCTTTTGAAGCAGATTAAGATGGGCTTCGAGCTAGCCTTCGTTGGGCTGCACTAAAGCTTCCTTCCGGAATTGAATTTCTTTGAGGGGCCCGGCCAGAGGACTGCTTGCCCCAACTTCGGCATAGAACCATCTTAGAACCCAATCAGTATACCATCTGGCATTGATGGCCTTGGCAGGAAACTGAAGGGCGTATTCATCTCGAAGCCTAAAGTTGATACTACCGAAGGATACCACTACTTTTTCACCTCTGGGGCCTACGAAGGTTTTTGGTTGGCAAGTTGCTCTATGCAATGCAGCGAAGATCTCTGCCCTTCCTTCGCACCCTTCGGCTCTCAAGGCCCATTCGAAGATAGCTAATCTAGCTACTGCATTCGGAGATAATTGGGGGAGGGTTACATGAAACAGATCAAGTACCTCCGCCAGGAAGTCCACTGCAGGGAGGCCCAAGCCAGCTTCGAAGAAGGCTTCGAATACAACTACTTCTCCGGGTCTTGGCGATGGAATCATTTCTTTGCCTGGCTTCCGGATCATAACTCCATTACCAATTTTCCCTCCCACTGCGATTGCCAGTGACTCTCTCTTGCAGGTAGAAGGCCCCAACTGGAAAGATTGATCCAAGTATTTTGTCGATGGCGGGCACAGACCTTGGTCATCGACGATTTGGGGATTTCTCCCTCCTGCCGCCATGGATGTCACCACCGGTATCGAAGGTGCCGCCGTCAACGTTGCTGCCGTTGCTGTTGCAGCCGCCTGCTGCCGGGCCAAGGCCGATGGAGGTGCAGATCCCTTAGTCTTCACCATTGCGATCGATGGATTGCTTTGGGGAAAATGGAGGCTAGGGCTCAAGAACTCAAAGGGCTCGAAAAGTTTTTGGTTGCGAGAAGACGGTGAAAAGGTAACCGGGTAAGTTTTAGGCCTTCTATTTATAGCCTAGATCTTACTTTTTTACCGTTAGTCTATGTCGTTTCGCATTCTTGCCGTTACTTTTCCCCGAGATTAACGCTTACTACAGTTTCCGTTGGAAACAGAAACTTAACGGCTATTTTCTCTAAGTCTAAAAGACTTTCGAACTTCTTGAGTCGGTTTTAAGATAGTTCGAAAAGCAATTACCTTAAGACTGATTCGGAGTTTATATCTTCATGTATTTCGGAGATGAACTAAAAACCAATAACCCCTATGTTTGGTTATCTTTTCCTTCCGTATACTGCTCTCCTAACGTTACAGGTCAAACGGAGAAGCGTATTCGAGGGGCTACTGTTGGGGGAAAATATCTCATCTTCGGGATTATTGCCGAAGCAACATAAAGCAGACAGCGGATTCGAAGGTTCCCAGACAATCATCTTCGAAGATACCCGGAACCAAGTTTGAAGTACGAAGATAGGCATTGGTTCGGAGTACATCTTCGAACTAAGGCTTTTCAAGATCTTTTCTGCCAGCTAAGATGGAAGACTTATCTTCTTTCTCATTAGATTAGTCTTTTACCATTTTAGCCCTATTAAGGAAACCGAATAGTTTCCACTATGTCGGTTGTAATAGAGGGGTAAATAGGTCTTTTCCTTAATGTTTGGGCCTATAAATACCCCCCATTTCACCCTGTAATAGGGACCGAATAGAAGTTATTAAACACACACATTCGAACTATTCTAAGTTATTATCCTTTCGGAGACTTAGAACAGTTCTCTTCGCAAACACTTCGTTTGTTAGTTTCTCTTCTACAGAAACCTGTTAGCGTAATCTTTTACGCCAACAATGGTTTTGATATTCCAGATGTGATGAGTGATTGTCAACGGAAGTCAAAGAAAGAGAGATGGAGACCTGCCGAGTCTGAGGCGCATGTGACTCAGGTACACGGGCAGTGAGCGACGGCCGGGCAGAGGAGCTGCGGAGTCGGGCTGGCCCAATCTGGGTACATGGCTAGGAGCGGCAGATGATCCACTGGTCTGTTGACTGGGTTTGACTCAGGTACACGGGCGGCGAGCGATTGCCGGGCTGAGGAAGTTGCGGGGTCGGGTCGGCCCAATCCGGGTACCCAGTGCGAAGACGGTGGACGCTTTGTCAGTTTCGGCGTAAAACTGACAATCTATGTTAAATTCGTTTTTAGGATATTAATATTATTTGTCTGGTCAAGTTTGTTTGGGTGTTGGGATTAGGTCTTAGTTTAGCAAGAATTTTTTTAGGCGCCCATTCACACCCCCCCCTCTGGTCGCTACTTTCGGTCCTACAAGAACTCACCGGGATCGGTATCTTCGGAGTACTTGGGGAGCTTGGCCGCCCAGAATTTGGAGTCAATCCGTACCTCCTGCAAGTCGGGGTGCAGCGGAGAGTCTTCGTCGAAGGAGGCGTTCTGCTCGGTCCTTCGAGCTTCTTGGTCCTCAACGTTGCTTATCGTGACGACTTCAGTCGCCGACTCCCTCGCTAGCCTGCTCCGATCGAGGCCCTTCGAATCCTCCTAGGGGCCCTCGCTTGGGGAGAGGGCTCCGCATGCTTCGAAACCTCTGCTTCAGAGCATCGGAGTAGCATTGAGAGGCTTAGCACGCATAGACTCTGAAACCATCTTCGGAATCCTTGTTCCAATTACTTTACGCTGATAGAAGTATTTCCCCCAATACCACTGAATCTTTGGTATTGATCAACTCGGATCGGATTCGTCCCGATGCCACCCTTAGTTGCTCCGAGAAAAAAAACATGACGCCTCCTGCCATTTGACCCATGAGTAGGGATGACAACGGGAATGATCACCGGCGGGGAGGGGTCCCCGTCCCCGTCCCCGCTAAACCAAAATTCCTCGTTCCCCATCCCCGACTTTGGAGATGGATTTTTCCCATCCCCGCTCCCGCCGAGGAGAAAATCCCCGTTTGGGTATATATATATATACATATATACATATACATACATATATATACATACACATATACATACACACGGGTATGTTAACGGGAAACGGGGATGGAAAGTAGAGAAATGTCCATGTTCCCGTTCCACCTGACGGGAATAGATTTTTTCCCGTTTATCTTCCAGGGGTTGAGATTTCCTCATACTCATCCCCTAATAGCCATCGGGAATCGGGGAACAAGCCCGATTGCCATCCCTGCCCGTGAGCTAGCGTGCACGTCTGCACGGAGGTTAAATCAATCTAATTATAATTATTCTAACAGTATGTTCCATCGGCGTGGCGAACTTTGCAGTGTGCAGACGATCGTGTCCATGATAAGCGCCAGTTACGGATTGATCTTCGCAAAGGGATTTGAGCTCATCTGTCAAAGATGTCTGCCTGGTTAAAAGATTCTGACCGGCGATCATGTGCGAGCAGAGGCGACGATTTTTGAGCCAGCAGCGTTGAATGTAGGGGTGGGCAAAAAATAACCGAAAACCGAAAACCGAACCGAACCGAACCGAACCGAACCGAAAAAACACCTAATTTCGGGGTTTTTTAAAAAAATCGGTTTTGATTTTGGAATAATTCGGTTTTCGGGTTTCGGTTCGGTTTTTGTATTTACCAAACCGAACAAACCGTATTACCGAACCGAAATCACAAAGGCCGCCACATGTTAGCAAGCCACAATGCCCACAAAGGCTTCAGCCCATTGTCAGTTGCCAAGCAACGAAGGCCTCAAGCCAAACAGGGCTTAGCCCATTGCCAGCGTCCATGCACAAAGGCCTCAACGCTAATTGCCCCGTGTTGCTACGAATTTGTTGACGGTCCAGCAAATTTCTGCGTTGTTTCCCCCGCGGCTTGGGCAGTTGTCCGCCCGAATTCGGTTAACTGAAAAAACCGAAAAACCGAACCGAATTTTTTCGGTTTTTTCGGTTCGGTTTCAATGAATCTTTGCATGTTTATCGGTTCCTTATCTATAAAAACCGAACTTTTTAAAAACCGAAAAAACCGAACCGATATAACCGATAAAACCGAATGCCCAGCCCTAGTTGAATGGTACAGTACACTTTACCGAATATGGTTACACTAAGTGGCCCAAATCGTCGCAAAAAAGTCCCAAATAACCAAACAGGTCCATGTAGCCCAGTTACGTAAGGAAAAATATAGCTTGCCTGTTCGGCTGTTCCTTCTGCAATGTCCAGCCCAAATTGCCCCATCATATCCCCGTTCCATTGTAATGAAAGCAGTTGTCCAATGGTTCCCACGTTCGTTTGGGCTGGAAATTGAGCTCCAGTTCATTATGTCGCACTGAAAGTCCCAAGTTAACACATTACTCTCAACAACAGAAAAAATTGGTATTACTATTAAATAATAATATATAAGATCATTTTACGTGAATTAAGATGATAAAAGCAAAATAATATGTCAAGTTTTAACTGTAGCTCGTTAGCTCGCTCGGCTCGTGACCAGCTTGGCTCAGCTCATTCTATTTTCATAACGAGCTGAGCTAGTGTTTTACCTCATTAGTACAACGAACGAGTTCGAGCCGGCTCGCGAGGCGTTCACAAGTTTAATGAGCTCAGCACAAGTAGTCAAGTAAACCCAATAAAACAATAACAAAACACCATCTTAGAATATGAGACTCATTATTTTATATTTTATTTGCTAGTATATAGTTATTATTCATTTACTTGCTATTATACATTTATTATTATGGCCTATATAATTATTGTATAAAAGTATAAAACAAATAATATGTGTGATGAATTTGATGTAATCATAGAAATAGTGATAGAACTATGTATGTTTAATTTTTAAAACCTTATGTATTCTATTTATTTTATATTTTGATGTTTGATATGTGATTATTTGGATATTTATTATTTAATTATCTTTTAAATAATTGGCTAACGAACTAAACGAATTAGCTTACGAACTGAATCGAGTCGAGCCGAGCTGAGTTTTCTGCTTGTTACATTAACAAGCCGATCCGAGCTAGCTTGTTAACATAAACTTATCCAGCTCTATCAAATTTATCTCCTGTTTAAGGGCATTTTTATATATTTATCCCTAATGTCGTATTGGCGTCTAACTATCATTCCGTGCTATGCTAAACCCACAATTGATCCGATCCACCAAAACTAATCATAAGCCCCAATAACGGAAAAAGTAAATTGAAACAATAAAAATATATAAAAATAACAAACTTTGAGTGCTATATAAAAATATTTTTATACTAATTAGCCATTTTAATGGAGCTCTCATGTTAATAAAAAAAATAGATCATGGCCGTACATTCTATAGCCATTGAAGTAAGCTTGTTAATTCCATTCTGGTTTGGTCCCCGAACGAAATATTTTGGTACCGGACAATACTGGTGTACTATTTCTGGGCCTAATAAAATAATATAAATATATTTAAGATATATATTAATATGATTAAATATGATATATTCGAATACATTGATATCTTAGATATAGTGTATAGTTTGAATACAATATAATATACAACTTAATATAAGTAATATGTAACACATATTATAAAAAACTAAAATACAATTTTGACCGAAATAACTCATATGTGTCAGTATTGAGCCCGGAACGATATGCCACTGCTTGGTCCAACTTTGGCTCATTTTTTGTTCATACTTTTTTATTAATTAATGCCCACTTGGCACAATTTTTTATTAAAAGCCAGACCTGTTCTCAACAGCAGTACCACATCCATCATATCCAAGCATCCAAGCCACACCACTTGCCATATATATATATATATATATATATATATATATATTCTGATTTTCCTTTTCCATTTTGTTCCATTCCAGTTTATATATGAATCTGAAATTTGGTTTAATTTTGCAGTAAACCTGTAGTTGTTCATTCAATAAGACTGTATTAACCGATTCGGTTATAATAGCTTGTAACTATCCTGTTTATGATAACCGGTTTTTTCAACTATCTTGGAATGGTTTAGAGAGACCAATCCGATCCGATTACTATGTTTTTTTAAAAAAAACTATTTCGCCTCATTACAACAATAGTCAGATGTATGTGTTTTGTAATAAAATCTTATTTTGCAACGGGGTTTTGGGTAAAATTTATATTTCTGCGTGATTTTTCAGAAATTTAAGGTTTTTTACGTAAAATTCGTACATCCGCATAAAAATAAAGAAATTAAAAAAGTAAAATGCAAAAGTATATTTTTATTTTATTTTTTCTTCTTTTTATTTTTATTTTCATTTTTTCTTCTTTTTTCTTTTTCTTCTTTCTCACGGTTTCTTTTCAGTTGATGTGATTCGGTGCATGCCAGTTTCGCTGCGCGCGTGGCGCTCCCGGCGGGCGGACGCTGCGTGCGCGGGCGAGCCGGGTGGGCGAGCGGGCGCAACGCGGGCGAGCCGGCGGTTCGAGCGGGTTAAATTTTGACCGATTTTGTATGGGATGTGGGAAGGCAGACACGGAGATATTAGTTAAGACTTTTAAACTAAACTGAATTTACACTAACCGTGGTCTACTTGTAGTTGCTCATGTCGTTATGACCTGTCCCTGGGCTTGATGCTTTCACTTTCCCCTCCCAAATCTAATGTTATGCCACGAGCGAGCCCACGAGAAAGCAACAACTAAAGTCCAACATGTAGTCAACACCTTGTATAACTGCACTAATCGGAAGAAGAAAAAAATATTAAAATAAGATTAAAAACAAAAGTACAAATCTAGAATGACAAAACAACTATCAAAGCTAGAGCAGACTAACAATAAATGACCGCAGGTGAAATTCTTTGACCAATGACCATAGTCAATCTCCATGGGCTTAGAGGTCAAGGTGGGCTCTAGGCTATGACGCGTGTGTTCGAGCACCCCCACCACTCTGCGTAAAATGCGTGTATTTTGTTATAATTCGCTCTATATTTAATACGGTTGATCTCGCATATCGTAAAGGGATAGATGTCTCATATGATGACTCTTAAAACGCCAACCTAAATGATATATAGGCGATACACTAGAATGAATAGAATAGTAATAAAAATAAGATACATGGTAAGTGGTACAATATAAGTATACCGAGATTTCTTAGTAAGATACGAGTAAAAACCTCGTGACAAAGGAAAAAAGGGAGAGGGAAAGAACCTAAAAACTAAAAATCTTGAGGTAAAACATACTTGAGACCTATTTGTGAGAGTTTCTGACGGTTGCAGTTACTGTTAGAATCTGAAACTGAAACAAACGGTTTATATTCTGGCTTGGATTGTGAAAATCAGTAACTGTAGAATCTAGAAATGAATTAAAATCCAGAAGTTGAAAAACACCGGTTTCTCTAGATTCTCAACAGTTAGATACTCAAATTATCCAGCTACTCAGTCTAGCTAGCTACAACTGTGAATTAATCTCTAGCTGTTAGAAGCTCCCCAAACAGACACTTAGAGCATCCACAATGGTTGTCTTAAATAGCTAGCTGATGTGGAGCTGAGAGAAGAATAAAAATAATAATTTATCTCATCACTAGTACTTGGTCCCACACATAATACACTCAGTTTCTTGGAATACGTGAAATTTCCTACCTATTAGCTCGTCGCTAGCTATTCTCTTTTTCTCCACATTTTTCATCGACGCAGGAAAAATAGTAAATTTAGCTAGTAAAATAGCTTACTATTGGAGATGCTCTTATAACTGTTAGCTATAAAAGGTCTAAACCTGAATGAGCATAAAAGCTGTTGACCATCGCACGTTGACAAAAGCAAATTCAAATTCGGGTGTTTTTCTGCCTCGTGTCTCTTGAGAAAATACGGAAGCCTCCATTTCGCGAGAAACCTAAGAGCTGAGCCATCATGCATGCATGCTCTGGTGGGCAGCAATCATGAAACCAAGTGCATATCCTCCGAGCAGTGTCCAAACGGATGGCTCATGGCTGGCTACCCATCCGCGTTGCAAGTTGCAAGTTGCCGAGGGAGGAGTTGGTGAGCACACAGACGACGACCTCAGGACGCAGCAAAATTTCCACGCAATTGTATTATACGGCTCCGGCGATGCCGATGTGATGCTGCAGCCTGCATTGGACTTGGACCTCGATCGCCGGCGCCGCAGGCAGGGCAACGCATCCATGTCAACCTTTCTGATCTGCTAATCATGCCGGCCGGTCGAAAAGCCACAAGCCCAGACCTCCTTCCTCTCTGCTAATCAGTGCACTTAACTTGTCGCCTTCCGCGTACATACGTGATCTGAAAACGATCTGCCGATCGAGCTACAGCTTCTTTATTATATTAGTATGCTCCCAGCGTACACGCGGATGATTTGGTTTCGATTTGGGCTAACTGTATATTATTTGTAGTGTATATCCGCCTTGCAAGTAGACATTATGGACAGCTAGTTTTCATGCATGATGGAGCTAGCTAGCTGATTTCATCATTTAAAATTTGTCCACAAATATAAGTTTTCTCTCTATCTTGTCTCCAATCCACCCTCATACATCTAATGCCCCCCTCATTTAATAAGGAAAATTGTGGTCATACACTGTTCATTTAGATGAAAATTAAGAGTATTTCTAAGATTAGAGATTCCCCCCTAAATTTTAGAGATTATGTCATGTCGGGCCGTACATACACCCGGCGTCGGTGGGCCCACGACTTGCGCAGGGCGGCCGAACAGGCAGGCCGTGCGCAGGGATAAGGGGGCCGGCGCCAGGGGGGTTAAGGCAGATAAGGGCCATGGTTTAATTTAGAGATAAGATTAGTTAGATGCTAAGAGATAAGACTAGTTTTTTTGGTTGCTATAATTTAGGGGATTAGCTCGTAGGGGTGTCTTTTGTGGCTATATAAGTTGTAGCCAAATTAGATGTAAGCAAGTAATTTATCATCAATCTATCTACTTTCTATTCTCCAATTAAGCCTACGGCAGAGGGGTATAACCTCGCCGGAGAAGACGGACCAAGACTACGAACTACGTAGTCGAGGGCCGGCCACTCTGGGATCCGACGCCCTTGACAGGTTATAACTAAAAATTTAGCTCTAATACATACTCTAAAAGACTCCAAAAATTAAAGCGCTCCCTAAATTTTCATTTATCTTTCCTACTTGTAGAGAGTGACTCTTGTTCTCTATCTACTATAGCCTCATCTATCGACGATATGAGAGATACAAATAAAAGAAAAGAAGAAATATTTAATAAATAAGGTCCATCTATCAATGATAAAAGAGTAAAATATATAGAATATGATATTGAGAGTTTATTGGAGAGTAATAAGATTAAGGATTTACCTACCTTTCATTCAGTTTTCTTTCTACCTTATCTCCAATCCACCCTATATATCTAACCTATATGTCATTAACCTGAAAATGACCTCATTTATCGGTGAAATGTGTGGCCAAATCCTTAATTTATCTTCTAAAAGAGGGCATATAATCCAATTTTCCTTTAATGAGAGACATTATAATCTTTTTCTTTCAATTTTAGACTCGACTAAAAAAATCTAGAGGGGAAAGGATACATTGCCTAATTTGACTGAAGAAATCTCTTAACACACGCCATGGGATTAGTATACTGGGTTGCTAGGCTCGTGGTTATGGGCCAAACCATATGCAGGATTGATTAGTTTGTTCGGGTGGTGCCTGCCTTATCTGCATTAGGACATGCTGGAACTGAAACGATTCTACTGAAAGAGAAAGAACCGTAGCTGCAGCACTGCAAGTCTTCACCAAAAGCGAGCTGGAGATTAACTACTAAACTGAAGAATCTTCAGCTTGCAATATGGATGCTCCTAATTAACGACGTCACACACAATTAGAATACACTACTGCCTGGAATGTTCTACCACTGCCAATATAGAAATGCATCAAGAAAAATGCTTAGCCTACAGCCTTTGTAGCCTTTGTTGGGTACCAGCTTGCTTGAGTAGATTGACCAGTTTGTAGTACACTAGCTGGGTTTTATCTATCTACCTTGTCAATTGCCATCAAGCTCATCATCCATGCCGGCCTAGAAAAGTTAAAGTTTGATCTTACTCTGACTTGTACCAGTGGCATTTTGTTTGATCAGAACGTAACCACTGCAGGACCGAAGTGGCTACAGTTCATATGCCACACTCTGAACATCATATCACACAATGCAGGTGCACTCGAAAAGAAAAAAGGTAGACACCGAAACCTGAGACTGACTGCACAACCAATTTACCCTTATAAAAACTCAGCAACTAACACTTGCTTAGCGGTACCGACGGTATTGACGTGCAACGCGCGATGAGCGCATTTGCTGTTCATCTACCTGTCCGAGCTCTGAAGATGTCTGCATCCATGCTGGAATCGCCTAAGTCTTCTGAATAAACAACCGCATGCATTTGTCGCCTTCCAAATACGCAAAATCTGAAAACAAGCAAGGTGACAGCGTTCTCTCCCCTCTATGATTGGGAGCATGTTTGCACATTATATCGCTGCTCCCAATGGCCAATGCGTGTAGGACGAGCACCCAATTTGCATAAGAATATTTCAGGCCCTGCACTTTGAACAAGTCTTGTGCGGTGGCTATACTATTACCTACATTACTACGCTGCTCGAGGTTATAGACCACTGCAGGATTGTTCTCTCTTTCCTTTTTTTTTTTCTTTGTTTTTGATCTAGATAGCTAACAGTAGCATCCCTTGTTTCTCTGCAGTTGTACAGCTTCAGAGATGCTCATTTGAGGTTTTTTTAATAGTATTTTTTTAAAAAAAATATTCAAATTTGTATGGCAGTTAAAACAATTAAAAGTAGGTAGCAGTCGACCAACTATTGACCGACCGGTGCCATGTCGGTACTTAATCGGCCGACTGGCGCTCGCGCCACACGCCCACTGCACCACGTGCCAGCCCCACGCCTGCACGCCCGACGGGAGGCAAGGGGGCGAGCGGGGCACGGGGCGCGGGGCGTGGGGGTGGATGGCTGCTAGGTGGGCGAAGCGCGGGGCGCGCGACGCAGCCTGGGCATGCCAGTTGGCTAACCATCGGCCGACTAGCGCTGATGTGGCACCAGTTGGCCGACCAAGTGCCGACTGGTTGTCACGTGACACCAGTCGGCCGATGGTTGACCGACTGACATCTATTTTTTATTTTTTAAAATCTTTATACAAATTTGATTTTTTTTAAAAAAAACCTCATTTGAGCCCCATAGATTTCTTCAGTGATCTCTGATCCTGTCATACGATCAGAGATTTGCCGGTGATAATTCCTTGCCTGACAAAAGTTACAGTAATACTTATAACCTATCTTGCATCAAGACCACAATTTAGACCTTTTTAGTGTGTATTCTACTGGCAACGGTACAATGTATACTAACCATTGGTTTTAAATTTTCAAATGGTTCAGATTAATTTATATTATTAATCTAATAAGGTGCACTAGAATGTACAGTTATGAAGATGAACTAGTATTATATAAAAAATCATCAATGATGGTTATACATAGATTACAATCAATTAAAAATACCAAATTATTTTTTAAAATCGATGGGCAGAATTGATCTGTTTATTACAAGTATAATACTACTAGTAGAATGTAACGGTAACAACGATGCTCAAATTTATAGTGTAGTTAACCTTGACACCGACAATTAGACTCCCCAATGTAACCACTGAGCCTCAAATAATGCACCAGAAAAAAGGGAAAAGGAGACACTGAGAGTGAAGCTGACTGCACAACGAAACAGCAGGCAGCTGGTAGCTACCGCTTGGTGCCACTGCCACGCAACCAAAACCAACGCGTTCTTTTTCTCTGCTGCAACCAACTCTGTTTTTTTCTCTCTCTTGAATCCGATAGCCGGATCAAAAATTGCCAGGTTCATATATACGGGCGATTTCGATCGAGCCGATCCTGACGTGATCGATCACTAGCTGCCTTTATTAGGTGAGAGGTTTAGGCGTCAGCGTTTCAGGCGAGCAAGTGAGGCAGTGACTTTGTGCGCTCATGCGTCCCCTGATCGAGCGAGTCGTTGATTCCACAGCACTCAAAAGCGAGATGAAACCAACCTTGCAGCAGCCATGGCAAATGCAGTCGAGGCATCCGCTCTTGTGACTTTTGAGTAATCTCAAGGTCATTGTAAAACCTCATTCCCAATTATTGTGAAGTGGATCCCAATTATCGCTTCACATCGTGCGATTCTAAGGACCTGTTTGAGGAGTTTTTGATAGCTAGAGATTTTTAGTAGCTAAGTAGTCTGATGAGAATCTAGAAAAGCTGGTGTTTACTAACTTCTGGATTGTAGTTTATTTTCAGACTCTGCAGCTATTAATTCTCACAATCTAAACCAGAATTTGAACCGTTCATTTTAGTTGAAGCTTCTAGAAGTAGCTGCAGCTGCCAAAAGCTCCCCAAATAGACCTTTAACAGAACGGTTAAGATTCATCTTCTCAATGACTGCATTTTATATGGTACATGAGATATCAAAATTAACACTAAAAATTATAGTACTATCATAAAAACTATTTAGATTCTTTTGCTTCATATTGTTAAAATTAATAACCACATAATCTAAAACTAAATCAGTGTCTAGAAACTTGAAAACACCGGATTCTTCGTTTATCGTCGGTTTTCTCATAGTCTGGAAAAGCTCCACAAATAAAGCAGGCCGGACCCTATGTTGCTCTAACAAATCCGAAAGATATATATAGAGCAACTACAAATTAATTAACAATGATGTGTTGATTGCATGTTGCTTAGGATGCAAATCTCAGGCAATAATAATATATTGGCCTAGATAGGCGGCTAGCTACATACCCTTTACAAGACGTATCATATATATACAATCTCTGCTTGCTTGCCGTGGCTGCTTATGCTGCTAGCTAGCTAGCTGCTGCTGTTATAAGAAATTAAGTCCATCTAATCATGCAATCAACTAACCGTTTTGGATTATTATATTATTATGCGCTCGCCTTAGGCGACTACTAAAGAAACGTGCCATAAAGAATTCCAAATTTCAGACAAAGATCATCATAAAGGATTATTCCAATATCGTCACAAACTTTAGTTTTGTTTCTCTGAAATTGAGACCAGCTGACATCGACTCTCAAACCGAAGGACGATCGATCGTCCAGGAGGAGTCAATTATTTGCATGCATGCATGCATGATGATAATTATTCTTTTTCTAAGTACGTATTCCTCCCTGTGTCGAGCTTCATATGGCGCATAATTTGAAGTGCATATATGTCCAAATATTAGAAGACGCGCACATTGTTTTGTATTGTATTTACTCTAGTCATATTGTTGCATTTTTTCGTCACAGCTACACCCTTGATTTTTTACTTCTTGTATCGACGTCTTGCTGTCTTAGCAATTTGGCTAGCATGCTAGAGCGTAGTGCAGTGCATATTAGGTTCTGATGTTTCGGTGGATCGGATGGATACGAAGGTTTGTTTGGAGTTTCGGTTTCAGTTTCAGTTTCTTTGTCATGCATGTGAGGTTGGAGTCAAGCCAAATTTTTTTATGAGGAGTGGTTCTCACTAAGAGCAGTCAAAAAAATGAACTGGAGTAGTGGAGCAGGGTCTAGCCAGCTTCAAGTATTTCACTCCAGCTTCAGTACGGATTTCAGGATCCGGAACTCTACCAAATAGGCCTGAAACTAAAAAGATCTTAATTATTAAATATAGAGAAACACACTAGCTTGTTTAGGTTGAATCAATCGCAAATAAAGATACCAATAATTGTTTTTTATCGGACTAGTTGAGTAGTATTACTGTGTTGCAACGAAAAAATTATAACATTGAAAGAACACTATACCATCACGTGTCAATGATAATAAAGACCCACATATAAATGAGAAGAATTATGATAGCAGTGACAGATTCACTACCATTAGATACTTTTAAAATAATATAAATATATATTACATTAAAAGAGGTAAGAAGCACATTCTAATAACATATAGATTGCTACCACAAAGCAACAATATATATAACCTATCTTGCACAATTTGTTCTGCTATACTTCATAGTTACCTTGAGGAGGCTATGCCGTCTTTGGGACTCGAGGTGCAGTGGCCATATTAAGGTTGGACGACAATATTAAATAAGGGCTATTTTGTCATTAATTTTAGTTGAGTTATTAGTCTCGATCCACACTAGAAAATAATGTGTCTAATATAACTACTGAAGTGAACGGAGTGAGTTCGTTCCAAGGCACACGTACGTCCACGTACACATGCATGATACATGTTACATGCATATCACCACACACTTATAAGAGCAATTTTACGATCAGTCACGAGTGATCATATCTCTACTATACTAAAAAAAATACGGTTCTCTTGCCACTACCGCACCATAAATTAATGGGTTAATTTTATCTGTGTCATTATAATTTTTACGGTTTGTCAATATATCATCGATGTGTCACTTACAAATAGGGACCACCACAGTCATGACAGTGATATGTAGGTAATTTTTGAAAATTATAATTGTATGTGAGTATTTTTTCCTAAATTAATACTCAAAAAACTCAATTTGTAAACATAATTGCATGTCCTCCCTACAATAATATTATTTACTGTTGGAGACACATGAAATGCCTTAGAAAAGAATTAATCTTGATCCACGCATCGATCAAGTACGATCTACGGCACTACGCATATGTTGCAGAAATTATTTTCAGTCATATACTCATATATACTTAAAAATATATTAATAGATATTAATGATTAAATCAAGAACCCTAAATCCTTCGATGAGTTAGAGGCTTCGGTGCCCCGACCCCAAAATCCTCAAAGGAGTTCGAAGCCTCGAAGCCTTCTTGATGACATTTGAAATCAACTTTCTCAAAACTTTCGAGAGTGAAGCCTTCGACGATACTAGCTCAGAGTCCTAATACCACTTCGGAGGCTGAACCGCAATACCGCGAGGGTACACTTCCCATATGATAAGATGTATACTTTATCCCTACATGTATTTATATTGTGTATCATAGACATAATCGAGTGTAAGTAGGGGTAATAATCGGACTCAAACAATTAGATCAAATCCTAAGACCTTTGAAGTTTATTGAACATGTTGTGTAATAATTCATTACGCCAACAACATGCTCCCAAGACAAATACTACCCTCTCACTACGGGAATCACCCTGTTTGCCGAGTGCCTAGGGCACTCGGCGAAGCCCAGAATGCACTCGGCAAAAGCTTCGACGAGTGCCACACTTGGCGAACCCCACTCGGCACTAGCCTTGTCGGCGACGTGAGGGTTCACCGAGTGCTTTTTATCGGGCACTCGGCGAAGTCTTTGCCGAGTACAAAAGAGGCTTCGCCGAGTGCCACACGTAGCACTCGGCAAACATGGTGCACTAACGGACGGGGGGCGTTAACGGCGGTTTGCCGAGTGCCCCACGTGGCACTCGGCGAAGGGGGTGTGCCGAGTTCCACGTGGGGCACTCGGCGAAGGGGGCTCAGGTGGGGGGGGCACGTGGCACAGGGTGGGTTTGCCGAGTGCCCCACGTGGCACTCGGCGAAGAAGGTGTGTCGAGTGCCACGTGGGGCACTCGGCGAAGGGGGCTCGGGGGGGCACGTGGCATAGTGTGGCGAAGCGGACGATCAGCTACTGCCACTGGTCGCCTCGGGAGTGACGAAGGACCACGCAACCACACTGCAGGTGCTTCTGTAGCCTGCTCCTCTCCCTCTGCCCCAACCTCCCCACACTCTGCCCCCACCTCCTCCTCCTCCTCCACCCTAGCCTGCTCCTCCTCCACCTCATCCGGCATGTAATCATCATCGCGACGGGATGCCGGTATATGGCTAGTAGTTTCACTCGAGGGCACAGGTGTCTTTCCTCTCACTGTTGACTTCTTCGTTCTCCTACCTCGAGGTCTAGATGAGGACCCGACCTCATCTTGAGAGGGAGTGGATTTACCGTCTTTTCCTACTACTGCACTTATTAATTTCTTTAAACCCCCCACCATATTTCAATCACCTGCTACGAAAAAGAGTAAATCACTTTAGATAAACCGTGAAATGTGTTATAAACGCATTTATTCTAAAATTAAACATAATTCTCATACAGCTGCTAGAAATAGTCATCGCCGTCCGGATTTGCTGGGTCATATGTATCGTCATCACTATCACGTGATATGATGTAATCGTCCAGCTGTTCAGGAGGTGGAATGTTGTCATCACTTTGAGTGCTTGAGTGCAATCTCTCTAGCAGTTCTAAGTCTCTTCCATTATGAATCTCGTCTCCTTCGTCGACATCGGCACCACTTTCATTATCTACTTCCATCGTTTCCGTCAAGTCAATAACAAACATGCCTGGTAGCCCATCTTCTTGAAAGAACTCTCCGTCGTATGTGTTCGGGTCTATGTTATAGTTTTTGTTGTTGGGAACAGGCAGTTTACGTGGCTCTAAAGCTTTCTCGGGATGGAGCTGATCAAATTTTTTCCACGCTTCTCCATCTGATGGATGACCTAGTTTGTCTGGGTTGTAACGAATCCCATTTTTATGCCATGTCATCTGTTTAGCAGATTCCTCGGTCATGTACAGCCGTTGGATCCTCGGTACAAAAGGAAGGTACCGAAGGATCTTCACGGGAATTGAGAGTTGTTTCTTCGCACCATCATCGAAGTCTACCTCCAGATACCTAGAGGATTTGCATTTCACGCAGCAGGTTGCGTTTGCGTATTGTTTTCTGAATAAAATGCATCCGTTGGGACAAGCATGTATTTGCTCATAAGGCATCTTAAGTGCACGGAGGACTTTCTTAGACTCGTACATGCTCTTCGGAAGATTGTGACCTTCTGGAAGAAGGCTACCAACAACCGTCAGCATAACATCGAAGCATTCTCGACTCAAGCTAAACTGCGACTTGATGGCCAATAGCCGTGCGATGGCATCCAGTTGAGAAACCTTAGTGTGACCGTGAAGAGGTTGCTTTGACGCAGACAACATGTCATAAAACGCTTTTGCCGTTGGCTCCGACACTTCCTCTTCACGTGCTTCGTCAAAATGCGCATCTTCAAAGTCATCTAGCATAAATCCAACCCCTCCCTCATCATCGTCCATGCGATGTCGCAACACCTCCTCTCTAGGACGTTGGGACTCACCATGATACGTCCAACGGGTATAATTTGGCATAAACCCATATTTGCATAGGTGTTTACCCATAGCATCCTTTGTTTGTCGACGCTTATTCTCGCACCGACTACATGGGCACCAGGTCTTGTCACGTACATTGTCTACCAAACGCTGTCTCTAAGAATACTTAAGTGTTCTTGATCCAATCCATGGTCACCTCGGCCTGACTAGGGCGACCCGTGTACATCCACTCACGATGATCCATCTTGTACTAAACTAGGAAACAACACCCGTGTTTAGGGGTTAGTGAGAAACGAGATGAATATAACAGTCTAATAGGTAAGATAGGTCCTAATCCCACCAGACAATGCGTAGATTGAGCTCGTATTCACGCTCCGTTCTGATCCAACCCAAAATTTCGGCAGCACCTCCCCGCTGCTCTCCAAACGCACGTCTAGGCAACATGCCAAGAGGATGTGCGTTCGGAGAACAACGGGGAGGTGCTGTCGAAACCCTTGATCGAATCAGAATGGAGCATGAAAACGAGCTCAATCTACGCATCCTCCGGCTGTCCAAACGTGGATAGTTCGAAACAGTTACGGCCAAAGATATGCAAAGACATGCATATTCCAAACCGTAACTCTTCCGAACGGGAGACGCATATGTTACACGACAATAACCAAAAATAAATAAATTTTTGACAACATCTTATCTATAATACATAGCAAATCTGCATCAATAGGACGATACGATGGCCGTCACCCACATACACACATCACGACGTGATGGCCGACATCCACATACACACACACACACACATATATATATATATATATATATATATATATATATATCACGGCACGATGGCCGGCATCCACATACACAAGATATTAATCAACATAACCATTAAAACATAACAAGAATTACAACGATTATATTAAAATTTCTAAAACATGTATAAGCATTTATTTATTTTAATCTTCTTGATATGCATGTAAATAAAATTGTAATATTATTTACGAGGAAGGGATGTTGAAAGCAAACAAAACATGTGACGTTGTATTAGACAATAAAAAACATGTACAAAGCATATTAATCATTCATGTTCAAGCAAAATATTAATCCTAGGTTCTAAGGTTACCGGTAGGGTTTGATGTGAGATGACGACGATGAAGCCGAGAAGATGACGGTGACGCCGGTAAGAGAGCGCTAACCAAATTAGATCTATCTAAAAATCATTAAAAAATAGTTATAAGATAAATTAATTAAAAAATGTGAGAAGCTAAACTAAACAACATAAAATTATAAAATATCAAATGTTATACATGCATTTACTATTTTCTATGTACTATTTGAAAAAAGGGATATATGTGTATACCTAGCTAGGCAAGGGGGTAGGAAGGCGGAGCCGGTGCCGGGACCGGTGGCCGGGGGCGGCGGAGCCGGTGGCCGAGGGCGGCGGGGCCAGTGAGGTTGGCCGGCGGACAGGGGCGGCTGGGCCGGCGGCCGGGCGGTGGGCGGCGGGGCCGGGGGCCGGCGGCCAGGGGGGGCGCGGGGGGCGCAGGGCGGGCGGGGGGCGGCGGGGCCGGGGGCCGGCAGCCGGGGGCGGGGAGGCGGCCGGTGGCGGGGAGGCGGCCGGCGGCGGGGTGCACGGAGCGGGGGGCGGCCGCCGGTGGGGGAGCAGGCGGCGGGGTGCGAGGAGCGGGGGGAGCAGGCGCACTGTGCCAAATTGGGAGGCACTCGGCGAACAATTTTTTTTTAAAAAAAATGTTTACCGAGTGTCACCAGTAAGCCACTCGGAAATTTGTTTTTTTTAAAATAAACCATTTCTTTGCCGAGTGCCAGGGATAATTGCACTCGGCAAAGATTTTTTTATTTTTTTTAAAAAAAATATAAAATAGGAAAAATACAGTAAAAAATCCCATAATTTGGCATTATATAATATACACTTATGTTTACTCCTACAAATTTTCTTAGATAAAATAAACAAATTTAATGCACTTTTAGTTTAAATTTGGGATCTTTTACTTAAAATCCTATAAACAACTTTTTTAACCAAAAATAGCAAACTAACTCAAAAAAAGGCCAATTTTTGACATGGTATGAGATAAATTGAGTTTTAGTAGTAAAAAAGTTTTAAGTTCAAACAAATATTTGAATACAGATTTGCTTCTAAACCTAACTCATTTCATCCCTAAACTCCTAAACCTTCTCGAAGGTTGTCCAATTTCTAAAGGTCATAGTTGAAAATTTTGTCAAAACATTATGAATTTTTTACCATATTATATATGTATGATATAATGACACCATGTCAAGTGTCATATGTTTTAGGTATCAATTACATTTTCTATAATTAAAAAACCATTAACCTGCATATTGCCGGGCGAGTGTCGTAAATTAGATTTTAAAATTTTAGTTATATTTAGTTGTAAAAGATTACAAATGTAATCATGAACACAAATATGATTTTTCCATAATTTTTGAGTCATTATTTCATGTACATGCATTTCAAATTTGACCCACTTGGAAGTAAATCATAGAAATACAAATATTTTATTAAAAATACCAAACCCACTCATAAAAGTATGAAAATTTACCAAGGATTAAAAGATGTTGAATTATGACTGTAAAAAAAATTCAGCTTCAAAACATTTTTAAAATGTGATATGGACTCAAAATGTGTTTTCACATGAAATATTGGGTTCCTATAGTACTTTGCCGAGTGCTTTTTAAATAGCACTCGGCAAAGAATATTTATTTGCTCTTTGCCGAGTGCCACAGATAATTGCACTCGGCAAAGATTTTTAAAAATTGTTTTAAAAAACAAAACTAAATTAGAATAAAGACTTTAAAAAATCCCAAAATTTGGTATTATATAATATACACTAATATTGCATCCTAGAAAATTTCTAAGTTCAAATAAACAAATATAAGGCACTTTTAGTTTAAAATTGGGATCTTTTAATTAAAATCCTATAAACAACTTTTTTAACTAAAAATAGCAAACTAACTCAAAAAAGGCCAATTTTTGACATGGTATGAGATAAATTGAGTTTTAGTTGTACAAAAAGTTTTAAGTTCAAACAAATATTTGAATATCGATTTGCTTCTAAACCTAACTCATTTCATCCCTAAACTCCTAAACCTTCTCGAAGATTGTCCAATTTCTAAAGGTCATACTTGAAAACTTTGTCGAAACATTATGAATTTTTTACCATATCATATATGTATGATATAATGACACCATGTCAAGTGTCATATTTTTTAGGCATCAATTACATTTTCTATAATTAAAAAACCATTAACCTGCATATTGCCGGTCGAGTGTCGTAAATTAGATTTTAAATATTTAGTTATATTTAGTTGTAAAAGATTACAAATGTAATCATGAACACAAATATGATTTTTCCATAATTTTTGAGTCATTATTTCATGAACATGCATTTCAAATTTGACCCACTTGGAAGTAAATCCTAGAAATACAAATATTTTATTAAAAATACCAAACCCATTTACCAAGGATTAAAAGATGTTGAATTATGACTGTAAAAAAAATTCAGGTTCAAAACATTTTTAAAATGTGATATGGACTCAAAATGTGTTTTCACATGAAATATTGGGTCATCTTTGCCGAGTGTTTTTCTGGTGGCACTCAGCAAAGGCTAGGGTTTGCCGAGTGTCCGTTAGTGGCACTCGGCAAACCCAAAATTTCACCCCTGGCGCCGTCACGGCGTCAGCAAAAAAATTTGGCGGGGTTTTTTCAGGATGTTTGCCGAGTGCCTACGGAGTGGCACTCGGCAAACCCTACCTTTGCCGAGTGTACAAATCTTTGCCGAGTGCATTCCATAGGGCACTCGGCGAACGTGTCTTTGCCGAGTGCCCGATGGAATGCACTCGGCAAAGAGTTGTACACTCGGCGAACGTGTGTTTTCCGGTAATGTCTCAATCTAAAAATAAAAATATAAGGCTTATATGCATTTAAAAAAACTAACATTTTTAACTTTTAAATTATTAAGCTTGTTTTTGGCACAACTCTAGATTTAGTTTTTTTTGAGCTGATCAAACTTAGATCAAAGAAATCTTAGATTTTAAGATGTAGGTGGATTGAAGATGTGTAGTTGAGTCATCTTGCTTTTATTTTAGAATAAAAATAAAAATTCAAATATTTATTTTATCATAAAAACTCTGTAGCAAACATAAATCTTGAATGACCTAATTACGGACACAAACAACTAAATAGATAACTTATATAGTGGGTTATCTGTTTAACTGTCTGCAAGCTATTTAATTTATCTACGAAGAAAATAAATCATGAAGATCAAATGTGCATATGATATTTATATAGCCAGTTTCATACTTGAACAATAGTGTGCATGACTTTATAGAGTGTGAAAGTGAAACTGACACGTATGATGTGAATATGACATTATAGAGTGTAAAACTGAAAGTTGTACTGTGAGAAACTAAATCATATATAGTAGAATTCGAACTCAATATCGGGATTGCAAACTGATTAAACTAGCATTGCAATGACACTTAACTTTGAACCAAACTTTATATTTCACACCAACAGCTAAAAAATAGCAGACCAAATAGTAGCGGAGTTGCTACAAACATGCAAACTGAAAACATAATAATATTTATTAGCTAGCAACTTACTTGAAGGCCTTCTGTGCTTCCTGCGCCACCGAGCTCTTTCACGCTGCCTGTCAGCCTGTGTGCCAAGAAGCTCACGTAACGTCACTGCCGCTAGCTTCTCATTTCGCATGATGATTGAACTACACTAGCTTGTGAATCCAAATAAAGGGAAGTAGCGGAGAAGGAAAGGGGAAAAGGCACGGGATGATGTGATCCTGTGCCTCGCCAGAAAACTCCCGCGCGCACACACACCATCTACATGCCATCGTCGACGAGCTGCGACGCATTGTACAATGCCTCGTCGGAGCCGGCGATTTGCGTCGAAGCACGCGCTGCCATCGTCGCCGAACGAGACGCCGACGAGACTCTCTTTCTTCGTTAATTTAGCTCCACGTCGGATGAATACACGACGCGGTGGTATCAGATAGACATTGTTCTCCCATGATGTAGGATGACATTTATATATATATATATATATATATATATATTCCACGATACGTAAATTATTAATAAATTACATTCTTAAACGGGCAAAACGCCATTATCGATGAGGACCGCTACCCTACCAACAACTACATGCCGCAAATTGACACACGGACACGGTCGATACAAAGGTGTCACGAGGCAGACATGTAAGGACGGACAGGGACAACGCGCGCGAGGTTATTGCAGTTTCCCCGTTTCTTAATTTCGCACTTGATAAATTTTGATCCGGTCCAAAATAATACGTACGTTTACACATCTATTCTATCATGTGAAAGATCGAGAGAAGACGAAGAAATTAAAAAAGAGAGACGACAAAAGAACGCCAAACAATTTTGTTGAAAAACAGAATTCCATCATCCATCCTGAGAAAGTCAAAGAGTTGAAACAGCAAATAAATTGTTTTCTGAAATAAATTACAAATAGAAGATTATTTTAATTTGCTCTCTCTCTTTAATTAGAAAGCCACGTCGACCGACGTTGTTTGAAAGTCGTATGTTTTATTTTTGTTTTTAGGAGAAGGTCTCACAAACCCGGTTTTAATCAAAAGCAAATAGTAAAGGATCCATGCTTTGCGATGGGATTATTTTATTATTATGATAATAAAAAAAAAATCAGTGAATCTAATTGTTTATACACAAAATTCATAGTTTGATGTGATTTTTCAGAAATTCACGAGCCTTGCACAAAATTTTTAGTTTCTATATGATTTTTCAAAAATGTAAAAATACATTTTTATTTTTTTCTCTTTTCCTTTTCTTCCATGCTGCATGCATGTGGCCTGCGTGTGGTTGGGGCGCGTGATGAGCGGGGCGTCCAAGCGCGCGGGGAAGGGTGTGGACGGAATCCGCGGACGATCTGACCGCTTTATATTAGTTAAGATATGACGCGAGATGTAATACTAAGACTTAAGAAGATTATCCGTAAGAATTCAGATCTGATGCCAATTTGCTCCTGGTCTCGTAAATATGGTGCATGACATTTAGTTTTATTGCTAGCTCGTTGGTGTATTCTCTCCATTTTAGTTGAAAAGTACTTGGTGTAGTTGTTGCATGCTCTTAATTTGCAGCGTAAAGAAGATTACGGCATGCATATTATGGTCTTAATTTGGAGAGTAAAGATGATTAGTACATAAACAAACTACAAACATAATATACTCGCTCGGCTCCTCCTTTTTATATGCTTGGTTAGCCGTTCGATATTTTAAAGTCTATCTTTTCTAAGTTTAATAATTAAGTTTAAATTAAAATATATTAACATCAGTAATATTAAATAAATATTATTATTAAGATATATTTCACAATCGATTTATTAAATTTAATTTGATATCATGGTTGATTATATATTTTTATAAGTAATAATTAAAGCTAAAAAGTCTCGAGAAGATATTTTCTCTGCTTCTCAATTTCTACCATAAAAAATTGAAAAAATTGCAACTTGTGTAGAGTATATTAACATCTATCTACCACTCCACAAAAAAATGATTCTAAAATCAATCTATAAAGTAAGAAAAATACACCAATTTAGTGGTGACAAGTATACATATCGTTCACCATTTAGATCTGTTCTTTTAATATATAGATCAAGTTTAGACATGGAATTTTATAAAGTGGCATATGAATCATACACAACTATTATCAAATATTTTAATAGTTTTATAATTTACATGATATTTAAATAAAGGATATAATGGCAATAAAATTACTTGCTCAGATCAACTCAAAGAAAACTCTTATAATTTGTCTCATATATTTCATACTATTGTATAGGAAATCATCCTAATTTTAACACTTTCTAAAAATCAATCAACTATCTCTGTAATCTTAATTCTCATTTAAACAATATTATAGGAGATTAAAAAATCGAATTCCTATTTTTAAAAGGAAGAAAAGATGTTTTATAGAGAATCATTTAAGAATATTATTTCTTTTCAAAAGTACATAATTTTATATGCACACCTCTTGCTTTTCTTCAAAGTTGGGAATTTCCCATTATGCCCTTGGTCTCACTATCGCGAAAAGTCAAACGGGCGGAGCCCATTTGGGCGGGGCCCGCAACAACGGAAAGCCGGCGACGGCGAGCCGTAAATATACCAATCCCAAACCAAACAGCCATCCATCGCCTCGCCGTTGGAGTTCACTACGACAACCTGCTCGCTTAGTGGCCGCCGCCGGCGTCGACGGGGAGTTTCGCCTCGCCTGGGGTGGAATCCTCGCTGAGGGTCTCGGTGAGGAGGGCGGAGGCAGCGGAGGAGATGGAGGAGGAGAAGAAGCTGCTGCTCCCTGGCGTGGTTATGATCGCCGTCCCGGACCAGCTGGCGCTGGGGTTGTTATCTCCCGACGAAGAGGGCGTGGCGGCCGAGGAGCCTGTGAGGAGCTGCGGCGAGGCGAGGGGGATTGAGGTGGCGGAGGAGGACTATGCAGCGCGGTGGCGGGAGCGGCGGGTGCTCTCGCTGTGCCGCGTGGCGGAGGCGCTGCTGGTGCTCGCGGCGCTCGCGGTGGCGGGGCACTACTGCCTGTACTACTCCGCGGGCGTGGGCGTGCCGTTCTCGCGGGAGGAGCCGTGGAGGGAGGGGAGATCGTTCTTGCTGCCTCTTTACCCGAAGGCCCGCGCGTCGCAGGACTCCGGCAGCATCAAGGCGGGGGCGGGGGCCGCGGAAGCCATGGAGAATTCGACGGCCGTGCTCCCGATCAGAGGCAATGTGTTCCGGGACAGGTGCGTGCAGCCGGTGCAAGAACTCGATTCCGTTTTTATGAAACAGTACATTTTTTGCTCCTTTCTTTCCAAGAACAAACGATTGGCGTTTTCTCCAATCGAATGCGGTTTGATCGTGCATTTCCGTTGATTCCGGGATTTCTTTTTCATTCGGCTTGGACTGCGTATGTTTGTCCAGACTTCAGAATTTTGGATTATTTCGAGTTTGGTTTAAAGTGAACTTTGTTGGTTTGGTTTATCTTGCATGGGCTTTAGGAAACGTATAAGTCTTAACTCTAGTTTCATGGAGTAGTTGATATTTCCATTGAATCCTTCTTTGGAACAGTGATTTCACATGAAACAGTTCAATTTGTCAATTAATTTATGGAAACATTCCTGTCAGATTGATCTACAATTTAGATGTTTGACTGTCATATTAAAGTGCACACTGTCTCGACTCTGTTTATACTAATTTGCGGTTAGTATAAGTTAAATAAGGAAGACTTGTAATGTGCTGGCTGGCTCACCGGTCAACGTTTGATGTTCATATTCTTCTCTGTTTCTATGATTAATCTTTGATGTTACCTAACAGAATGCACTGAATTATTAATACTGACTTGGAATTGTTGCCCTCCTTGCTATTCTGCATTTATTCTGCAGGGAATATTATACTTCTATGTATATTGGAAATCCTCCAAGACCTTATTTTCTTGATATTGATACTGGGAGCGACTTGACATGGCTCCAATGTGATGCACCCTGTACAAATTGTGCAAAGGTATGCGCCGGCCAATTTCAGTTGCATTAGAATGCATTAGTTCTGTAATAATTATCCCATGGTGTTGCAGGGACCTAATCCTTTATATAAGCCTGCGAAACGAAATGTAGTTCTTCCCAGACATCCACTCTGTGAAGAACTGGTAGGCAACCAAAACTACTGTGACACTTGCAAGCAATGTGACTACGACATCATTTATGCCGATCAGAGCTCCTCAATGGGAGTCCTTGCAAGGGATAATATGCAACTGATCACTGCCGACGGTGAAAAGGAAATTTTGGACATTGTATTTGGGTATGACCTGATCTTTGATAACTAATCCTCTGACATGTATGAAGATGAATGCTCTTATCTGAATAGTAACCAACTGCCATTTGTGTACCATCTGTAGCTGTGGATATGATCAGCAAGGAAAACTTTTGGCCTCACCAGCAAACGTCGATGGGATCCTGGGCCTTAGCAATGCAGCAATAAGCCTTCCTACTCAGTTAGCTAGCCAAGGGATTATTTCCAATGTTTTTGGCCATTGTATGGCAAAAGATCACAGCAGCGGTGGCTATATGTTTCTTGGTGATGATTACATTCCTAGATGGGGGATGACATGGGTTCCTATACGAAGTGGTCCAGGGTAAGTCCCCTCCTTTCGTGTATGAATGGTTAATTCAGTATGTGGCCATCATTTTTTACTGGATATGATACGCTCTGTTTGCAAAAGATCTTAAAAAATCCTAACCAACTCATGTCACTCTCGAGACTGAAGTATAAATGTATAATATAAAGTGAAATTTTGCTCTACGGCCCTTTCATATAATACTTTAACCTTTACATTTTTGCACTGATGCACCATGCAAATTTATAATTTTTCCAACTTGCAATGGTAATAATTTGAATGGTTTGATTGTACTTCAACAAATGTCATGATAATGCTCTGCATCTTACCCCTCTTCTAATTCACATAATTTTTAGCTGTAAAAGATGGGGCAAGCTTTAATTTTAAAAAGGGGGTTGGGGCAGCTCATATGTTTAAGTTGCCTGCAAATTAGGATATGCTCCTGCAAAAATATTGGAACTATGCAGCTATAAACATATAAGGCTGAAATTTCCATTTACCATTGATGTGCTCTATATAACTGAATCTTGCCCCCCTTTTGTGTACTCTCAGTAACCTATACAGAACCGAAGTCCAGAAAGTGAACTACGGAGATCATCAGCTTGATGCGCGAGGGAAGTTAACTCAAGTGATCTTTGACAGTGGGAGCTCCTATACGTATTTACCACATGGAGAATATACAAATCTGATTGCTTCGGTGAGTATCCTATTAATTCTCCTGTAGATGGAGCCAATTTGATCTCATCTTACTCATGTTTACTTGTAATTTAACAGCTTAAAAGTCTCTCCCCAAGCCTTTTACAAGATGACTCAGATCAAACACTACCATTCTGCATGAAAGCCGACTTTCCAGTGAGGTAATGTGTTCATCCCAACCATCAGCTAGAGTATTAAAATGGGTGACTGTTCAGTTCCAAAGAAATAAACACACTTGTTCTTAGACAGTCTTCTACTCTTCTGCATCTTTCAGGTCTGTGGATGATGTGAAACAGTTATTCAAACCCTTGACTCTGGTATTCAAGAAAAAATGGTTCATCTTGCCCAGAACATTCACTATTCCCCCTGAGGACTACTTAATCATCAGTGTAAGTTTCCATTAGCAACTTTCACTTTTATCAGGTACCCAGTCAGTTTTGGACATCTACGGCACGATTTCCTCCCTGAAGTTTGGCATCATGTTTTTCCCTTGAATCATTTTACAGGATAAGAACAATGTCTGTCTAGGGGTGCTCGATGGAGCAGAGATTGGTCTTGACTCAGAGATAATAATTGGAGGTATCCAATGGCCATTTTTTATGGCACATTTCTATTGTCAAATTCATCGTTGTTGCTGTACTTACATTTCCTTCCTGTTTTTTTCAGATGTTTTTCTTCGAGGAAAGTTAGTTGTGTATGACAATGATGAGAAGCAGATCGGATGGGTTCAGTCAGACTGTACCAAGCCACAAAAACAAAGTGGAATTCCTCTCCTTAAAAGAGTATTGCACAATCAACTTTTGTAAATGTCAGACAGAAACCACCACCAGAGACCATGTTCTTCTTCATTCAAAGCTGCCATAATCATACCTATTAATGTAGTTAAACAAGGCATAGGGGGGAAAATATACATAGCCAGTATGTTATACCTTGCAACTCGGTTCTGCTGTATTGTACAGAGAAGCAGAATTCTGTATATGTGTTATGTAGAATATATCTCAATTACATGTAAAGAGTATATCTCATCCACTTGTAAGACTAAGTGGTGAAGCATATATCAGTGTTGTGAGGAGGGGCTTTCTGTTTGTGAGGGAAGGCTGCAGGCTGAAAGGCTCGGCTTTGATTGAAAGTCATGCGTCAAGGGATGTGATACGAGGATTTTCCGGTGGGTGAACTGACACGGGATTGGGAAACAGATGAGGGTAACAAAAGGATTCGAGAACGTAACTGGTATTTGTGATTGATCGGTGGACGAACTCCTTGAACTCGCCGGCACTTGGGCGTCGTCTTGGCCCTTTGCCGAAGAGCCGAGTTATAGATTTGAGTACAAACTCTTCCACACCCCTTCTCCTCTGGATGCATTGTTTATATAGACACAATGCTTCAGCTAAACCCTCTAACAACTTCCTAACAGACTTATTAGCTGATTACAACTCACATAACAGACTTATTAGTTGTTGGTAGCTTACATCACTCTAGAAGTTTCTGGAATAGCTTTTGTTGGACTAGGCTCTGGTTTGTTCTTCTTGCGACGATGATAATGAATACTAGTCATGACTTCTCTTCCCCCCTTAAGTATCAGTGCGTCCTTGAGCTGGTAGGAAGGAAATTGTTGTTGAAATGAACTGAGTTTGACCCAAGTAGCATTTTCAGCACTCTGTCCTTCCCCGTGAACTAAAAGTTCCTAGATGCCACGAGCCAATCGTCCCTTGATAACTTCTGCTGGTTGAGGACATGTATGACCATGGAATGTTAATGGTAGAGTTCCTGGTCTCGTTGGAGGTGGTCCTCGGTATGTCTTGAGCAACCTGACATGAAACACATTATAAAGGTGGCTGGAGAGGGGTAAATGAAGCTTGTAAGCCACTGAACCCACACGCTCTACAATCTGGAATGGCCCATAGAAGCGAGGACCGAGTTTACTGCGATTGTGGACATTGAGGGAAGCCATTGGAAGATGTAGCAAGCGAAGCCAAACCCAGTCGCCCACCTCAAATGACAGTGATCTGTGATTCTTGTCATATGCTGCTTTGTAGTATTGTTGGGCCTGCTCAAGACGATCACGGATTTCTGCAATGAATTCATCCCGTGTTTTCAGTTGATCCTCCTGTGAGGCAACGTAGATACATTGATATAATCTTGTTTATAGCCCCTGATTGTCCATCAGATTGCGGGTGAAATGTTGTAGACAAGTGGAGTTGAACACCAGATAACTTGAAGAGTTCTTTCCAGAAGTTGCTGGTAAATGTAGAATCACGATCACTCACGATAGAGCTTGGCAAGCCATGTAGTCGGACAATTTCCCCAAAGAAAGCATGTGCCACAGTGGTTATAGAATAAGGATGATCAAGGGGAATAAAATGGGTATACTTGGAAAATTTGTCCACTATTATAAGAATCACATATTTGTCATTTACTTTGGGTAGAGCCTCAACGAAATCCATGGCAATATCTGACCAGATAGAAGATGGTACTTGGAGAGGTTGAAGTAAGCCAACCGGGTGAAGTTGTTCTGATTTGTTACGTTGACATATGGTGCAAACACACACGAAGTCACGTACTAAACCACGACTGCGAGGAATGAAGAATGTATGACTAAGACGGTGGAGTGTTTTCTGAACGCCCTCATGACCGACACCATGGACAATCATTAATATTTTTAATGAGACTGGGTGATGTGGGTGGAAGATAAATGCGTCCACGATGAATGACCAAACCATCAATGACAGACCAGGAATTCCCTTTAACTCTAGTTTGTACTTCTTGCTAAAGCTGAATCAGATCTATATTGTTTTGTAGTTCAGTTCGCAAGTCGTCTATCAATTGGAAGGATGGAATCGAAATAGCATGGATAGATGCCAGGTCAGTGTTGTCTCGGTGGGAAAGTGCATCGGCTACAATATTAGTAGCACCTGGTTTATACTCCACTTTGAAATCATATCCAAATAACTTGCTTACCTACTGATGTTGTGGGATTGGTGATAGGCACTGATCCAGCAAAAACTTTAAGCTGCCATGATCTGTGCGCACTAGAAATGATAGTCCCCAAAGATATGGATGCCAATGGCGTACTGCTTGAACCAAACCCATGAGTTCTTGTTCGTATGCCGCCAAACTAGTATGCCTGGGAGCCATTTGTTTGTTGAAAAAGGCGATAGCACCCTCTCCCTGATGCAACACTGCTCTAATACCTGACCCTGATGCATCGCATTCGACTATGAAATCCTTGTCAAAGGGGCAGCAATAATAGCTTGTTAAAGCCTGCATGCAATAATAGCACTGCAGTGCTCGGAAAGCCTTTTCTGCTTCAGGGGACCATTTAAAACTTTCTTTACACAGAAGCTTAGTTAAAGGGGCAGCAATTATGCCAAAATTCTGTATGAAGCACCGATAATAGCCTGCAAGTCTCAAAAATGCTCGCACTGCTTTAACAAATGCAGGAACCGGCCAAGACAGAATAGATTGAACCTTATTATCATCCATGGCGAGCCATGCTGCCGAAATAATGTGTCCCAGGTTTACCACTTATTGCTCACCGAAGGAACACTTGGAGCGTTTTAGAAACAATTGATGTTCCTGCATCTTTGCAAATACCAATTGGACGTGTCGCGGGTGCTTCAACCAAGAGGCGCTGTAAATCAGAATATCATCAAAAAAGACGAGGACAAAACGTCTAAGAAATGGTTGGAGCACTTCGTTCATTAGGGCTTGAAATGTAGCCAGAGCATTAGTTAAGACGAAGGGCATAACTAAAAATTCAAATAACCCTTGATGTGTCTGAAAGGCAGTTTTCTCAATATCATCCGGATGCATACGAACTTGGTGATAACCCAATCATAAGTCAAGCTTAGTGAAGAATGCTGCTCCTTGAAGTTCATCGAGAAGCTCTTTTACCACGAGTATTGGAAACTTGTCCTTGATTGTTTTATTGTTAAGCCCTCTATAATCAATGCACATTTGCCAAGTACCGTCGTGCTTCTTCACCAAGATAACCGGCGCGGAGAAAGCTGATTCACTTGGTCGAATAATTCCTAGCTGTAGTAGCTATGTGCACTGCCTCTCAATTTCTTCCTCCTGGATATATGCATACCGATAAGGACGTACTGCCATAGGTGCATTATCTAGTGATAAGCGAATGCGATGGCAAAGCTGTCTAGCCGGTGGTAGTCCAACTGGTTCTCGGAATAGATCATTGTATTGGTCTAGGAGCTCATTCAACATATCAGGTGCAGCAGTAATAGCAAGACAATGTGTCTTGTTTAGATTTGGTGCTACAGACCAGAGCACTCGACGCCTATTCTGGACAAATGCCAGAGTTCGATGGCTGAAATCCCAAAGTACTGGCCCGAGTGACTCCAGCCACTGTACCCCCAGAACCATGTCAAATGAATCAAGATTGAGGCCATAGCAGCATATGGTAAAATGTTCCTTAGCAATGCTGATATTTAGATTGGGACAACGACCAGTACTAGAGAGATGATCTCCGTTAGCCACTGCCACCCGAATTCCTGTGCCACTGGTGAAAGAGATGCCTGCACGATCCGCTGCTGTAGTGTCAATGAAATTGTGCATAGATCTTGAATCCAATAGTGCACATAACTCTATTTTTCCAACGATAACCATAACATGCATCGTATGGCCTGTACGAGGATGTATGCCGATCCTTGCTGCCAGAGAAATGGTTGGCTCAGCTTCATCATCTTCCTCGTCTAACAACTCGATGGAGAATAGTCGTTTGCAAGAGTTATGATGACCGGGTATGAACTTCTCATCACATATGAAACATAGCCCCTTTGTACGTCGGTCTGCAATTTATGCTGGTGTAAACTTCTTGATAGTAGCTTGATTAACCGAGCTAGATGAAGACTGATGCGACTGTAGCTGCACCATTGATGACCCTATGTTCATAGGAAATGAAGATTTGGTAGTAATCCGAGAGTATGTATGTACCACAGTAGTGATCGTGGTTCGCTGTTCATAGGCTCTTGCCAGCATTATAGTTTCATCCAGTGTCGATGGTTTATGAAGGGCGACATCTGTTTTGAGCGGCTGGCCAAGACCCGCCATGAACAGTTGCACCTGATGCACCTATGATATATTTGGATCCCTGCAAGACAGTGCCATAAATCTATTGCAGAATGTATCCACCGATCCCTCGCATTGGAGCAGCGCCAACTCGCCAATTGGGCTCTCTGTGAGTGGCGAACCGAACCGAGAATGCACAAGCTGGACAAAATGTGGCCATGAAGGAGGTCCCCCATTTATCTCGAGTTTGTGGTACCAAATTTGGGCATCATCCAAGAAATAAAACGAGGCATACCATGAAATATCTGTTCACAACGATTTAGCCAAGACATTGGATCCCCTGTTCCATCAAACTTAGGGAATTCAATTTTGTGAACCGAAGAGGGATGATATTCTGAGTGGAATCCAGAATTTCCGCTCCTGTTGTGGTTCTGTGGTTGATCATCCAAATCGGATGGAGGTAAGGCTTGGTTGCCGCTGTGGATCGCTGTTCCTGTTGCGGCTACCCCGGCAACTCCTCCCCCCGAAGTGATCGGGCAATTCTTCTCCAGACGAAGCACAGCTACCCCGAGACCTTGCTGCTGTTGCTTGACGCCGCGGAGGTCTCCAGCGATGCTGCATACCAATTCTTCCAGCCGGTCCAGCCTCTTGCCGAGATCATCTCCCGAAGACGCTGCTTCCTTTCTCGCACCCGCGACCGAGGAAGGCATGGTGGACAAATCTGGCTCTGATAACAGTTTGTCACGGGATTGGGAAACAGATGAGGGTAACCAAAGGATTTGAGAACGTAACGGGTATTTGTGATTGATTGGTGGACGAACTCGTGGAACTTGCCGGCACTTGGGCGCCATCTTGGCCCCTTGCCGAAGAACCAGGAGTTACATATTTGAGTACAAACTCTTCCACACCCCTTCTCCTCTGGATGCATTGTTTATATAGACACAATGCTCCAGCTAAACCCTCTAATAACTTCCTAACAGACTTATTAGCTGTTGACAACTTACATCACTCTAGAAGTTTCTAGAATAGCCTTTGCTAGACTGGGCTCTGGTTTGTTCTTCTTGCGACACTATTAATGAATACCAGTCATGACATGAACCTATTCTAGTACTACTCTCGCTTGAGCATGCTTAATGTTAGAATTCTTATAGGATCCGATATCAACTTACTTACATCTTTTTAAGGGCTTTCTGTTTAATATTTTGATTTAGTGTTCAATGTTGTGAGAGGCTACAGAGGAAGCAAAAAAGAGAGGAGGAAATGGGAAAACTTTAGCAATGTACAACAAAGCACATCAACACATTAAAAGCAATATCACAACTTCGAGTAAAGTACAACAAAAAGACGAAAACGACTCATGAACAAACTAAAACCTCCTTTTGTGTGTACAAAATGTACGTGAGCAGCCCATGCAATTAGCCAGGACTAACACACGATTGAAGGGTTGATTAGGGATACATTGATCAACATTATTAGATCGCGTCAATGGTAGAAAGACGGAGTTCCGTTAGTGATAAAGCTAGCACTCTTCTCATTGCGTATACCCAAGTTTAGAATTTATACACAATTTGTGGTTCAAAGAACAAAACTGGATGAAAACGAGCATACCAAGGTTTCATATGAACCCTGTAGGGTCATGTGCAGTGTCAACTTGTGATTCCCACAAATCTGCATATTTTATGGAGAAACCCGCCATCACCTTCACCGGTAGTAACAGGCTCCTCCACAGGCTCTTTGAACTTAGCCTTGTCACTTAACTCTTCAAATGCATTGACAACATTCTGTAGTCGCGCAACAAACTCGATCAGAAGCGACGCAAATGTGGCCAAGGACAAAGCGCTTGCACTTTCATATGTTTTTGACTCGTCGTCTTCAAGTGGTAAGCTTGGATGGAATGATCTTCGAGCAGGCCAAGACAGTAGCTTGAAACTGTCTACAGTCGATGCTGAATCATGTCTGCTCAGAAATGAATTAACAGCAAAGCTTTTTGAATGATGTCCAGATGTTTGATCAACAATGGTAGGCTCCATTACTTCATTCTTCTTTTCTTTTGCCACAATGCCAGTGCCATTGATGACTTCTTTGATACCTTCAGCTTGCTTGCTAGTGTCCCATCTTTCGATATTCACGAGAAGGTAAGACTTCTCATCAATCCTTTTTTGCAATGCTTCAGCAGCCAAGTGGACTTCTGCTAAAATGTCTGAAGAGCTCAATTTGGTCATTGTCTTGATTTTGTCTCCAAGCTCACGCAGCACTTTGGCACCTTCTACACCAACTCTGTGGATTTCTGCGCTAAAAATCTTTCTGCTTTCTGGTGGTGCCTAAAATCAAAATCCAATATATATTTGTCTAGAAAAAATAAAATCAGAATTCTAACAGTTTGTTGTATAAACTTGATGAACAAACCTGAATTTCCGAAAGAATGCAACCGTGCAATGCCATGACTGCAAAAGAGCAATGCCTTAATGCCCCACCAACTTTGGTGAAATTCCTCCAGGGATAATTCATCCCTTTGTAAGCGCCATGGGGTGGCTCCCATATAGCAAAACCCAACTGCAAACATATTAGAAAGAATGGAACCAAATTGACCACTCAAGATATCTAAGTAGAACTCTTAAATTTAGCGCAAAGTCGTACCAGAGTTTCCTCTTGTGCTGATGCCTCAACAGCTGCCCTATAGCCACTATATAGAGGATCATCCCATGCTTGATATACAAGTATTTTCGAAGGAATCCTTTCATACTCCATGCATTTCAAATATCCATCAACACAACCTAGAATAAGCAGCCAAAAACGGTATCAAGCATACAATACTTGATATCATTAATTTGGCAAGAAAGGAATAAAGATCAGATGTATCTATACTCTATAGAAATTGCAATGCTACCACGAATAATAATTTGTGTCTTCATAGCAAAAGAAAGTCAAATAGTGCAATATGGAAAACACCATGAATGTTTTTTTATGGGGGTGGAGGTCTTACCTTCCAAGGATTTTGCAACACCGGTGAAGTTTTTTGCAACCAAATTGTGCAAATCCTCTCCAGCCCATATTGGGTAAATACCTATATTGATGCCTAGACTGACAGCAGCACCAACAGCAATCAATATAAATCTACTTACAGCTGTATCAGTGAACTTCCCTGTGTTGTACCCAGAAACCATGACATAGCAGAATGTCAACAAGAATACACGGAATCCATACTCATAAGGCTTCATTTTCGGATGCAGCTTCATCAAGGTTGTGGAGAAAGCTAACGATGAAAAACATCAAAGCAACATACTACAATTTAGATATACTGATAGGTAAAAACACTATAGTTAGAACCAGGAAATGGTAGCCACAGGTCACAGGCCACAGGCTGCAGCAGCAATACTCACCAACAATAAAGGTGCTTATAATAAGAATCACTTCCTCCAGCTTTCCTAGGTTTTTGGACAATTCGGCGACTGCTAGAGCAAGCCCTCCAGCAGTAAGTGTACCTAATCCCCTATTAAAACCTTTGCTTAATGTTGCACCTGTATTAACATGAACCACATTAGTGAAGGGTGGTAACATATTTTTTCAGTTTTACACACTATGGAATTTGGCATTTTACAAATATATAAAGTCTATTTATGTGAATTCTAGATACAGAGATATAAAAAACATCGGTCAAGCTATGTTATTTTGATGAAAGCTATTGTATGGTTTGGACATATGAAAATAAAGTGAACATGCTTGCCATAAGAGATAATAAAACTACACTTTTATAAAGTTCTTATGAATAATAGAGTTTTGTGGTCAAAATAGCATCTTGTTGACTTTAAAAATTCAAAAGCAAGCTGGTGACTGAAATCTTTAGATGTGCTCCATAACCATTAACTACTTAAAATATGGAGCCAGACATCTCATTGTACACAGAATAAAATGCAAACTTGCAAGCCAACAACAGGAATTATTTGATCCTTCTGCATTAAAGCAATATTAAAAACACCAGCTAGCCACCCTCATTACAGAAAATGGAAGCTGTCTTCAGTGCAGGTGATCAATAGCACCGTTGGTCAATGCAAGTTTTCTCTGTTGAAACAATGATCACTACTCTAGCCAATGTGTTCCCCTTTTCATTTAAATTCTACAGTTGGCTCTAGAACAAAGTGGGTCCAAATAAAATATCTAGCAACAAAATTTAGTGGTACTTTCCAGCATTAATGGATAAGAAAACAAAGCTTCAATGGCCACAAGCACACATTCTAAGATTAGTGGTCCATGACCATAACCACTTGCAAACGGAGCTAAACATCCCAGCACATGAATACTAAGAGTTTTAGTATCTGCAAGTGGACAATATAAACTCTGCACGTTCTCGTTACAACAATAGCAACAGAAGGTCAGTAGATGAACGAAATGGAAGACAAGTTCCACATTCCCCTTAGTAATATAATATCTCATTCTCAATTGCTGATGCATAAATTAGATGAACTTCTTGCGAGATTTTTACAGAGTAATGAAGAAAGCAAGCACGTTGTGCTCGAACCAAGATCACTACAGTCAGTCAGTCAGTCAGAGCAAAAAATCAACGAAAAACATCCATCTTTACTGTCCAGAAACCGAAAGAAAGCGAAAGGAAGAGCAAAACTCCCGCTCCGTACCGATGCTGAACTCGAAGACGACGACGACGGTGAGGATGGCCCAGACGGAGTGGCTGACGATATCGCGCGGTTCCCGGAGGAAGACGAGCAGCGAGATGAGCGCAAGCGCCAGTCCGACCTTCGCCGCGAACACAGCCTTCCGCGGATCGGCCCGCGCGAACGCCCACATCTCCTCCGCCGCGGCGCGCGCGGCGCCCCACACGCGAGCCACCGCCTTGCCGGCGCGCCGCAGCGTCCCCTCCTTCTCCCCCCGCCTCCCCGCATCCTCCTCCTCCCCATCCCGCCCGCCGGGCAGGCCCCACGCCGACGACAGCAGCGGGACGTCCCGCGCCCCGCGCTGGTCCTCCAGCGTTGACCACAGCGACCCCAGCTGAGCCTGCGCCGGCGACGCGCCTCCGGCGGCCATGTCCGGATCCCGAACGCAGAACGCTCTAGAAAACTAGCGCCGGAGGCGAGGATTCGGTCCGTGGCTCAACAGGGCACGGAATCTCGCGGGATTGGCCGATTGGGTGGGGGAAACTCGAAACTCAGTTCTTTCAATCTGATGCGATCGAGCACGACGTCGACCAGCGTCCCGGAAAGTCGGAATGCTCGTCTACCTGCCCGGATGCATGATATCCTGCTTAACCCATTCCACTAAAGAATTTTTTTAGTGATTCTAACTCATATTTCTTTTTTACAGCAAGAGAAATTTATTATATATCTTGACGAACATTATACAATATGTTTTACCATAGACACATTATACAACAGTAAATTTTCCCCTATGAGAGGATGATTCTCATGTTTTTAGGGTATCGTTCGTAAGGGCATCCACGATGAAAAGGTAGTTTAAGTATTAAATAAAGTATTATAGCTAGTCTTATACATTATGGAACAATACCGTAATAAAAAAATTCTAAAGTACACTATAAATTTAAGGTGTGACTATAAATCTAAAGTGATAATTTTTTATAGGCCCTACCATAAGTAAGTAGGGTCCACTTTAATGTTACTTTTTTGTTTTCTTCCATTGTGCATCTAATAATAACAAATGTTAATTTTTTATGAGTTATACATTAATGCTATTTAGAACATAGGCATTGTGGTTACACTAAGATAATGTTTGCTACACGTCCATAATAGAAATAGGTTGGTACATGTTAAATGTCCGAAACAGAATCGTTCAATTCGATTCGAAACGCATATGTTTATGTTTTGAAGGCAATGTTTGCCCCACTATACTGAAATATTTGTACATTCCCTGCAATGTAATTATATGATACCAATCATCAGTAAAAAAAAGTGGTAAAAGATCTAAAAAATCACAGCATTGAGACAATACCCATCAAGCTTCTCACAAAATTCCAATTCGGAACTCAATCTATATATTAAAAAAAGAAATTAAACTCCAAGCAGTACCAGTAGGAGGGAGCATTATTTGTGGCAAATTCAGACCTGCCATTTAGGTGCAGTGTTGATCTCGGGCATGCTTTTTCGAGGCCTGCCTTGGCCTAATATTTGAAAAGGCGATAATAATTTAGGATTTTTTTAAATAATATATTTTTTAGAACAAATTTTAAAACTGTTATAAGCTTTTGAAACATTGGAAAAAATAGTCTTTACGTGGGCAGTTCAATCTAGGTCAATCGGCATCATTTGCTGATCTAAGCCAATTGACCTAAATCGGGAAGTGTACATGTTTTCATCAACCGATCTAGGTCAGTTCGGTCTAGATCAGCACATTATTCGTTGATCAACAGATTAGCTAATTATAATATATTGTATCTATTTTTAATCAAAAACACCTAGATCATTTGGTAAAGGACATTCGAGCCCCTGCATGCACAGATTTTGCAGTTTTATTCGCCCGGTCTGGTGGAAGCAATATTACATGACATTATAATTAGTTTATTCGTCAAGTACTGATCTAAAAGGCTAATTTTGTAATTTTTAAAAACATATATCAGATTTAAAATTTGTTTTAAAAATATATTGTTTTTCTAAAAAAATCAATAATTTTGTGTCCTTTATTGTTTCGCCCTGATCAACTGCACCAGTTCGACGGCCCCTATTTATTCACGTAGCTTCCATCGAAACCTCCATGGTTTTGCTCTAGCTCTCCCGATTCTGCCTCCGTCCTTGTCGTGCCAAACCCCAAGGTATCTGGCCGCCGTCGTCGCCTCCTCGTCCTCTCGATCTTGCTCCCACTTGAATCGCAAAATCTTCTGGTTTCATAGCTGATCTACTGATCCGATCCTAATAACTTTGCTGTCTACTCCTCCTGAGGCTGCAGCGACTCATCATATGATCCATGCAGCGCTAGCAGAAGCGACGTTGTTTGCAGATCCTTGCCCAGCGTAAGCCTCAAGGGATCTACCTGCTTGCATTGCTCCTCACCTCCGTTTCACTCGGTTGATGTTTTCTTCAGTTCCATGAAAAAATGATCTTTCCTTTTATGTGTTGTTCGCTAACCGATTCAAATTAAATTTTACTACGTATTTGAGATTGAATTGTCACTTTGGTATGGAGGTTCTCCCTCCGATTGAGCTCCTTTTAAATTTAAACACTATATCTGCATTTGTTTGTAAAAAAAACCTGGTTTTTTAACCACCATAGGTTAGTGCTCACAGTTTAATATCCCCTCCTTTGATCTGTAATGAAATTTCAGTTTTGGTAGGAGATTAAAAAAACAAAAAGAGAATAAAAGATAATCTTTTCTGCTTTTATTCTCTCCCCATCTCTCGTTAATCTATATCAGATGGGTTATCATAACTACTAGAACGGCCAACGCCCTTCGGGCGCTCCTGTTCTATCAGTTTTGATAGTTTCCTTTTTAATATGGTGAATATAATAGATGCAGCTAAATTTTATGATACTATTTTTTTCAAGTCAATTAATATATATCCATCAACAGAAGAATAAATTAACAATATATTAGAATTTTCCAAAAGTGTTGAGCTTAAAAATAAATGAGAGAGTTACTGCATAGTGTAAATTTTGAACCAAATTAAAAAACCGCAAAGCCTAGTCAATCATTCACAATTTTCCCAGCGTTGAAATTGCAGTGTGCAAATGACATAAATAATAACTGTAAAAAGTATCACTTACATCAATTGACACATATTGAGGTAAAGTACGCTCAACTGCTGCAAACCGGGGATTATCTTTTCCAATCGATCACTCTTATTGCTTTCCTCATAATATCCTCTTGATTCAGATCTTGCTTCAACAAAAACACCCTCCTTTGATTGGCCAGTCAGCAGTGTTACAGAACCCATGGCACTACATTGAAATATTGATAAAGTTAGTGCAATAAGATTGGCGCTTTCACAACAATTATGTTGGTAATGTGTATGGACATGAAATGCTCAGTAGACAACCATGGTCTAGATCAGGGTTTAGAATACCAGTTGCAAAAAAATCTCTGAAAAATCGGTAACCGGTTGGTTACCGGTGGTTACTGGTGGTTACCATACAAAGATTTTAATCCAATATATTTGAATTTAAAAACCAGATACCGACGAATACTGGAAGGAAAAATTGGACATGACCAAGTGCATTTTTATAGAGCCAAATAGACAACACGTTTATAAATCATAAATAGGTCACATAACAATAATATAATTATCTATATAGTAGAAGAATGAGGAGCACAAATAAGAGTATAAATAAGATGACAGTGAGTAAAATAAAATGAGATGAGTTTGGTTTTCTTTTCCATTATTTTTAGAAGCGGAAAGATGGACGATACTTACCAGATAATCTTGTTGTCATGCTTTTAAATTTGAATTTTAAAATTGAAATTAAATGTAAATTATACCAGCCACTATACTGGTAACCAGTAGGTAGGCTAAGAGAGGCTACCGGCTGGTTATCACCAGGATTCCAAACCCTGGGCTAGATTATTACTGATTAATTTAAAACATGGCACATATCATCATTAGCTCGAACAAGCCCTTGTATTAATCAATGATCAGTAATGGTGCATAAATAATACATAAGATTACTGCAAAGTGGAACAAGGTTGTTTCTTTCCATGTAAAGCAAGACATGGGAGCAATTAAAGAACGAGCAAAAAATCAATTATAAAGAGTGGGAAAAAATACCTGTAGGCAAAACAGGTTGCACGGAATTCAACCTCTTTAGACTCACCAGAATTGAGATCAACAGCAACAGCTGATGGAATAAATTTATATTCCTACAAATGAAACATCAAACCATTAATCTTCATCTATATATTGAACACTGTTTGGCTTGTAAAAGTAATCAAAATTAGTTCAACTATCAGCACATGATATCAGCAGGTATATCTGGTGGCAACAGGTCATGCTCAATGTATAACAGGAACTCAAAAGAAAATATAAATTCCTTGGTATTTTCCTTTCAGAAATTTTGAAAGGTCGGTAGATGGGATTGGATACTGCCCCTTAATACCTCTTGACTTATTCTGGTAGATGAAGGTAAAAAAGCTGAATGACCAAACTAATAGCCACATGTTGCAGTTGCTTGTGTCATTCAAAAGTAAATTGCAGTCCACATTTTTTTTTGGGGGGGGGGGTTCAAAACTGAAACCTCATTGAGTGAATAAAATATGCATTGCATCAAACAAATATTGTGAAGAAAATGGTCATTGATAAACAGGTACACTAAACCAACGTATCATCTGGTGTCAATATGTTGGGATTGTTTAGGTCAAACATGGTACAAATTAGAAAACAGAGTGAGAGCAGGAGGTAAGGACTCCAGATTATTGAATCAAACATGCAGGTAACTGCAATTATGTCAGATCTTAAGGATGGTTTTATGCCGCATGATAAGTACATGATCATCATCATGTCTGCTAGCTCGTGATCTGCATACAAAATTGCATTTCATACATTGGAGTAACATTCTATTTCCCGATTTGATCTGAGTATTTTATACTATTTACAAGGTCATGGAAGAAAACTATGGCTGACTCAAGGGATGTCCCGAGTAAATGGGGGTTGCGGTTATGTTAAAAAGCATGGCATTCCAATGAACATCACTAACGCTGTCAGAAAACAACACTGAAATCTCCCTCCCAAGATAACACAGATAATAGTCGCATCATCAATGCATCAACATCAAACCAGCTTAAGAATGATGAAATACACATAATATTATGTTTTACCAGGCATTGAGTTCAAGTGCAGATTTGCAGGCGAGCAACAATACAGGCATCGAAAGGTTCACATATATAAGGTGAATTTGCACAGGTATACATGGAGTAAAGTCTGTTCTTTAATAGTAGGGGAGCATTAGAATCGATCTGAAATTTAAAGCTGCATATCCTGAGATGCCACATAGAAATGAAGGTAAGTCCTCACCTGGTACAATTCCTTTTCAGCCTACCATTCAGGTTCTTTACTATGCAACTTCCGGAGATGACTGGAAAGAATATCAAAACAAGAGTTAATAGAGACTCTATTTACACTTTAATCGGAACAATAGTAAGCTGAATAACAAAAGATATGTCAACCAAATCCCCGATAAAAAAGACCAAAACAGATGAAAAGGATAGCCCAGATGCTAACCAAGTAAATTGATCTCAGGCTACGAATTGAAGAAAAAATAAAGGAGTTTTTTGGGAGAAAATGGACAGGAAGAACAGAGGAGGGGCGGAGCGACGTTACGAGTGCTCACCGACCGTGGCAGGATCCGCTCCATGATGAGCTGCGAGGGGCGCGGAGGCGAAGGAGAAGGAGTTCCCCGCTGTGTACGCCACCAAGGCGAACACTCCCCTGTCGTCAACCGAGCAAGCAGCGTCCTCGATGATGGGCCCGACGAGTGGAGCCGCCGCCGCCACCGCGTCCCCATGTGCAGAAACCGAGGGTGCCAGCGAGCACCGCCGGCCACAGCGGGCATGGTAGCACGAGGCGGGGTCGAGCTCCCTCGTGGTAGGCGACAGTGAGCGACAAAACCGACCAGGACCGGAGACGATCCGCGGCGGCAAGCGGCCAGGGTGAAGGATAGTGTGGCTAGGATTTAGAAGGCAGATCTGGGGTAGGGGCGGCGTCGGCGCTCACGAGATCGAGAGGAGGAGGGCGGCGGGATCGGCAGCGGCTAGGGTTAGGGCAGAGGCCAGTGCCTGCGGGATAGGGTGAGCGAATTGAGAGGGGGGCTCACGGGCATAGGAGCTACCAGCGTGCGGGCGCTTTTGCGAAATACCCCTTGAGGTTTCAGTTTTCAGAGTGCAGTCTGTTTTTTCAATTTTTCTCTTCTTCGCCTATAAAATCCCAGGAAACGGGGGCTCAGATGAATACAACGCAACACTACAGACATTAGGAGGCATACCTTCGCGTAAATAGCGATGAGGCAAAGGGCTTTTTCGCAAAAAAACTAGACCCGCCCCGGGGGTGACGTGGCAGCCTGCGGGAGCTGCCACATCAGGAAAAACGCCAGGACCTCAACAAATTACCTGAAAAGCGGAGAGTTTTTTCACAAAATAGTGGCGTGGTTCAACGTGGGAGCAGCAAAGGGCAGCTCCTTTTAATGATAGTAATATGCTTGTTGGGACGCATGTAGATGGAATCTAAGAAAAGAAGAAAGTTCTCTCTCTTTCAACATTCAGTTGTTCAATCCCATACCTTCCTGAGGTATGGCAGCATAAAATTCCAATGAAGCATAGATTGCAAGCTTAATTTCACTGTGACTGCTCTAACTAAACTAATTCATAGGACTCTGCTAGCTGAGTATTATTTATAAACATAGAAAAGATCCTTTAGTGCTATAATTGTCAAGGTCCCAATCCCTAGTGAATTAGTAGCTTTGCTTTGCTCTAACTTCTCTGATTTCATGTAACTGTTGGTGTTGTAACTGTTGTTTGATAGTTGATACAACTATACGATGTTTCTAACAAAATATACAATATTGTTAGCATAATGTAATTATAGTAGGTCGCCCTTGCTTGTGCCTAAACTTGCGGCTGTAGTCTTGCGCCCCTGTGTCTATATGTACTCTTGCTCACATATATGGAATATAACAATTCTATTTCCAATCATGTTTTCATAGTATCATAGCTAAATGATCCAAAAGGCAAACGTGCAAGTTGACAAGCATGGCATATTTGATCGATATCATCTTTATGACAAGAAATGATAATGGAACTAATAAGCTTGGATAGAGCTTCACGCCCAAGATGCCCGAGACAATGATGCCAAAGTGAGGTGGCTGTAGTGATGAACGCGGAAGCGCTGGTGGAGGGTGGACAAAACGAATAGAGGTCGCTAGGGTGGACCAAATTTTTTTGCTTTCATTCACACACAATTTGGCACCACCATCAAGAGCGTCCAGTGCGATAACGACCGTGAATTTGATAATTCTCCAGCCCACACATTCTTTCTCTCCCACGGTGTTGCACTCCGCATGTCATGTCCATATACTTCTCAATAAAATGGAAAAACAGAATGCTCCCTTTGCATTATTAATAACATTCCATGTTCCCTTTTGTTTTAGGCGAGTCTTCCTCTGGTTTACTGGGTTGAGGCCCTTCACACTACGACATATCTTGCGAACCGTCTCCCTACTAAAACCCTCGCCTTCTCGATGCCATACACCTCCCTATATTCCACCACTTCCTTGGCATCTCAATCAGCCGCTCAGATGATGACTTGTTTCTCTCACAGTGACAGTACACTCTGGACATATTGGAGCAGATCGGGATGAGTGCTTGCAAGCCTAGCAGCACTCCCGTTGATGTGCATTACAAATTGTCCACGAATGGTCCTCCAGTCACCAATTCTACACAATATCACAGTATGGCTAGAGCACTACGGTATCTGACATTCACCTGTCTTGACATTGCCTATGTCGTCCAACAGATTTTCCTTTATATGCATGACCCTCGGGAGCCCCATCTTGCTGCTCTCAAGCGGATACTATGCTACTTATAGGGTACTCTCTCTCGGCTTGATCCTGCATCGCTCCACACCAATTGAGCTTATTGTTTACACTGATGCTAATTAGGCCAGTTACCCTGACACTTGCCAATCGTCCTCTGGTTATGCAGTGTTCCTTGGGTATAATTTAGTGTCTTGGTCCTCCAAGCATCAGCACACAATTTCTCAATCATGTGCAGAGGTTGAGTATCAAGCTGTGGCAAACAGTGTTACTGAAGCTACTTGGTTGCATCAGCTTCTCATGGAGCTTCGCCACCCACATCACCGAAACACATTGGTTTATTGCGACAACATCAATGTTGTTTATCTTTCCACCAACCTAGTCTAGCATCAGCGCACGAAGCACATTGAGATTGATCTCTATTTTGTTCGAGAGCGTGCCACCCTTGGCCAAGTTCGGGTCCTCCATGTCCCTATGACATCTCAGTACGCCGACATCTTCACCAAGGGCCTCTCCACCTCTATGTTTTAGGAGTTTCAATTAGTTTGAACGTTCACCATGCTCCCGATTCGACTGCGAGAGATTGTTAGCATAATGTAATTATAGTAGGTCACCCTTGCTTTATACCTAAACTTGTGGCTATAGTCATGCGCATGTGCCTATATGTACTCTTGCTCACAGATATGGAATACAACAATTCTATTTCCAATCACATTTTCAAATATAATAAGAACAACCTAGGATCACCCAATTGTTTGTTGTCCATTTTGCTGGTTATTGTGAATTCGATAGTTATATCACCAACCTTTGCAGAGTGAACTGTTATAGCAATAGCACCATCAGAGTCTTAGGTATATATCTCTTGTTCTTAAACAAACCAAGATTCCATTCATCTTCTCCATGTGAAATTTAAGCCTCTACATTGATGCTCTTGCCATGAAATTTAACAGTGCCGCTGCCCGCCATCTTCCATAGAAGGTGTGACCTAATAATATGGTTGCTTTTATGTTGTCCAATGCCCATAAGGCATGGCAAGCATCATTAAATCCTATTTTCCTCTTAAGCACAAGAGTTGTAACATGCCAAGTATGTATTATTAGAACATCATTTGAACAGGACTAATCATGTCAAGCATGCATATTCATTGTGAGGATAATGTGAAAAGTGGTTAGTCTTGATAGCTTACCATAAATGCAATGCTTTAGTGGAGCAATGCTGAAAAATCATGCTTCAACCAAGCCCCCGCAAGCATTTGATTATTCAGCCTAGAAAAAATTGATCCTTCTCTTTACTGGATTCGCTAATCGCTATTGTTGGTGCAAAAGTTACACCAACAGGTTCTCGATAATCAAGAACGAACAAACAAGAAGTTTGTGCTTTAGGACTAACTCGAGCCTTCGTAAAGGATAATAGCTCAAGTGGTCCGAATGTGAGTGCTTGAACAACTTGTTCTGGATCCTCCTTTACAAGGTGCAATGGGGGGTATTTATAGGGAAAAAAGCATAAGGAAAAGACTTATCTACCCCTAGATTACAACCGACATAGTGGAAACTATCCGGTATTATACACAAGGTTATACACGGTAAAGTACTGTAAGGTAGATGGATAAGCTGGACATCCAATCAATCATGTCTTTCGGCTCTGAGGCCTCCATCTTCCCTTCGGAGGGGTCTCCGGGGCTTCGCACCGTAGCACCCTCCGGTCGAGGCAACGCAAGCTTCGAACAACAGTCTGCCAGCTTAGGAGTCCTCATCAGCCTTCAAAGGGTTAACCTTTAAGTCCTGGAAATGGAGTAATTTCCCCAACAGTAGCCCCTCGAATACGCCTTTCTGTAGTTAACCTGTTTTAGGAAGAAGGCAGTATACGAAAAGAACATTTCTAATTTCTGAGGCTTAAAGAAGATTTGAAGATGATGTGACTTAACCCAGGGTTTTGGACCCAATACTTTCGAACCTTCGCTTTTGAGTTCTTGATACAGTGAAAAACTCCCTGGGAATGGAACAGTTTCAGAGTGTGAGCGTCGTGGGGACGGTTACGGAGTACCTTCGTCGTGGAGACGGTTCTAGAGGGCAAACGTCGTGGGGTACCGTCAAGGTGACCGTTACGGCACAGGTAGCCGTTACCCTCTGTAAAAAAGGTAACAGTCGATTTCTTCAGCAGTTATACGCCGTTCCAGTTGCCGGACCCACTTGTCGGTGACGGAGGCAGGACCTGCAATGTGAAACCAACCGAAGAGTAGTACTGGTCGCATGGTTATAAAAAGGGGAAACGAAGATTAACCGAGGTTTTTTACCGCATTCATCACCTGCAATTCACCTTTCTCCCAATCTTCCAAACTCTTTGAACGTTCGAGAGCGATGGCGAGAACTAGCCACACCACTCCTGCAGCGGCCAACACCTTGGCGCAGAGACAGGCGTGGGCCGCTTCGGCAGCAGCGGCAATGGCGGGGGGTCCGAGCGGTGCTTGGCCCAGGAATCCTCGGGCGCTCCGTCCGCCCTCCAAGAAGAAGATTGCTCAAAGCTTCATCATCGGTCAATCCTTGAGCACCGCCGAGTCCATTGAGGAAGCGGTGGACGGAAGGTTGGGTGCTGGGTTGAGGACCCGAGTTCCCGGGACGGAGTCGACTCCGAGGCCAAGAAGTGGAGAGGTGGTGGTCTTCGAAGCAGGCTTGGGACTGCCGGCCGTGGATTTTTTGGCAGAGGTGTTGGACTTGTTCCATATCACCTTGCCTCAGCTGTCCCCCAACGCGATCGTCCGTTTGGCTGTCTTCGAATGGGCGCTTCGGGCGGAGGGATGCGAAGGCCGCTCCGAAATCTTCGCGGCGACCCACGAGGCCATCTGCCAACCGAAGCCTCAAGACGGGCCAGGGGACTCCAAGGTGACGATAGCCTTCGGCAGCGTCAACTTCCAGCTGCGGAGGGAGCATGCCCTCCATTTCCCTGCCAAAGCCATAAACGACCGGTGGTACACGAACTGGATACTTCGGTGGTTCTACGCCGAAGTCGGAGAGGACTCCCCTCTTTCGGGTCCTCTCCAGGAGATCTGGTTCCGGAAGGAGGCAGACATCTCCCCGAACCCTAGCTTGCTCACGACGAGGCTAGGGTTGCTTGCTTCGGTGGCCCGTCGCATGAGCATGCGCGACCTGGCCGAGGAGTTCGTCGGGCTTCGGATCCCTCCCCTCGGAGCCAACTGGCCGATCGTAATCCCACAAGCCTCGGAGGGGGACCTCCGAAACTTAGGTACACCTTCTTCCTGCTGCGTCATTTTATATGAACAAGTTAATTATACTCATACTTTTATACCTCTTTCTTTCAGCAGCGCCTCTGGCATTGGCTCCGGAAGACATAGTTCGGGCCACCGAATGAATTCTCGGAGCCCCTTCAGTGGCCGAGAGGCAGAGAAGGCTGGAGTTGGTGGGGAGTTGGGAGCGATCCAACAGGGTGTGGAGAGCCCTCGGCATGGAGCCCCCGCAGCTTCCTGACTTCGCCCCAACTGGAGCGGCTGGCCGCAAGAGGAAAGCCGCGGCCGAGCCCTCTAAGAAAGCCGGCAAGCAGCCGCTTCAGAAGAAGGCAGCGAAGCAACCTCCACACTTGACGCCTGCTTCGTCTTCTTCGTCGTCAGACGCGCGGAGCCCACTTTCCGAAGGGGTAGAAGACTCCGATGGCGAGACGGCGGCGGCCTTCGAGACCTACCTCCTGGTTGACGAAGATATGGGGGAAGTCCCCCCAAACACCTCCGCCAGGGAGGGGGTTAGCGCAACTCCAACGGCCCCTCCCGCACCCATCGTCGTGCAGGTGGAGTCAGACTCTACTCCCGACTTGCCCACACTCGAAGCGGCCCCTGCGGAGGCCGTGACTCCCACAGAGGATACCGAGGTCAGGACCTCGGGGGATGACTTCGCCAACATCCTCCAGATGTACGAAGTCTTGGAGGATCCAGCGATCCTTCCCCAAGAGGCTCTCAGAGGTATTTTTCCGAAGCTCCTCCCTTTTTTGTCAATACTCACCTGCTATCTGTAAAACATGCTCATTAATCTTGCTATTAAAGTAGGTACCTCTTCGGGTATCGATACTTTGGTGGCGCCCGAAGTCCCCGCTTCTTCAGAGACGGCTATTCGAGCGGACCCTTCTGCTCCTCTGGGGGCTCCGAACCTGGTGGCAGAGAACGTGTCCTTCGGGGCAGACGACGTGCTTGCCGGGACGGAGTTGGCTCCTGTCGCGGCCACCTCGACCACCGAAGTCGCCTCCGGCAATGTGGTTCCAGCCGAAGAGGTGGTGGCCGGGGGTCGGAGTGCTCTTGCTTCTCCCCCCTTCGTGCCGGGGAGGGGTAAGAGCATTTCTAGCCTCGGCCTTCTTCCTGGCCAGGCCGCACCCTCCATCGGCAATTCGGAGGACGAGGCCGCAGTGGACGACGCCCAAGCTTTGTCTTGGCTTCCTCTGCTGGCTCCTTTCGTGGAGCACCGGAGCGGCCTTCGAAGACTCATGGAGCCCCTGGCTGAGAGAAGCCAAGACATTGCTAATTCGGAGTTGATCTCCGTCTTGAGCGAGGCTAGGGCTTCGACACTCAACACGGCCCTCGAAAGGGCTGCCCTTCAGGTATGAAAAAGACACCATAGTTGCTTCGTATTAATGGTCATAACTTCTTTAGTGCTCACCTAGTTCTCTTTTGCAGCAATTTGCCCTTGCTAGAGCGGCAGCGACTTCCAACGAGGTCGAAATTAATCGACTCAACCGGAAGGTCACTACCCTCCAGACTGCCCTCAACGACTCCACCGGGAGATCCCTCAGGCTTGAGGAAGAAGTTTTGGAGGAACGGAAGGCTAGGGCAGCATCTGACGAAGCCCTCGAAGCCCTTCGTTCGTCAGCCCAGGAAGTTGAGGCCGAACGCGTTGTCCTCCGTGCGGAGGTTGAAAAGCTCCGTCAGGAGGCAGCTACCTCGAGCGCACAGTTGGTGGAGCTTCAAGGGGCTCTTAGCCAGGCGATGGCCCTCAAGAGTTCTTTGATGCTCCGGGTGGCCGCAGTGGACGCGACTGTTGCGAACCTGGAAGCGGCGGAGAGGAAAAACTCTAGTACTGCTGATCGTACCTTGGAAGCCCTTCAGGGTACGCTGGAGTACTTTGGCACTATGTGCCCTTCGTCCTCCGCCGCAGCCCACGAGCCACTCGACCGGAAGCTGACGAGGATCCAGGTTGCTTCGTCGCTGATGAAGAACTCTGGCATTCGGTACGGGGAGATCTCCGGACAGTGTGCTGGCATCGGGGTTCTTCGTCATCTTGAATCTCTTCGGATCCCCCTTGGCTCGATCGGAAGCTCGTCCCCTGGTGGCTTCGCGGATGATGACTTGCTGCGGCCATCTTCGGAGGTGGCTTCGACGTGGGAAGCCTTCCGGTCAACCTGGAAGACGAACCATAAGGTCGCTGCTAAGGCCTGGATCGACGAGGCTCGCCGGCAGAAGCAAGCTCAAACGAAACCACCACTTCCTGCTTCGCCAGCCTCTCCGGTTCCTGCTCCGCCATCTGACCCTCAGGTCTAGCCGCTTAGGACTGCTGTGTACCTGAGGCCTTGTAAACCTTGTTTTATTAATGAAAAAGTTATAAACAGTACTTGTCTTGGGTGTTCTGCTCTTTTTTAGGTTTTGTCATGTCCTTCGAGCCCTGACTTCGAACTTCTGGAAACTATCGTCGAGCTTCGAAAAGAGTGGGCAATCCTCGAGAGTTTGAGACCTTATCGCCGTTCCCACTTCTTTGTTCCTCGCGGAGACGGGGGGAGGTCACTCTCGAGGTTCGAAGGGACGTCTTAGCTTATATTAAAGAGGAAGAGAAGACGGAGGGGTCCTCAACTTCCGAACCTATTGACTGGTCCGACTCGGAGTACCGAGCCGAAGACCCTGCAGAGGTAGACTCGGAAAGGCTCCTGACATGGGCTGAGCTTCAAGAGGAGCAGAAGAAACTGCGAGCCTCGAGGAAAAAGAGAAGTAGCCGGCCTAAAAGGACGACTTCGGCGGCCTCAAGCTCCGAAGGGCAAAGTAGCCGCAGGGGTAGCTCTAGGGGTCGAAAGGGTCTCCGTTTTTATTTGGGTTTAGACAAAAATTTCTCTTGATGTATGAGTATAATATTTTAATGTGGAATGCTTCGAAAGTATGCCGTGTGACTCCTACCCTCCGACCCCCCTTGTGGGTGGCGGAGCCTTTATCATAAAAAGGGTTTGCTAGGCACAATGATTGTCCGAACACCTGCATGCTTCGAATTTGCACATATCATTATTAAAGTTTTTAGACTCTTGTACGGATCCTAACAAGCCGGAGCTTGGAATCCATAGGGTGGCCACCTTCGGCTCTTTTACAGATACTTCGCACCTGGAGGTTGAAAATCTGTTTTCTTTAAAGTCCTTAGACTCTTCTACGGATCCTAACAAGCCGGAGCCTGGAATCCGTAGGTTGGCCACCTTCGGCTCTTTTACAGATACTTCGCACCCGGAGGTTGAAAATCTGTTTTCTTTAAAGTCCTTAGACTCTTCTACGGATCCTAACAAGCCGGAGCCTGGAATCCGTAGGTTGGCCACCTTCGGCTCTTTTACAGATACTTCGCACCCGGAGGTTGAAAATCTATTTTCTTTAAAGTCCTTAGACTCTTCTACGGATCCTAACAAGCTGGAGCCTGGAATCCGTAGGTTGGCCACCTTCGGCTCTTTTACAGATACTTCGCACCCGGAGGTTGAAAATCTGTTTTCTTTAAAGTCCTTAGACTCTTCTACGGATCCTAACAAGCCGGAGCCTGGAATCCGTAGGTTGGCGGAGCCACTGAACCAATGGTTCGCAGTGAGCCCCTTGGGTCTTTGCGAAAAATGCTTGGCTCTACCAGCATCACCGTCCTCCTAATGCGTCCATCAGGAGTAAGGGATGTTCGAAGGGCAAAACAGGTTTCAACCCTTATCTTTATTTATAGAAAAAGGAAGTGTTACAAGTGATTACAAGGAGGCCTTAAGTGTAGTATCTCTTAAGGTGCTCCGCATGCCATGCATGTTTCAACTCTTCCCCTTCTAAATTAGCTAATTTAAACGATCCGGGGCGTCCTGAGCGTAAGATAACATATGGTCCTTCCCATTTGTTTCCTAGCTTCCCCGGAGCTATTACACTTCGCAATACTAGATGACCCGGTTTTAACTTACTTAATCTGACTTTCGGGTCATACCATGTTTTGGTGTGTTCCTGGTACTTAGTCAGGTTGGCGACAGCTCGAAGCCTTCTCTTCTGACAAATCTATTGAAGTACTCCGATCATCCTCGTCTACGGGTTGAGTTACGCGAAGCGACTCCCCTCTGAGCTCCGTAGGGGTCATGGCTTCATCTCCGAAGAGCAATCTGAATGGTGTGAAACCTGTTGACCTAGTTTGAGTGGTTCGGATGGACCATAAGATTTTAGGTAGCTCTTCGACCCATAGCCCCTTGGCCAATCCTACAACTCGGCAATTTAACCTAGAGAGGATGTTCCCGTTGGCTCGTTCGACGGCTCCGTTGGATTGCGGATGTCGCACTGCTGCGAAGCATAGCTTAATGCCTAGTTCTTCACAAAATGTTTGAAAGGTATCAGCTTCGAACTGGGTTCCATTATCCACCGTTAATTCTCTGGGAACTCCGAACCTACATATAATATTTTGCCAGAAGAACTTTTGCACGTTCCTCGAGGTGATAGCTGTTAGTGGCTCCGCTTCCACCTATTTTGAGAAGTATTCGATTGCTACCACCGCAAATTTCAACCCACCTTTTGCTGGTGGGAAAGGGCCTATGAGGTTCATGCCCCATCTAGCCATTGGCCATACTGGGGCAATAACTTGAAGCTGAGTTGGCGGGCGATGGCTCCGTCTGCCCATCCATTGGCAGCCTTGGCATGTTCGAACCAGTTCTTCAGCGTCTCTGACGATTGTTGGCCAGTAAAACCCTTGCCGAAGCATCTTGCCTGCTAGTGCTCGAGGGGCTAAATGACCTCCGCACAGCCCTTCGTGGATGCCTCGAAGTATGTCTTGACCTTCGGGCTGGGAGATGCATCGAAGTAGGGGTGAGCACACTCCGGCTTTGTATAGCACTTCCCCAATAAGTTTGTAATTTCGAGCTCTTGCTTGCAACCTTCGAGCTTCTGGGCCTTCCGGGGGGTCTACGCTACTTTGCAACATGGTTATTATCGGAGCTCGCCAATCTATAGTTGGAATGCACATTACTTCTGATGAGGGTATTTGGTCAGCTGCTGGCTGCTCTAATTCTTCATAGAAAGCGCCCTCCGGGAGGTCCACCGCTCCTGCTGCAGCTTTTGCAAGAATATCTGCAAGTTGGTTATCTGCCCGAGAGATGCTTCGAACCGTAAACCCTTTGAATGCTGCTTCGGCCTTGCGGATTTCTTGAAGGTATTGCGCGAGATGTGGGTTTTTTGCTTGGAAGCTTTTGTCAATATGCCCCGCGACGACTTGGGAATCTGTCTTGATCATTATTCTTGTAGCTCCGAGTGCTTTAGCCTTTCGGAGGCCTAGCAAGATTCCTTCATACTCGGGAATGTTATTAGTGGTTCGGAAGTTGAGCCTTGCGGAATACATTGCCTTTTGCCCTGATGGTGACAAGATGACGGCCCCTGCCCCGGCACTTGATGCTTGATAAGCTGCGTCAGAGAATATTGTCCAGAAACCTTCGGAGGGTTCCTCCGGGGTCCATACTGCAGATGGAGTCCACTCTGCTACGAAATCTGCTATAATTTGAGACTTAACAGTTGTCCTCGCCGTGAAGGAGATTTCGAAGGGTGCCAGCTCGACTGCCCATTTTCCAACCCTGCCTGTGGAATCTTTGTTTCGGAGCATATCTCCAAGAGGATACGATGTAGGGACGATGAGGTTATGCGCCAAGAAATAATGCCTTAGCTTTCGCGAGGCCATTACTAGGGCATAAGCAAATTTTTCGAGCTCGGAGTATCTGACCTTGGCTCCGGATAATGCCTCCGACACAAAATAAATTGGGTTTTGCACCAGCTTCCCTTTAAGCTCGATCTCTCGGACCAGCACTGCGCTTAATACTGAACCTATTGCTGCAAGGTATAAAAGCAATGCTTCCCGTGGAAGGGGAACAGTTAAGGTTGATAATGTGCCAAGGTATGCTTTTATATCTTCGAAGCTCTTCTGGCACTCCGGCGTCCAGCTGAAGCTTTCGGATCCCTTTAGCGCCTTGAAAATTGGGAGGCTTCGCTCTGCCGACCTGGACAGGAATCTGCTGAGTGCTGCGAGCCTTCCTGCTAGCTTCTGTACTTGTTTCAAATTCTCTGGTGGAGCCATCCTTTGCAGCGCACTTATTTGTGTTGGGCTAGCTTCGATCCCCCTGCTTGAAACTAAGTACCCAAGCAGCTTTCCTGCTTGAGCCTCGAATATACATTTTTCGAGGTTGAGGCGTACTCCACATGCTCGGAGGCTCTCGAATGTTTCAGCTAGATCTAGGCTATGCTGGTGCTTTTGAGCACTTTTTATTACAATATCGTCCATGTAGGCCTCGACATTGCGGCCTATCTGATGACCTAGAGCCTTAGCTATTAAGCGAGAAAAGGTGGCTCTGGCATTCCGTAAACCAAACGGCATTCTTACATAGCAGAATACTCCGGAAGGAGTTATAAAGCTTGTCTTGGCTTCGTCTTCGCGCTTCAGCCACACTTGATGGTACCCGGAATAGGCGTCGAGGAAGCTTAATAATTCGGAGCCGGCTGTGGAATCTATCAATTGATCTATTCGGGGCATTGGGTAGGGGTCTCGCGGGCATGCTTTATTTAACGAGGTGAAGTCGATACACATGCACCACTTGCTCGAGTCCTTCTTTCTTACAAAAACAGGGTTAGCCAACCACTCAGTATGGGCTACCTCCCTGATAATGCCAGCCTTTAACAATTTTTCTACTTCGGCCTTGGCTAAGCTTGCTCTTTCCGCTGATAGCTTGTGGAGCCCCTGGCGCACTGGCTTGGCCTTCGGGTTGACGAGCAGACTATGCTCGATGATGCTTCGATCGACCCCAGTGATGTCTTCGTCGGTCCAAGCAAATATGTCTAGATTTTTCTTGACGACTTCTTCTAACGAGGCGGTTATTTCAGGAGATAGCCCCTTGCCAAATTTCACTGGGTACTCTTTGCCATCTTCCGAGATTATTCTTGTCTCGACATCACCCTCCGGGCTTGGCTTAAGCGTAGATCCCTTCGGAGGGTTCAAGGCCTCCGGTACTTCCTTGGCGCTTTCCGCCACATTATGCACTTGTCGGGGTCCAATGGCTGCCCGTGGCCATACTCCGTTCTTCTGGCTACAGCTTGGTCTCCTGAAATAGTGAGCACCCCACCTTGTGTGGATATTTTGAGACAAAGGTAATTGTGATGTGCTATAGCCCCGAATTGGTTCAACATCCCCCGACCGAAGATAGCATTGTAAGCGTAAGTGGCATCCACCACATCGAAGATCACCTCTTCTACTTGGGCCAGAGGCCCCTCTCCGAAGGCAACCTCGAGGCCTATTTGGCCGAGGGCATCGAGAGGCGGTCCTGAGAACCCTTGAAGCGGCCGGGCTGCTGGAAGCAGATGCTTCCGAGGTATGCACAACTGGTCGAAGGCCTGGACGAAGAGTATGTCTGCGGAGCTCCCGCCATCTACCAGGATCCTTCGAACACCTGCTCCTGCTATATCAGCAGAGATGACTAATGGGTCAGCATGGGGAAACTTCACCCCTGCCGCGTCGCTGGCTGTGAACGAAATTGGCACACGGGACCATTCTGGCATCCCTTCTGCGGAACTTGAGGTCCCAATGTGCCCGACTTCGCGGACGTACTCGCGGCGCTGTCTCTTGGTCATGCTTCCGAGGGTCCCCCCTCTGGAGATGGGCAGGACCACTCTCTTGCCGCGGTCTTGTGGATCTTCTTGCTTTGGTGGTGGCATAATACTGGCCACCGGTAGCCGGATGGGGGCTTCGAGGGCACCGGCTCGGGCCACAGTTTGAACAGGCTCCGAGCGTGCTGTTGGTGGAGCTCGATCCGAAGTACCCCGCCCGGTATTTCGCTCAAGGTAGTCGCCCCGAAGGGCTAATACTGCCTTGCAATCCTTCGTGTCATGGCTTCTGTTGTCGCCATGCACGCAACAGAAAAAAACTCTGGCGCCTTCCAGGCATCCTTTCTTGAGGCTTTGGTGGCCCTGCCTTGAAATTTTTTACCTGCTGGAAACTGGCAGGTGCCTTCGAGGCCGAAGGCGCAATATTTAGCACCTCCGAGCGGAAATGCTTCTTCCCTCGCTTGTACTCGTTGGAATGGTTGTCTTGTGGAGGTTGCAGTGTAGCGGAGGCTTCAGGCTCCCTTTTGACCTCCCGGAGGGTGGGCGATGTTGCTTCAACTCGCCGAAGACATCCTTCCTCCGCCTTGGCATACTGTTCGAAGTACGCCATGAGCTGTGCCACAGACGTTACCGGCTTCTAATGGAGTTTGCTGAGGAGGTCGGGGTTCAGCACCCCCTCGCGGGCAGCATCAACTACCGAGGAGGTAGAGAGGCCCTTGATCTGTGACTTGGTGTGGGCGAAGCGTGTGAAGTACTCCCGGAGGGTTTCTCCCACCCGCTGCTTTACCTGAAACAAACTTCCTGTGGACATTGGGGCCACGAAGGTACCTTGGAAGTTGCTCACGAATTTCTTTTTGAGCTGCTCCCACGAACTGATCGATCCTGGCTTTAGGGACCAGAACCAGCGGAGCGCCACCCCTTCGAGAGCAAGGGGGAAGCATTTTGCCATGGTGCTTCGCACCCCTCCGCTTGCTTCTATTGCTAGGGCGTAAGAGCGGGCGAATTCTCCGGGGTCCGACCCCCCGGAGTATTTGTGCAGCTTCGAGGCCTTGAACCTGGGGTCAAAAGGCACTCTCTGCAGATCAGGGTGTAACGGAGACTCATTATCGAAGGAGGCATTTTCGGCTTCCTCCGGGACTTGTATAACTTCTGGGGGATTGCGGGCTCCATCGTCTTGAGGCCCCCTTGGAGTTTCGGTGGAAGCTTGAGTGCGGAGGCGATCAGTGGCCTCTTGCCTCCATCTGGATACCTCCTCCTGAAGCCTGGCTAGCTGCGTAGCCTCGGTTTCGGGAGGGCCTTCGTCTTCATCGGAGGGCACTTCTGGATCCCGGCTTGCTGCGTAGTCGGTCTGAAGCACCGTAGGAGGAGGCAGAGGGCCCCGGGGCGCTCGACGCCCAGCGGTCTCTGCAGGAATCGCCGGATTAGCTGATGGTCCGGCTCCGTTGGTCCGAGGGGACCTTCGAAGAGGACCCGAAGCTTGACCACGCTTCGGAGGCATAGCCAGCCGTTAAGATGTCTTGGAGATGGAGGACTTCGAACGACTCGAGGGGTCGAGAGAAGGCCTTCGAGCTGCACCAAGAAATCCTTAACTGAAGGATGCGCGGAGTCGTGGGACTCCGAGGCTCCCTCCGTAAGTACTCTTCGGAGTGCAGTCAGCAGTAGAGAACAAGCTTTTAGAACTTGGGTCCCCACGGACGGCGCCAACTGTTGGTGCAAAAGTTACACCAACAGGTTCTCGATAATCAAGAACGAACAAACAAGAAGTTTGTGCTTTAGGACTAACTCGAGCCTCCGTAAAGGATAATAGCTCAAGTGGTCCGAATGTGAGTGCTTGAACAACTTGTTCTGGATCCTCATTTACAAGGTGCAATGGGGGGTATTTATAGGAAAAAAAGCATAAGGAAAAGACCTATCTACCCCTAGATTACAACCGACATAGTGGAAACTATCCGGTATTATACACAAGGTTATACACGGTAAAGTACTGTAAGGTAGATGGATAAGCTGGACATCCAATCAATCATGTCTTTCGGCTCCGAGGCCTCCATCTTCCCTTCGGAGGGGTCTCCGGGGCTTCGCACCGTAGCACCCTCCGGTCGAGGCAACGCAAGCTTCGAACAACAGTCTGCCAGCTTCGGAGTCCTCATCAGCCTTCAAAGGGTTAACCTTTAAGTCCTGGAAATGGAGTAATTTCCCCAACAGCTATCCATGCTAGGTTTTCATGGTTTACATCTTTCTTACACTTCAACTATTAAAACTTCTTGATTCTGTTTCATCGGCTTCCATTTGTTAGGCTATTCAAGTGCACTATTTGTGCCCTATGCAGAAATTACATATCTATTTTTGTTTGTTTGCTATTTTGACCTATTTATAACATGATATCACAATTAACATCTTTTTGTGCATTTTGGCTAATCCAAATGCATAGAAACCTAGCTATATCATTGATTGCTTTGATGCAACTATGCAAGTAAGAATATATATCATAGTAGTTAGTCGGTGCTAACCATTAACAACAGCCATTTTTCTAGAAAGCCACTAACAGCACCATTAGGGAAAAACATTCTATGCAATGCCCTGCTCAGTTTACCTACCACTATTAAATTCAATTACATCATATATGTCATGAAACCATGCAAAGAGCTACCTAGAGTAGACAAAATTCCACGTGATTGTACTATTTTTCTCTCTGATTGAAATTCCACTTAGCTTTAATGTTGAAATTCCATTTAGTCTTAATTTCAAGATTATATCCCATGCTTGTGCAAGCAGGACATCTAGTAGCATATACATTCCTTAATGTCATTGTGTGATGTTGTTCGTGCTGCTTGCCTTTCTCGTGCCTTTGCACATTCTTGGAGATGTCATCCCTACCCCACTTTGGATCATATAACGCTTGTTAACCCGGAGGTACGAGGAAATCTCCACTGTATTATTAATAGGATTTTAAGAAACCACTCGAGTATTGGCTTGAAGACATTAAAACTTGACTTACTTGAAGAATATAATGCCTTTCCTTATATTGACAATTGGCTCGACCTTGTGCTATGTAAAATGTACAACTTCTCATGCTCACTTTTATCTCATGGAGTTAGAAACTCAATTCGGGGTATTCAACTTTACTCTTGTGTTTTTCATCTCACATTTGAGTTCGGCCCTTTCAAAAGACTTACAAGACTGGAACTAATTCAAGTGTGTATTACGAGGATGAATTAGAGTGTCTTCTTTCCAACTCCCTTGCCTTGGATAAGTTGGGGCTCTATACATGTTGGGAGATTATTTTTCTGAAGATACCTTCTATGCTTCAGTTTAGCTGCCTAACTGATATCAAATCCTATAGGCTACTTGTGATAGAGTGCAAATCTTCAAATCTATTGATTATTGATTTTTTCGGAGAAGAGGATATAACACTGTCACTTGGACAACAATTGCAAATGAAGAAATTGGACATGTGGCATCCAAATGCGGTCTGTTATGCTCGAGTTGAGCTTATGTCCATTATGCCGAATCTGGAGACTCTTTTAATTGGTTCGGATACTGAGGTAAGACATACTTTAGGCGTGGCAGAGTGTAGGGATACATGCATATGATAGTAGTCATACCTTGTGTGTATGATTAATGCAAACATGACATTTATTATGCAGGTGGTTAATATGCCAATGTTGTCTACCAAATTCCTCTATCTCAAGCATCTAACCTGTCCCCATCATATGCTTATTTTTCTCTGGTTTCTTTTTTTGATGCGTCTCCTTCCCTAGAGACTTTTTTAATGCATGTAAGGCACGGTTCATCCTATCCTCCAAAGATATATCATCTCTTTGTTGGGTTCATGATTTAATTTACATTTCATCTCTAGGTACCTCACGAAGATCTGAAACAAGAATCAGTTTTTGAAGGTTCCTCAAATTTGAGGCAGCTGCCTGAACACCGACATGACCGCCTCAAGACTGTGGAGATCATAGGGTTTATCTCTTGAATGTCTTACACTGGATATCGTTCGTTGCTATTTTAGGTGTGAAGGGGAAGATTTTTTTAAGCTAAAGAAGGTGAAACATTCTCCCATTTCCATTAAAGAAATGTAAGTCTAAGAGTTCAAAACTATGACATAGCACCACCTAAAAATAGCCACCACCGGAACCAGAATCAGCAAGGAATAATTGAGTAGTTTTAGCTTATTACATAGACAACCGTACAATGTCCAGAGCTATCCTTTCTTTTCAAAAAGGAATCATCCCAAAGACGCAAGCCAAAATAGACACATGATCAATGAACATTTCCAACAGACTTTTCATTTGCCTAGATACCTTCTTGAAGAGATCCAATCATGTCTTCTCGCAAAAACTTTACTTACCACCTACACAAGCAAGTGGGTTCCTAGCTCCAGTCTTCTTTCCCTTTCGGGCGATTTCTGAAGAATAGACCATGAAGAAATCCAAAAGTAGATTAAGCCAACCACTTCAACAGGGTCAGCAATTAGTTTATTTCTAAAACAAGCATTGTTTCATAGCTTCCAAATACTCCAAAAAAATGATGCTATACCCACACCTGTTGTTTTTTTGTCATCAGGTCTGAGCTTTTTGAACCAAACATTCCATAGTTGTTCCATATTCGCAAAAGGTCCAATATCAAAACAAATTTTCACCAGAATCCAGATGAATTTAGCAATGTTACAATCAAAGAATAGATGTTGTATTGTTTCAAAAATACAACAAAAAAGACATTTATCAGTACCCCTTTCCAACCTTGTTTCAACAAGTTACTTCTTATCAGAATTTTATCTTTCATGGCCAACCATAATTTTTTTTTGATTTTCACTGAAACTTTCAAGTTTCAAATAACTCCAAAAGGCTTATGGCCAAACTGAAACTTCATAGCAATATAAAAATATTTAACACTAAATCTTCTATTTTTTGACAATGTCCAAAAAGTGATGTCCCTTTCATCAGTTAAGACAACATCCCGACACATTTATTTCATTTTGATCGAAGCTTGGTACTTGTCACCAACCAAATCCCTTCTGAATTTAACATTTATCAGATTATTCTCGAGAGCTTTAGCCATAGTAATCTTTTTTTGAAAAGGCAACATTGTAAACATTGGAAATTGTTCACCAGAGTTTTAACTCCAAGCCACCTTTCTTCCCAGAACAAAGTTCTCCTCTCATAACCAATTTTTTCACACAAAATTGCATAAAATCGGTCTGATTAAATCCCCCCCAAAAATGAGAATCACCAATTCTATGATTTTTTATGCTAAAGCCTTATTCTGTAGGTACTTATTTCTCAGTAAATCTTGCCAAATCCCCTCGTCATTCTCAAGTTTCCAAAGTCATTTCCCCATTAAAGCAACATTCATGGTTTGTAAGTCTAGGACCTCCAAGCCACCACAATATTTAGGCATGCAAATTACATGCCATCTCACCAAATGATATCTTCTTATATCCTGATCTTCTTGCCAAAACAATCTTGCTCTAAAAGAATCTAATTTTTCCTCACACTTTTAGAAAGATGATATAAGGATAACATGTAAAGGGGAACACTACTTACTACTTAAGCAGGAGTTAAGTAAAATAAGTCTTCCATCAACATCAATCGGTTTCCCCTTCCAACAACCTAGTTTCCCTTCAACTTTATCTTCACAATTCTGCCAATCTCTTTTTAGAATTCTAGTTTCGTTGATTGGTAACCCAAATATTTCATAGGCAAAGTACCCATCTAGCAAGTAAGAATTTGACAAAACTCTTTTTTCTTTCTCTCATCAACCTCTATACAGAAAACTTCACTCTTATTGAAATTAATTTTCAATCCTGACATTTGCTCAAACAGGCAAAGAATAAATTTCAACTTTTTTGCATTGCTCAAATTATTCTGTAGTAAAAAGATAGTGTCATCAGCATATTGCAGAATAGAAATCCCCTTGGGAAGGAATTCTTATCCCAAACCAGAAATGAGATCATTATCTATAGTTGTATTCATCAAAATAATGAGGGCATCAACTACCAGATCAAAAAGAAGGGGAGAAACAGGATCCCCTTTCCTTAAACCCCTACAGGTTTTAAAATAAGATCCAATTTGATCATTTACTTTAACACTAACTTTGCCCTCCCATCACCACTCTCATAATCCAGTCATTCCATTATGAGAAAACCCTTTAAGTTCAAACATCTGAAAAAGAAAAGACCACTTGATTTTGTCATATGATTTTTCAAAGTCCACTTTCAAAAGAATTCCAAATTTCTTTTTGGAGTGTAAAGTATTCAAGATTTCATGAAGTATCACCACTCCTCCCAAAATGTATCTGTTTTTAATAAAAGATGTATGAGTTTTAGAAATGAGGTAATCAATTACTTTTTCTAATCTATGCGTCAAGACTTTAGTCAGAATCTTGAAACTAACATTAATCAGACAAATAGGTCTAATTTTTTTAACTTAATCAACGTTATGACATTTTGGAACCCTAGTCACAATCCCACAATTAAATCTATTTATGTCAGCACTGCCATGTTTGTAAAACTCTATAGGGTATCCATTAGGACCATGAGACTTATTATTACTCGTACCAAAGACTGCATTTTTAACTTCTTCCTCAGTGAAAGGTTTTATAAGCTCATTTTTGTCTTCTTCTTTCAATTGAATCAAATTACCATTAACTAATTTGATTGAAATTTTTTCTTCATTAACAAACAGTAGTTTATAAAAATCAGTAACATGGCTGAACATCTCCTTCTAGTTAGTAATGGTTACTTCACCATTTTTCAAATATGAAATCATATTTTTTTTATTTTTCTACCATTAGTCTTAGCATGAAAGTATTTAGTATTGTTGTCACCTTCTAGAATGTCTTTTTCTTTGCTCCTCTGAATCCATTTAATTTGATCCTCTCTCAATAACTCCTTTAATTGTAATTCAAGATCATTCCTTTCAATTCTCTCTTCCCAAGTCATACCATTTATTTCACTCTTTTTATCAATGTCATCAATGTTTTTCACAATATTTCCTTTAGATTTTTTATACAAACCTTCCCAATTCATATTCCCTCCTTTTAGTTTTTTTCTTAAGACAGCCAACTTTTTTTTGCCAAATATCCATGAAATAGCCGGAACCTCTATAAGACTACCAAACTTCAGTAACCACATTTTGCAAATGAACTCTTAGCAATCAACTATTTTCAAATCTAAAAATAGACGTTTTCTCAGAATGCTCACCAAGATCAATAAAAAATGGGGAATGATTAAATAAAACTCTCTCTAAGGGTACAACTTTAGCTAGAGGGAAAAGAAACTCTCAATCAGTGGACATCAGAAATCTATCTGATTTTTCAAAACATGGATCAACATGATTATTACTCCAGGTAAACATTCTCCCACACATAGACAATTCTCTCAAATTGTATTAGTCAATAATTGCATTGAAAAGAAAGCTCCATCTTTTATATCCACCTTTTTGTTTTTTCTTTTTCTTTCCTCAAAATATTGAAATTCCCACCATATAAAGTAGGCTCATTACAACCCTTGCAAACTTGGACAAATTCAGTAAGAAATTTATCTTTAAACTCTGGTTGGGCTACTCCATAGATTATTACTAAATTTCATATGTGCTTATCAGTAGGGGTGAAAGTGGTTCGGATAGTTTCCAACCGTATCCGGAAAAACGGATTCGGATTTTTTGATTCGGATACGGATTTTTCGGATACGTATTCGGATTCGGATATTTTTTTTTCGGATACGGAAACGGATATGATATGTCTGATATCCGTCGGATTCGGATACAGATTCGGATAATCCAGATAGTTCTTATTCGGATATCCGGCCCATTAAAAATACAGGCCCACTAGCCACACTGCAGGCCCACATCACATAATAGGCCTTTATATGGCACTATGGCATATTTGGCTGGTAGGCCCACTGCCATGGCGCCATGGCCCAACCACCCAAGCATTTTGAAATAAAAAATCTTCTTTATTTTTTTAAAAAAACATTTTTTTAAAAAATAAAGAATATTTTTAAAAAATATATATATATATATTTAAAAATGGGATAAATTTCTATAAATTTAAACAGATAAAAATTTTAATAAATAAAAAATATTTTTTTAGTTCTTTCAATTTAAATTTTAGAAACACAATGAATTAATGAAAAATAGCAAATTGACATATAACAATATCCAAATTTTCCATAAATTAATATATGTTGTATTTTAATTATAGAAAAAGTTTAAACAAATATTTAACTATTAATTTGTTTTTAAACCTAACACATTTCTTTTAACATTCGTACATGCAAACTTTGTCAAAATAATTTTAAATTTTTATCACAGCATCTATGTATCGTATGATGATACCATGAGACGTATCGTACTTTTCAGACTTAATTTGAATTTTTTAGAATTAAAATTTCATTAAGCTCTACGTTGTCCATCGAGTGTCGTAACATTTTTTTAAAAAAAATATCTTTCAATTTAGTGGATACTGACTTAAAATAGACTCACATGCATGAATATGATTTTTCTAGAATTTTTAGTTCATTATTTCATGCACTTGTAGTTCAAATTTGATAAATTTAAATATAAATCAAAGAAACATACATAATGAATTAAAACAGCAAACTTATGTATAAAAATGTGAATTTTTTTATAAGATTAGATATGTTGTATTTTAATCATAGAAAAAAATCAAGTTTAAACAAAGATTTACGATTCAAATTTATAATTTTAAACATTATCTTTCTTAATAGTCAACTTTGACAAAATACTACCCACTAACCCTAATTTTTCTCTCTCCACTCACAAGCTCCCAGCCACTCTTCCCTCTCCACGGCGCCGCCCCTCTCCCCCACCGCCCCTCTCCCCGCCGTCGCCCTCTGCCCCGCCGGCCCCTCACAATACTCTATTTGTGGTGGTTTGTGTGATGTCAGCTTTTATGTGAACTATTACTCTATTTGTTGACTTCTATTTGTTGACTGGTAATTTGTGTGGCATGCACTTTTATGTGAACTCTATTTGTTGTGATATGTGTAATGTGAACTTATATGTTGATTTTCATATTCGTAATGATTCATGTGATGTTAATTATTTCTTGTCAATTTGTCATTTGTGTATTGTGAATTGTGATCATGAATAAATAAATACATTATTGATATTCGGTAAGTATTCGTAACCGTATTCGTATTCGATTCGTATCCGTTCTGTATTCGTATTCGATGATATCCGATTCCGTATCCGTATCCGGATTATCCGAATCCGAATTCGAATCCGAAAAAATATATGAAAAAGGATATGATATTAGTGATATCCGTCCGTATCCGATCCGTTTTCACCCCTACTTATCAGATCTATTTGCAATTCTTATTTTAACAAAATAACTTCCTACTTCCTGAGCAATCACATCCATAATATCCTCATTAATTCCAACCAAGATCCCACCAAACCTCCCAATAAAAGGAGTCCAAGTCCAAGAATTTTTTTCCAGCACTAATAGTGTTAAGGAATCTATTGGATAACTCTGTTTTCATGGTTTCCTATAGCCCCACAAAATCAACTCTCTTTTCTCTAATAACATCTAATAGATGTTTTATTTTTTTCATTGCTACCAATGCCTCTAACATTCCAAACTAAACCTTTCATTTTTTCTTTTTTACTTTCACTGTATTTTTCTTTCTTGGATTGATCTTAGTAATACTAAGATTTCCACTAGTTTGTTTTGATTTTTCTAAACCAACATTCTGAAATTGGTACAATGGATTAAATGTACTTTCCATATCAGAAGACGCACCATCAGAATCTGAGTTAGTATGAATATTTTGAAGCAAGATATCAGTATTATCCATCTCCTTCATGACACATTCATCTCCATCCTTATTTTGGTTAGTTAAAAATAAAGAGATTCTTGCTCTCTCCAAAGATTTAATCAAATCCAAATTATGCTCAACTTGTTCAATGGAGCAACCAAGAGAAACTAAGACACTAGCTATTTGATTCAATGTAATATTATCATCATTTATGAAAGAAGGGACATCAATACTTTTACCAATAAAAGCATTTTGGGCCTCCTTTCTAGTAGTAGCCAACTCCAACACAAATTTGTCTTCCTTTGATTTAAGTCTAGTACATCTTCTTCTATCTTTCTCATCCTGTTCTTTATCTTTCTCATATATCACAAGCTCCACTCTAGTTGCAAAATCAATAGACTCTTGTGAATCCAAATACTCCTTATTGTTAGTAATCTGAATCTTACCCCTTCATCTGCTGAATGCTGATCTGGTAAAGCTTGTTCATCAGATTTACCCTGAGTATTATCCATGTTTTTACTAAACTCCTCAACCAATTCTTCATTACAAAGTATCATTATAAAGTAAGCTTTCAGTATTTTTGGGACAAACATCAGATTCCATCTCTTGTTAGACAATCTCCTCCGATTGAAGTTTGTCAACCATTTCTTCATCAGTAAAACCCTTAGGAACTGTGTTGTCCTCTTGCACATCATTCAGATCTTTACCATCATATGGCAAGTTATCTTTGACAGAAGTATTAGTGTGGAATTCTATATTAGAGTCACCTTTTTCTATGTATTTTTTAGCCATATTACCACTGGGGCATTCCATATCTCTCATCTTATCTTTATCCAACAATCTTTTGCCCTTATCTTTATTCATAAACCATCCTACTTCAACTATTTCCTACAAAGAGTAAAAAACTTCATACATCAACAACTTAGGAGTGGTCACCACCAAAGATAGGGGTAGGGTAGTGGTATTCATCATCTCAACCTTAATTCTAACAATATCTTTTGTTCTCACAGATTTCATATCTACCTCCAGAACCACCCCCACATTTGATCCAATCTCACAAATAACATGGTATCCTTTCATAATATCTGGTAACCCAGTCACATTTATCCAAACCAAATGTAATTTACTAGCAGACATGGCTTCCCGCGTCCAAGCTCTTACTTTGATTCTCACATCAGTACCCTTCAGCCCTTCGGTGTAAATTCTTCAAAGTTAGAGATTTCTTCCAGCCTCATTTTGTTAGGGAATCTGATTTGAAAAGTTTCATTATCCATGTCTTTAACCCTCCAAACCCAATTCCATTTGAACTGATGAGCAAAGCCATCCTCCATTTGCTTTTCAAATGATTTTTTTGTTTACTCCACAGAAACTAGGGTTAAAGGATTCACATGTTCTTTACTAGTAACACCCCTTGCATTTTGGATTAAAATGCACCCCAATCCATTGGCTCCAGAATCCACAAACTTAGAAACAAGTTTGAGTTGTTTTACTAAAAAACAATCAACAGTCTTATGTGAATGCTTTCCACAGATAACACAGTACAAGTTAATTTTGCAATCCCTAAACAGATGACCGGCACACTTGCATTTGGTGCAGAAGATCTTACCAGAGTCTCCTTGTTTGTTATCCTTAGCAAGTTTCTTTTCCTGAGAAGACATTGATCCGGATGCATCTTTTTGTAATGAGTTGGAGCTATCAGCAGCAAGGATCTCCACAGCCTTATCCCAGTTAGTCATTTATTTCGGATCATCTTCTTTCGACGGAACAACTGCACTTCCTTCCTTCATACCAGAGTCTTACTTTTTGTTTGCATTAGATCCAGCATTTGGGGGTTTGGCAACGGGGCAAAATGAACCCTGCATACCACCCCTATGCCCACCTCCAGCCCTCTAGGTGTTGGAAGGCCGACTAGGGGGGACCGGGTTGCCAAGGGCATTTGCCCCAATCTGCCATTAAAGACAAGCCACAACCTGCGCAAAACTACACAAATCTGTAGTTGGAAACCCTTGCGCCCCCTCCAACTCCGATGTGCAGCCACGCCGCCTCCTAATCTAGGGTTTTCTCTTTCCGAAGATGACATAAGCGAGCGGAGATATGTGGAAGGGAAATTGCTCAAAGCCAAAAAGCAGGTTTCCTCAAGCGGAGAGGATAAGATCAGGTTACCGCAAAATGAATTCTAGGTATAGACCAATCCACCATGGCTAGACCTCGGACCAACGTCTGGCAGCACACCTTCAATTGGGCCTAACCCACCCATGGCGCCTTCTTGCAGAAACAGGAAGTTGGCCTCGACCCAAGATGCAGACGCCAGATAATCTCAACCCACGCCCGCGAAGCGAGGACCTCCTCTCTCTTCTCAAAGCGACAGGTCTGAATTGAAGTCGAACGGGAGACGTAGGCTTAGCGACGATGGCTTACTTCCAAAATTTGGCTCCATTGTGATCGGGAAGATAATGAAATTTGCTGGCCCGTCATCAGCGACGCTGTGCTCAAAGGAAGCATCTAGAATGGTCATGGCGATAAGAAATGTACATTGAAGACAAAATTTCGCCTGAAGCTAAGCTGACTGTTCTGAAGCCTTGCACACGGTGTCATTCCAGTGGATGATGGTACTGGTACTACAGATCAATGCAAGTTGCAGCCCGTAAAATGCTCACGTCTGGAGGGTGGAAGATGACACAAGTTATTGCAATTCATTTAGTTATCGATTAGAGATAAACCATGATCTGTTTCTTGAAAGAAGAAATTCTTCCTTAAAGCTTTGTCTTCCGGTCTTGATGTGATAGTCTTAATTGGTTGCCGAAAAATAAAGCAATTTCTTTGCCATAGAAAGACCGTTGTTACATTTTAAATAATATTTTAATAGAAAACCACACATGTAATATGATTTTTTTAAAATTACGCCCAAAATCATATTTTTCAATAAACTGAATATTTTAAAAAATCAGTACAGGCCCATTAACATAAATGGGCTTAATTCTCGGCTCAAACAAGCGACCAGCCGTGGGCCGAGTCCATTGGGCCACCGGATGGGCTCGACGCGGCCATCTCAAACAGCTGGAGAGGCCGAGCGGCCGCGACCGCACCTAACTTCCGTTTCAGTCCCCTCTCGCCTCTCCTCCCCCGGCTCCGATCCGGCGCGCGACCGCCCACCCGCCGGAGGCACGCGGAAGCGGAGGGGGTAGAGTAGTAGCAGTAGCAGGCGGCAGCCATGCCCAGCTCGCCCAAGGTCTTCTCCTCCGTCTCCTCCTCCCGCCGCTCCACGCTCCGTCGCCTCCTTTCCACGCCGGCCATCTCCGTGGCCTGCCTCCTCTTCGGCCTCGCGGGGTTTGTCGCGGCTGCTTTCTCTCTCTCCTGGGCGCCGGCCGCCGCGCCGCGGGGCCGCTGCCCGGACTCCTCGCGCCCGCTCTCCGTCTCCGTTGCGTGGGACCGGCGGCCCGGGGATGCCGCAGCTGGGGCCGGCGCCGCCGATCTCCCGGCGTCCCTCGCCACCGGATCGCGCGGGAGGCACAAGGTGATGGCCTTCGTCGGGATCTTCACCGGGTTCGGCTCCGTCGGGCGGCGCCGCGCGCTGCGGAGTACGTGGCTCCCTGCAGATCGGCAGGGTCTGCTTCGGTTAGTCGGCGGTATCACAGCTTGCTAGTTCATGTTTGCTTGTGCAGTTGTGTGCTCGAGATCTGGCTTTAGCTTTTCTGTTGAACTGTCGATGTTGCGGGTTACCAAACAACGTGAGTGCTGTTGAAATGCTTAGTGATTACTGATTAGAGTTGAGTAGGTAATTTCATTTCTCCACTTATCTGATCACGATGAAACTATAAGGGAAATGCTTGTCATTTACACAACTGATCACTGTAGAACTACTCATTCATATAGAGATGAGATCACTATATATCCTGAAATGGGCACATGATATATTTACTCATTCATATAGAGATGAAATCACTATATTTACTCATTGGTATGGCTTACTAATTCATCTGTGCCCATTGTTTGTGAGATAGAATCTGTTAGTCATAAGAAGGAATTGGTCCTCGGGAATAGTTAGGTTTCTCTCACTAGTACAGAGCCATTGACAATTCATTATTTTGTTAGTCACAATAAGGGATTGGCCCTTGATAGAATTTAGAGAGCAACAAGAACAACTCACACACACACACTATTATTTTTTCGAGATACACAACAACACACACGCCCATATGAGAGGATGATTTGTGCTGCACACCAACACCCTCTCACTCACTGCACTGTTTAGAAATGCACTTACATGACTTAAATAGACATACACACACACGATGAGACCACTCACTCACGCAATCTCCTTGTGCAATCACCTCCACTAATTTCTGCATAGCTGCACTAATTCCTGCATCTCCACTAATTCTGCTGCACTAATTCAGCACGTAATCACTCAATCTCCACTAATTCCGCTGCACTAATTCATCACGCAATCACTCAATTAATTCCTAGATGCACTTAATGACGCCTCCTTGACCCGCTAAATCTCCATTGGCTGGGGATACTTCTTCAAAATGATCTATAGCGCGAATAAGCCCTATGTATGGGCTCTGCGCTACAGTATCTAGATTAGCCTCTGCGAAAAAAGCTTCCATTTCCTCCACACCGAGAATCAAAGTAGTGTAGCTTCATCATCGTCATCTACAATGGCAATCTGTGCCACTGCCCTGGTCACCTTCTTCACTTCATCACACTTGTTGGCGAAGTGTCCAAATTCGCCACACTTACGACAATCAATCTTTGACTTATCAAACTTGCCACGGTACTTCTTCTCACCGTTGTTGTTGCCGGAGCCATTGCCACTGATCTTTTCTTGAGCAACTATAGCCTCCTACTCGGCACGCGTGAGGCATGGCTCGATGCCAGTGAACAATAGTTACGGTCCTCTTTCCCTATCACGTCAACACCCCCTTGATGACTCCTCAAATGCCCTCAAACGATCGATGGTCTCTATAACCGACATCTCCATCACATCCCCCATTGCTCGATGGTGCTGATAATGGGTAGGAACTTGGCGGGGATGGAATGCAGGAGCTTTTCAACAATGATGCTCTCCTCCACTTTCGTGCCAAGAGCACGTATCTCATTCACTATCGTGGTAACCTTCAAGGCAAAATCATTAATTTTCTCAAATTCATCCATGTACATACCATCAAGCTCCCTCTTGAGGGTTTGCACTCGGGCTTTCTTGACGTGCTCTTCACCCATGTTCATCTCCTTGAGAGCATCCCACGCCTCCTTCGCTGTCTCCTTCTCAGATATGGCTATCACCACAGCCTCCGGCACGGCTTGGACAATGGCGGCGAGCTCCCTCTTGAGGGTTTGCACTCGGGCTTTCTTAACGTGCTCTTCACCCATGTTCATCTCCTTGAGAGCATCCCACGCCTCCTTCGCTGTCTCCTTCTCGGATATGGCCATCACCACAGCCTCCGACACGGCTTGGACAATGGCGGCGAGAGCCATTTGGTCCATCTTTTCATCGACATTTCCCTCGCGCTCCACGGCCGGTCACACGCCTTGTGCACACATGAAAATTTTCATCTTCAATGCCCACACACCATAGTTATTCTCCGCTAGCATAGGGTAACGAAGAGTCACCCCACTTCTTTCACTTGTTGCACCATTGATGACTCAAGGCCACCGTCGAGGGACATCACCATAAGCACTCACTCTTTGGCTCTAATACCACTTGATAGAATTTAGATAGCAACAAGAACAACTCTCACACACACTATTATTTTTTCGAGATACACAACAACACACACGCCCCCATGAGAGGATGATTTGTGCTGCACACCAGCACCCTCTCACGCACTGCACTGTTTAGAAATGCACTTATAGGACTTAAATAGTCATACACACACACGATGAGACCACTCACGCAATCTCCTTGTGCAATCACCTCCACTAATTTCTGCATGGCTGCACTAATTCCTGCGTCTCCACTAATTCTGCTGCACTAATTCAGCACGCAATCACTCATTCTCCACTAATTCCGCTGCACTAATTCATCACACAATCACTCAATTAATTCCTAGATGCACTTAATGACACATTCCAAATAACACAATGCATGCAACACTTGACATCTAAACATGATAACACAAATGAAAATACAAGATTATTTCTAACAGTCCTCTAGAATGGTACCTATAGATGATCATCAATATCTTTGGTTCTGTATTTTTGGTTTCCATTTGATGATGATTTTGGCTAAAGTGCCGTTACAATAGTTGTCTTTTCTGTTCACTGTATTGCAGATTGGAGGAAGCAACTGGTCTGGCCTTCAGATTTGTGATTGGAAAAAGTAAAGATGAGTCTAAGATGGCATCTCTTGAAAGAGAGGTTGAAGAATATGATGATTTTGTGCTATTAAATCTTGAGGAGGAGTATAGCAAGCTTCCATACAAAACGTGAATAGCATAACTATTGCCATGCATTTTTTATTTCTTCTGAAGGATTCTGATTTATTCTTATGTTGTAGGTTAGCTTATTTTAAGGCTGCCTATGCGCTGTTTGATTCTGATTTCTATGTTAAAGCTGATGATGACATCTACTTGAGACCAGGTGCATAAAAATATCCAAGATATACTCTTACTGACTTTGACTAACACATATCCTTTCTTTTTATTAATGGCTGACATTTTCATCACTGATTTCTATCTTGCAGATAGACTTTCATTGCTTTTGGCTAAGGAGCGTTTGCATACACAAACATATATTGGATGCATGAAGAAGGGGCCTGTTTTTACTGACCCAAAGTTGAAATGGTCAGTTTTGTCATTTAGTGCTATATGATACAACGAGCTCCCTTTTTATTTTTTCCATGTGTTAGTTTTTTATTGGAAAAGTTTAACTCAGTGAATAAATATTTACAGGCTCATGCTAAGTAAAGGAGCTAATAGAGCAAACCTTTATCCTGAAGTGACCCTCGTTCCAACATAGAAGTATCACATAAAAAATTAGTCTTATGGTGTCAAAATATTTTATCACTTTACCATCATGGACTGAAAATAACTAGGTTTCCGATTCGTAATTACATGCTTATGTTATATTGTACAAAATCAGAACTACTGGTACTTCTATATCTGGATGGCTTCAAGGCATGGAGCACTCTAGATATGTTGAGTTACTGAAACAAGCACTTGGTATATATGATTGGAAATGCTCAGCTAGAAATGGGTTTACTGGATTGTTTTTGAGATGCTAATGCACATATATCCTGAATCATGAATCCTAACAACTTATGTCAGATTCAACATCTATGGGATTAAAGAAAGTTCTTATGTCCTTTATCAGTTATGCATGTTGTCAAGTGCTGCACCCCCAATTCACACCAATGCAGTTCTCATTATTTATCTGTGCTTAAAATCTATCTTACTTGGCTGTGCAAGCAATCTTGTATTCTTGTGATCATACTGTTAGCATATTCTGTTATATGTGTGGCCGGGCTGTTATATCCCTTGGCAAGGGGTTATCTTCTAGACTAGTAATTCAGTTATAAGTAGTTATCCCCTTGCCTCTATATATGTACCTAAGCATGGCTCATCAATAACACATTCCATTCCATTCTATTCCATTCTCCTTCATGGTATCAGGAGACCGGGATCCCCCCTCCCTCTCTCCCTTCTGCTGCCCTCCCTGATCGAGACCGGGACCCCCCCTCCCTCTCTCCCTTCCGCTGCCCTCCCTGATCAGCATGGCCGGGACTCCCCCCACCTCTGTTGTCGACCCTGCCGACCTCGTCCATCGCAACGACAACGACGAGCCAAGGCGCCTCGCTGACACCCGCATGGCTGCCCGTGAGGCTGCCCTTGCAGAAGCCCAGGCCGCTGAAGAAGAAGCTGCTGCTGCCTCTTCCGATCGCGACGCTGCCACCGAGCGCATCCGTGCTGCTCTAGCACGAGCAGCCAAAGCTCGGGCCGACGCCGCCGCCGCGGCTGACCCCATCGCGCCTCCTCCAGGGGACGGACTGGACGTCCCCAACACCATGGCCCTCCACGAAGCAGCCGCCATCCTCAACCTCCACGCTCAGGCGGTCTCCGTCCAGAACGCCCGCAGCCTGGTTCCCATCACCCTTGACACAGCCGGCAACTACTCAAGATGGCGCGAACAATTCCTCCTTGCCGTCACAAAGTATTCGCTGCAAGATCATCTCTTTAGCGACCACGCCACCTCGGCCCTTCCTGATTGGACGCGGATGAACGCCGTGGTCAAATCTTGGCTCTACAGCACGACCTCTTCTGATCTTGCTGAGGCCGTCATTGATCACCGCGCCACCGCCCGAGAAGCTTGGCTTGCCATCGAGGGACACTTTCTTGGGAATCAGGAGACCCGCGCTTTACACCTTGACGCCAAGTTTCGCGCCTTCGCGCAAGGGGATCTTTCCATCACCAAGTACTGCAAGCGTTTCAAGAAGATGGCCGACGATCTCGGCGACCTTGGCGAACACGTGACCGACCGCACCTTGGTCCTCAACTTAATTCGCGGGCTCAACGAACGCTACAGGGACATCGGTGTTCACCTCCGGCGCGGGCGCCCTTTTCCCTCCTTTGCCGCTGTTCGAAATGAACTTCTCCTTGAGGAGATCAATATGGTTCAGCACCCTGCTGCACCCCCACCGCCTTCGTCACTACGGTCCCCTCTGCACCCCAGCAGTCCGCACCAACCGATGGCAGCACCCCTCGAACCGGCGCCCCCAAACAGAACAAGAAAAAGAAGCAGAAGGGGCGCAACTCTTCAGGTGGCCCTCCTGCCCCAGCCGGCAGCAGCCCCTCCCCCAATCCCGGATCAACCACCGGGCCCAACGAGACGTGGCCCTCCTTCTACAATCCGTGGATAGGGTCCATCCAGATGTGGCTCGGCCCACGGACTCCTCCCCTGGCCCAGCTCCCTCAAGGCCGGATGGGTCCTCAACAGCAGCAAGCAATGCTTGCTTTCCAGGGGCCCCAACAAATTTCACAGATGGCTCAACAAAATCCACATCAGCCGCTATTTTTTCCTCCCTACGGGACCCCTGCAGGACCTCTGTTGCAGCCACAACAGCAAGCATTGTCGCCCTGGACCCCTCAAGCACCGCACCAGCCCATGACAGGAGCTCCGGCTTGGGACCAGAGCTCCCTCGCCTCCACATTCAGCACCATGACTCTCACCCCTCTGGTGAATAACGACTGGTACTTAGATACTGGTGCTTCCTCCCACATGACATCCCATGACGGTACCCTCTCTCACTATTCGGTTCCACGGTATCCCTCTCCCTCTTCTATTGTTGTCGGTAATGGTTCGCTTCTGCCAGTTGCCGCGACCGGGACGACATATCTTGGCCCCCTTACTTTAAATAATGTTCTTGTTTTGCCACAGCTCATCAAGAATCTTATTTCCGTTCGCCAATTCACTATCGATAACAACTGTTCTGTGGAATTTGACCCTTATGGTTGCTCTGTGAAGGATCTTCTCACGGGGACCGTGACCACCAGGTGCAATAGCTCCGGACCACTCTACCCTCTGCAGGTTCCAGTGGCGCACTCTCTTGTTGCGGGTTCCACACCAGCTTCACTTTGGCACCGTCGTCTTGGTCACCCTGGTCGCGAAACTCTTTCCAAACTTGTTTCGGCCATTCCCGCTTGTAATAAAGACTTGGATTCTATATGTCATGCGTGTCAGTTAGGACGACATGTTCGTCTTCCTTTTGGTACTTCAGTCTCTAGGGCGTCGAACAACTTTGCTCTTATTCATTGTTACTTGTGGACATCTCCTGTTGTTAGTGTCTCTGGTTACAAATATTACTTAGTTGTTCTCGATGACTGCTCACATTACTTGTGGACATTCCCCCTTCGGCTAAAGTCTGACACATTCATGACATTATCTAACTTTTTTGCCTATGTCTCTACCCAGTTCGGTGCTCGCATCCAGGCCATCCAAACCGACAACGGCCGGGAGTTTGACAACTCCACCGCTCGCACTTTCTTTACGACACATGGCATCCTCTTCCGCATGTCGTGCCCCTACACGTCTCCACAGAACGGTAAGGCCGAATGGATTATTCGCACCACTAATGACGTTATCCGCTCTCTTTTGTTTCAGGCGGGCATGCCTCCTTCATATTGGGCTGAAGCGTTGCACACTGCGACTCTACTCCTCAACATCTTACCTACCAAGACCCTTGACTTCTCGACCCCGCACTTTGCCCTCCATGGTAGTGCGCCGTCCTACGATCATCTTCGGGTCTTCGGTTGTAAGTGTTACCCCAATCTCTCGGCCACTGCCCCCCATAAACTTTCACCCCGCTCCGCCCTCTGTATCTTCCTGGGATACTCTGCTCACCACAAGGGATACCGCTGCCTTGATCCTACCACAAATAGAATCATTATTTCCCGTCATGTCATCTTCGACGAAACCTCATTTCCCTTTGCCGAGCAACCCTCACCTCCCAATGCTACGGACTTCACCTTTTTAGATGAATTTCCTAACACGGCAGCCGCTCCCATAGGGCTGCCAATTTTATCTTCTACAGGTACCTCTCCCACTGTACCACTTTTGGCGCCATTGGTTCCACCAGGATATCACACCCTACCTCACGCGGGTGTTGTGCCACGCGCGGCCACGGGTCCCTCGACACCCACCGTACCACGCGCGGCCCCGACTTCATCTTCGACGCCTACCCCCGTGCCATGCGCAGATGCCACGTCTCCTACACTTCCACGTGCGGGACCGGCTCTGCGTGTCTACTCCAGGCGTCCCCGACCAGCCGAGCCTCCTCCTCCAGCGGCATCCACTACTTCCCCAGCACCGGTGCCGCTACCTCCTGGTGCCGTTGCCGTTACCCCAACGGTGAACCAGCATCGCATGACGACACAGGCCAAGGATGGGTTCCGAGTACCATCCCTGTTCCATGCCACACCACTATCTCCAGTACCGAAGACCTTTCGTGGTGCCCTTGCCGACCCCAATTGGCGGGCTGCCATGGAAGAAGAACATGCTGCCCTCATCAAAAACCAGACTTGGGATCTGGTTCCTCGCCCGCGGCATGCCAACATTGTCACCGGCAAATGGATATTCAAGCACAAGTTCCTCGCCAACGGTTCCTTGGAGCGTTACAAAGCACGTTGGGTCCTCCGCGGCTTCACTCAACGTCCAGGCATTGACTTTACAGAGACATTCAGCCCTGTTGTCAAGCCTGCCACAGTTCACATAGTTCTCTCGTTGGCTATCTCCCGCAAGTGGCCTGTTCATCAGCTCGATGTCAAGAATGCTTTCCTCCACGGCACTCTGACAGAGACAGTGTTTGCAGCTCAGCCGTCTGGTTTTGAAGACCCTGTTCACCCAGACTTTGTTTGCCGCCTCAACAAGTCTCTTTATGGGCTGAAGCAAGCCCCTCGTGCTTGGGGACTTCTTCTTCGGCCTTCGACGCTGGATGACTTGGTGGTCTATACTGATGTTGACTGGGCTGGTTGTCCAGACACTCGCAAGTCCACCTCGGGCTACGCTGTGTTCCTTGGCGACAACCTGGTTTCTTGGTCGTCTAAACGGCAGAACACTGTCTCCCGCTCCAGTGCTGAAGCAGAGTATCGCGCCGTGGCCAATGGCGTCGCTGAGGCTTCCTGGCTTCACCAGCTTCTTCATGAGCTTCATACTCCGCTTCACCGCGCCATTCTTGTCTACTGCGACAACATTAGTGCGGTCTACATGTCTTCTAATCCAGTCCAGCATCAACGAACGAAGCATATCGAGATCGATCTTCACTTCGTCCGTGAGAAGGTGGCCATGGGTGCCGTTTGGGTCCTTCATGTCCCCACGACATCTCAGTTCGCCGACGTCTTCACCAAAGGGCTGCCCTCATCGGTGTTCACTGAGTTTCGGTCCAGCCTGAATGTTCGTGGCTAAGCACCGACGTTCATACTGCGGGGGCGTGTTAGCATATTCTGTTATATGTGTGGCCGGGCTGTTATATCCCTTGGCAAGGGGTTATCTTCTAGACTAGTAATTCAGTTATAAGTAGTTATCCCCTTGCCTCTATATATGTACCTAAGCATGGCTCATCAATAACACATTCCATTCCATTCTATTCCATTCTCCTTCACATACAAGCTGGTGCAAGCAAAATTTTGTGTTTATCTTATACATTGGTTCATGAGCTTTTCACCCATTTCAATATGCTTTGCAATATCTTCTTTGCTATTATAGTTGGAAACAATTTAAGGCAAAGTTATTAACTTAGCTTCTGTTGTAGTATCATGACAAGCAGTTTTATACCCAAGATGTATTGTTGTGAGAAATTTTATCAGGGCATACGTGCAGAGAATTCCACATACTGTTTATACTTCAGACATGCCATTGTTCCACACGGCAATAATATTCTGTGTACCATTTATCAATGACTGCTTCTGATATTTGCTCGTGCTCTTTTTACAAATGCAGGTATGAGCCACAATCCTACTTGCTTGGATCAGATTATTTCCTCCATGCATATGGGCCTATTTATGCTCTATCGGCTGATGTGGTGGCAAGCTTGGTTGCCTTGAGGAACAACAGGTAAGTAACAGTCCACATCCCCATCCTATTGTGAAGCTAGCATTCTTGAACTTGCCTTCTTACACCAGCTAGATAGTACCAATTATTTCATGTGGACTAGGGTTGTTCAAGTTGATTTTGGTGTAGCCTGCTTCACTGGCTGACTGGCTGGTGGTGATGAGGCCATGGCCCACTGCTTTCCCAAAATGAACGGTTTTGAACGGGTTGGGAGAAACTGCCATGAGCAACCCTAATGTGAACCCATGTACTAGCTGTCAAGAAGTTGTATTGATGGATACTGTCTTTATGGTTTACATATATCCCTGTTCCAACAATTTTGAGCTATTCTTGGTAGTTGTAGCTTTCGTTAATAAAGAATGGTGTTGCATTTTAGCCAAACTTTTTTGTTTATTTGGTTGGACAAGGTAGAGCAAAGGGAAATAGTGTGTGATTATTGTTTAATTACTCAGATTATATTAAGCGAGGCCCTGGAACCTGAAGTATACATACTTCATGGATACTCATGGGCTTGAGCTTTCCTACGTAGGAATATTATTGCATGCACTTTGCATCACTGTTGAGCTTCATTGGAGATTGACTCACGTTATACATTTGTTTGATGAATTCTTACATCTGTTTGTCCAGTTTCCGCATGTTCAGCAATGAGGATGTTACTATTGGATCTTGGATGCTCGCTATGAACGTCAACCATGAGAACACACATGCACTTTGTGCACCTGACTGTACCGAGTCCTCAATTGCTGTTTGGGATATTCCAAAATGTTCAGGTTATTTCCTTTCTTGATTCTTATATTGAAGTGGGTTTGAAGCCGAAGTGCTTGGTGATTTATGAATTTTTCTTTCGTTTATACGTCTATGACCCTGCTGGATGTAATTACGTCCTCCATTTCATATTATAAGACATTTGACTTTTTTAGGTCAAACTTCTCCAACATTGACAAAGTTCAAAGGAAAATATATTAACATCTACAACATCAAATAAATACCTTATTAAGACATATTTTATTGTGGATTTAATGAAACTAATTTGATGTTGTAGTTGTCAGGATATTTTTCTATAAAATTGATCATTGACTTTAAAAATCAACTTATAATATATAACAGGAGGAGTAGCTAACATGTGTGTTATCACAGTATACCTTCTTTATGATCAATTTCAATATCATGAAGGCCATGAATCAGTATGAATCAATAAAATTAAACCATAACCCGCAGAAATGTTGCACAGTAAACCAAACTCTTGTTAGGAAGTTCGGCAGAAGGGCATGTATAAAAGTAAGGGATGTGCTTGTGCAGATTAGAGAATCATAGAAGCTGGTTCTAAAACTCTTTGTGGCTAAAGTAACATATATGAATACGGACCTTGTTTGCCTAAACTACTCTAAAGGCATCATATGCTAATGCCTAAGGTATTTATTCCAGCTGACGCATGCTAACATGTTCCTGAATATATATCATCCAGGGCTATGCCATCCAGAAGTAAAGATGCTAGAGCTTCATCGAAGAAAGGAATGCACAGGCGGTCCATCTGAGGTGGCTGAATCTGATGACCGATGAGTTTTTCGTTCGTACACGGACTATGGACCCACATGATGGCAGAATGGTTGACCTGTACCACCTCGAATGGATTGCTGGAGCATTCACTGAGTTCAGCAGGCACAATCATTGCCTGGCCACATTGAGGAGGAAACCAACAACGCTAATTCAGGCGTCAGATGACACGGTATCACGGAGTTCTTGTTCTACATTCTTGTCGCGTTCTTATTTTGCTAGGACCGCAGATTACGGAACTATATGCTTTTCAGGAATGCTCATCATGTATCGTAGTGAAGCAGTTTTGTTGTATAGAGTGCATCACAGAGACGCAGATTAACATACCATGCTCTCCTATCTCCTTTTTTTTCCCGGTGCTGCGACTGCATCGACCGGGAATTCTGGTTTGATGATGGCGTGGCGTTGCTTGTGCCCTGCCCTAGTTTGCAACTGTGCATCGCCATCATAGATCAACAGATGTGGTAGCTAATCAAACAGGAAGGTTCCTCTCCTAGTTCCAAGGATTGGTTGCCGCAGCTGTTTGGATTTAATTCCAACAGCTACAAATAATTCAGACCACTTGCGTCAGTCACATGCATGCATATTATCTCACCAATTTAAGTCGATTTGATGCAAGCAGCTGGATTCAAGAGTCAGAGCGAGTACATCACTGTCTGTGTGAATTGCTTGCATTGCATTATTGTACTTGGGACTGCATGGGCTAGCTAGCATATTTATCCTTGGATAGAATGGATCAGGTTCTCTCCAGTAGGCTCATCATCCTTGTCACTGTCACTGTTCGTTGGCTAAAATTTGCCATGAAAAACCCGTCACTGTCAGGGTTTCTGACTAGTGACAAGACCGTCTCAGACAGGGTGACCGACCTTCAGAGGGAGATTTTTACAGGGGCTTTTGCAAAAGCCACAGACCACATGCTCCGGCCAGGCAAAAGATCCAAACCCCAAGCTGCCATGGCAAAAGGTTCCTTTCTAAAAAGCTTAAGTGAAAAGGAAACATCTTAGAATAATCCCAGTTAATGGAATGATCCAACGGTCCGAGTAAATTGCTTGTGGAATAATTTAAACCATTTGCGAATTTTATTATTGAGGCAGAGTATCGTGCGGTACGAGTGCAAGGAGTCATGTCTTTGAGTGAATGATAAAATTCTGATTATTTTTACACCGAGCGGCAATTTACAAATATTTTAGAGCGACTTTGAATGATAGGCTGCATAATCTGGTCTTCACATGATTGTGATTATTACTTTTTCCAGATTATGAACATTTCTAAGATACAAATATTCTTTGTATGATAAACAATTCGCTGTTAATTTAATCCTACTTCTGATTTAAGCTTTGACAGTCAGACCTAAGAAAGTAAGAAACTATACCATTGATTCTTTGATCGAGGAGGAAACATATTATCAGATTACAACAAGACCACGTTATTCCACAGTTGCCAGCTTTTGGCAACGTTTGTAAACATTTTCATCTTCGCACCACCAATCAAAATCAGGAACCCAACAACAACAAACCACCCCTTAATTAACCCATTCTTAGCGAACACCGACGCAACTTAATAATTAATTAATTAACCAATTCCCCTTGAGGCAATCACTGCACCCGCCATGGCCGCCTTCGCCGGCGGCCGGCCGGCCTAGCTGTGCAGGATGGCCGGGCTGCAGTAGGCGCCGTTGAGCCAGCCGTCGGTGATCTGCTTGTACGCCGCCTCGGTGAGGTGGATGCCGTCCCAGCTGAGGTGCGACGCCGGGTTGGAGCACGCCGACGCGCCCTGCATCCCACACCTCGCGTTGTTGTTGTAGTTGTACTTCCCACCTCCCGACCCGCAGCACGCCTCAAACGCCGTGCTGAATCCTGCCGCCCACACACACCCAAAAAAAACACAAATAACTTTGTTAAGATTTCATCAAAATGATGCACAAAGTTCAAAACTTTATGAGAAATTTCAAAGGAATCTAAGAACAGTTAACTTTGTTTCGGAGTAGCGTCATGTGTTTGGTAGGGAACATGTGGAGTTCCGGCGAGGGAACGGACGTGGGTGGGTGCAGTTGGATTCGTGGAAAACATACGTCCACCGAACCGGCGTATCCGGCCATTATTTCCCCATAATTTGGTCCATCTAGTCGTTGGAGCGAGACGACTCTGCCCACATAAAACGGCCGCCACGAGCTCGGCTAACCTTGCCCATGTCGGCCCCCCTTATTATTCTATCGTCGCCCCCTGCCGCCGCCGGCGCCGACATGCTCACGTTTCAATGGCTCACTCACTGACGAATCTCATCACTGCTGCTCGTGTGCAAATTTTAAACCCGACCACGTTTTGCTTGTCCTGAGTTCTAACACTCTGGTTCTTTGTGTTGCGACATGGTGATGGTACGTACCGTAGGCGCCGGGGTTGCGGACCATGTCGTAGACGCCGGAGTAGAAGTCGGCGTACATGATCCGAGCCGAGCTGTACTTGCTCTGGAGTGCAGAGATCTTGGACTTGAGCTGGTTGTTGTGGTTGGTAGAGAGGTCGTTGAACTTCTTGAGGCAGCCGAGGTTGTCGTAGTCGGCGCTGTTGGAGGTGCCATAGATGGAGATGTAGATCGGGAAGCAGCCGATGGGGAGCACGCCGGGGACGACGACGTTGACGGCGCCCAGGGCGATCAGCTTCTCGACGCCGTTGGAGATGGTGTTGACGATCTGGGACGTGTAGGTGCTCGCCTGGTCGGTGTTGTACCCGCCGAACAGCATCGCATTGTAGTCGTTGCCACCGAACTCGCCGAACACGAACAGCGAGTTTGCAAGGTAGCTCTTGCAGCCTGCCGAATTCAATTCAGTTCGTCAGAGAGAAAGGCGAGGAAAGATTCAATTTTTATGCCAGCTACCAGCTGGAGCTGCGGCTTGTGATGGCAGGCAGGTGCAGTGGACAGTGGTGATTACTCACTCTGGCCGCAGACGGAGCTGGAGATCTGCTGGAACCACTGGATTTGAAAGCTGATGGGGCCGTTGTTCCAGATCTTGTCGGAGAGGCCGAGCGAGCTGAAGAAGTTGGCGTCCATGGCGGTCGCGCCGGTGATGGCCATGTTGGCGCCCTTCTTGAAGTCGGCGCTCGTCGACTTGGACGGCGGCAGGAACGGCAGCCCGAACTTGCTAGCTGCAATTAAGCACCACCAACACCACCGGCGGCGGCGACCGGCCCGCCGTTAACAAACAAAGACGAAGCAGTGATCATCGGGGTAAGTAAGGATCAGTGAGTTCAGTTACCAAGGAAGTCGACGATGACGCGGCCGTCGCTGCAGCGGCAGGTGGGGGAGCCGAAGTAGGTCTCGCCATAGGGAGGCTGGGTGAAGGTGATCGACGACGGCTTGCCGTTGGTGCACAGGTTGCCGGTGTCCGTGATCGAGTCTCCGAAGTTGTACAGCGCATTGTAACTCTGCGCCGCCGCCTCCGCCGCCATCATCGCCACGCACAGCAGCAGCAGCATCGCCGCCGGCGCCGACGGCGACCAGCAGTGCCTCCCCATTGCTACTGCCCGCACCGCACGCAAAGCGTGGCAACGAAAGCTACAGCTACTGCTCCTGACACCAAACGGGAGGAAAAAAAGAAGAAAAAAAATCGGCAGAGCAGAGCAGAGCAGAGCACTTGACGAGTGGAAAGGTTAGTGAGAAGCCTCGCGTTTTATAGCCGTCAGAAGGCAGGCCGCCCGTGAGCAAGGCTAGCGGCACGTTTTGGCTGTCGCGTCTGCCTGCCTATCTTGGCGCATATACAGGTGTAATGTAATGTACTCGTAGAGGCAGCAGTGCCTGCCTGCCAAAGACACGTCTCCTCTCTTAATGTGATTCCAAATATATCAGCTAAGTTTTTTTTAACTTAAAAGTGATTTCATAGTAACCAAGAACGATCATATATTATAATTTTTAGTGTTAATTTTCACTACTACAAACCGTCACTGTAGTGGCGTTGGGCAAAACCACTGTAGTGGCGGGCCATTAGATGCCCGCCACTACAGTTGCTGGTGCTGACGGCAGCACCGGCGCCCGCCACTATTATTAGTAAAGTAGTGGCGGTCGGTGCTGATGTCATCCCGGCCCGCCACTATTGTACCAATAGCAGCGGTGAGCACTAGTGCTGCCCGTCGCTGCTAATATGGCCGCCACTAAAGTATTGATGACATCACTTGCGACCGCCACTACTATTCTAGCTATAAATGCGCAGCTTCTTCCTCCCCGAGCTTTACCAGAGTTCGCATTTAATTTTGTCCGTACAATGGCGACAAAAATCTAGATAAAGAGGGGGGAGGCTTTGTTTTCGTTTCTTTTGAAGGATCTCATTCTAGGAGTTAAATCCATGCCGAATTTCATATTTATTTTGTATTTAATCATGTATACAATGAGTTATTAGAGTTTTACTAATTTAGGGTTTGTGAATAGAAATTTTCAAATAATCTTCCATTTACAGTGTTACCTTCTCCCAAATGAACAAATATGACCCTCCTCACAATTATTCATCACTTGTATATTGATTTACGTCATTTTAATCTCTTTTTTAATTTGATTTATGATTATAGATCTAGAGTTATGTTGTTTGGAGAGAGAGAAACCAATATAGTTAATTTATTTAATAATTTTTTCTGCTTAATAAATAGTTTTAATTAAAGCATTGAGGATTTTTAATTAATGTTGTTATGAGCGATAATAAATCAATATATTTTCAATTTGTAAATTACTAAAATTAACAATAATGAATTTATTAATATTTTTTCAAATAATATATGTTTTAGATGGAGCACAGGTCCTGGATGTACTCGTCCAACGACGGAGATGTGGTGGCATATTTTAACAGAGTAACTGAATTTACTGAAGCTGCCGCACAATATGCTTCCCGTCAGAGTGAAGAGGCAATATATTGTCCTTGTAAAGTTTGTAAAAACGAAGCGATGTATCCGTGTTCTGATCGTGAAACCATACGATTTCACTTGTTGAAAAATGGTTTCGTGAAGAACTATTATATATGGACAAAACACGGTGAGATGGGCCAAAATCCTCCTGAAGATTCTGATGTGCCGCAAGATACTCATCAACATAGAAGAGGTTGTGATCATACATCCGACATAACACATGATGATGTTGGTCAACATGATGATGATGACGCCTTTGATGTGGAGGAACTGATGCGAAATGTTGCGCCTGAGGTGTTGTTGCAGAGAACTACAACCAAAGGATACGATAACTTTGAAGCACTTGACAAAGCATCAAAAAACCTTCTTTACGAGGAACGCCACAGATGCGATAAGTGGACCTATGGAGACGAGGATTATATCGAATACGAACCAGGCAAACAATTATTACCCCAAGGAGTACTTAAGAGTATGCCTTGGATGATGAAAACATTTCATGACTGGTACCTCGAAGCGTCTTCGTTAGGAGTAACACAAATAGAACTGAAGGTTCCACAAGAAATATTCAACTGCCCAGAGTTTAAGCTTGCACTATTTTTCGACGACTTCCATCGGATGTTTCGTCTGAAGCGAACCGACATCACAAGCATGATGCTCTGGTGCATGTAAGTACTTTATACTTTGTCAATACAAAGCAAAAATAAATAATGTCTTATATTGACTATTATTTCATAACATATGCAGTTGTAATTCATGCTGTGACAAGTCTAATATGTATGGGTACTTGAACCCGTCATTAATAAGCCAAAGTGCGCTGAACCCGACACTAAACCAGAACGATAGCAAGTACTGGACTGCGGGTAAGAAAAAATTTCAAAGAAAGATGTTCAATAAAGACGAAGACACACTTAAGAAGAACAAAAGGAGTTGTGCTGCGTTGTATATTGCGCGGTGCATGGATCAATGGAAGGACAGAGAAATGATAAGTGGGGCATATAACTTTAAGTAAGTATACCCACTATATCCACTTAATCACGTTTTATCGATTATGAAACTAACATAATCATATATTACTTCTTTCGATAGTGATCATTGGATTGCACTTCTGATATACCCAAAGAGCTCAAGGGTTTATGTGCTCGACTCACTCGACAAACCCAAAAAATAATATCAAGATATATTAAATGTTATTCAGAGTGCATATAGATACTACGTGGAAAAGTTAGGTGGCCCACATGATCCACAGAGGCCGAAAGATATGCTTATCAAAACAACCTATCCGGTAATATTATATTTTTAAATTTGTTAATTCAATTGATAAAGCCAAACTATATATCGTTCTAACTTTGTCTATTTTGAAGTGTCACAAACAATCTCTTGGTTCCGTGCATTGCGGCTATTATACTTGTGATTTCATGAGCAATAACTTAGGAAAGTTTGGGCAGACAGTATCTGAGGATACTAAAGAAGTAAGTTAATTTCTTGTGTGTTAATCTAATATAACTTGCAGCGTATGTACTTATATTTTACGTATGCAGGCGTCAGGTCCATCAACCGTTGCCCAGAAGAGCCAACTCTCAGAATCACAAATGTACGAAATCGTATCAAGGATGTGCCGCTTCACGATGCATGAGATTCTTCATGAGCTTGGAGCATTTTTCGATCCTGAGAGTGAAGTGGCCAAGCATCCAACTCTGTATGATTAGGCCGGAAGAATGAAAAGGCGAACCAATTAAGATATGAGTTGGTCTTCCAAGAAAACATAAACCGCATGAGCATGTATTTGTGAAACAATGGTTAATTTTGAAATTTTGATAGATGTAAACTTTTTAGACTTGATGTGTGATGAAATGTAAATTTGTAAATTGATGAGATGTGTTGTTGTTGTGCTGTGTATGTAGATGCATGGCTGTGTGAAGCATATAATGTAAACTTTGTAAATTTTTGAAAATTGATGAGATGGATGGTTGTTGTGTTGATGTGTTCCACTTGTGGATGTGTATGTGGATATGTGAATGTTTTGCTGCTGTGTATGTGGATGACTGTGTGAAGCATATAATTTCTGTGTTTTGGTTTGTGGGATCACAACATTCTGTGTTATGGGTTATACACAGCAGTGGCGGGCAGATGAGGTAGCTTGCCCGTTACTGCTGTTGACACAGTGGTGGTGGGCAGATGAGGTCAGCGCGCCCGTTACTGCTGTTGACATAGTGGTGGCGGGCAAGCTGACCTCATCTGCCCGCCACTGCTGTTATCAATAGTAGTGGCGGGCAGGTGAGGTCAGCGCGCCCGCCACTGCTGTTGACACAGCGGTGGCGGGCGCTCTGACCGCCACTGCTAACCAGCGATAGCAGTGGCGGACTGGATGCCCGCCACTATAGGTCGTTTTTGCCCGCCGCTACAGTGTCGCTTTGTAGTAGTGTTTGGTACTCTTGATACCTAAGAACATCTCCAAAAGAGTTCTTAAAATTTATTCCTTAAATTTCGTATAGGATCATCATAAATTCTATTTCTTCCTAAAAATCAATCAATCTATATCAGCTTTTATATAATCATGATCCCTATTTTTTAAATGCTATAAATATGGCCTATAATATATAATATTTTTGTGTGAAGCTATAGTACTTTTTAAATATATGTGTCATTTAACCTACAACAACATATACGGAAGAAAATAATGCACACACCAAATAAAAATAGGCATGTACGAAAATATGAAACGGCTAAACTAATCCTATATTTGAGAGATGAGAGGTGATTTAGGGAATGAAATAGGTAAAAGACTCGTTTAGAAGAACTGTTGTTGGAGTTTCATTTTTTTTACTAAAATACATAAATTCAAAATTAGGTAGCCATGTAAGTAATCTTTTGGAGATATACTATAAAAATTTCCCCTTAATTAAACTATATTAAACTATAGAGAATTTTGCATTACTTTGAGGAGGTACATGAGTACTAAAATTATTAGAGTTAATTTTAGTATCTGTAGGTAGCATAAAATCAATGTAAACTGTAAATTGTTAAGTAAGGGAGTTCACATGTGGGGTAAATTTTGCCCTTTTGTGCGCTTATTTATTGAGTCATGTAACTAATTAATTAGTAAACAATTATCGCAGTACGTCTTGGATTGTGTACTGTTAACGCTAAGCTAGTATGTTTAACGAAGCTATATTTTTAGTTTTGCTTTGGACCAATAAAATATTAGGACGAAGCTAATTAGGGTATCAATGCGCTGCTCAACTTCACAATTTTTTGGCGCCGTCGATCGGCCGGTGGTGAGCACGATAGATGGTTGGTACACCGTCCGAATCAGCGATGATCCGTCCAAATGGACGGTGGAGATGTTGTTGTAGCACTACTGCACGATCTAAACTGTTTATATACACTCGGATTAGTTGGATTATGTTGGTGTGGATGCCATTCAAGTGTGATATCTTTAAGTGTTGGTGGAGCACCATTTGTTGTAAACTGAACAGTACCACGTTTGGTCGGTTTGGGATTAGGGTTAATCCAAATCATCAGCCAGCTAGTTAATGGTGACAGGCAATAATTTATAACCGGTCTAATTACCATAATTACCGATCTAGTTTAGTGACAATTACGGTTAAAAGAGTATTACAAAAGAGGTATAAAATCTGAGCCGTTAATCATTCTCATCTAACAGTAGTTCAGATTATATAGTACGCACTTGTCTGCTGAAAAAATAGTAACTTTAATAATAGGAAAGGTATTTTTGTACTTCTTCGTCAAAACAACACGTCAAAAACCATGTTATTGGATTGATAACTATATTATCTTACTATCTTTGACCTGGGGATAGTTGATTTTTTTAAAATAATATTTTTTTAAAAAAGAAAATTTCAAATTTGTATGACGATTTTGAAAAATTGCAGAAGTAGGTACCAATCGGCACTTGACCGACTGTTACATGCTTTTGCAATTTTTCAAAATCGTCTTACAGATTTGAAATTTATTTTAAAAAAAATATTTTAGGAAAAAATTCGGGGTTAGTCCATATGTTGGACTAATACAGCGGCATTCTTGTGCATGGTGTGATACGGTAGATATATATCTGGATCGACAAGTTGGTACGAGGGAACCTCAGCTCCATGCAATTTCTCTATTGGTTGGTTAACAAAAGCAAGAGATCGAAGCGGGCGGCCGGCCGGGTTTAAGCTGATTAATTTGTGAGCTTCTGATTCTTTTCCCTTGCGTTATATATGAATGATTGCGAATTGAAGAGGAGGCGACTTTCATGTGGTTTTGAGGGACTTTTGGTTGAGCAACACATCACACATCTTGAGTGGGCAGCAATCAGAGACTCGAACCGAAGAAATGATGATTGATGAACGATTGTATGTGTTAGCCAGCTAATTAAATGGCGTGCCGAGAAGGATTTGTCCCCCTTTGAAAACGTTGCCACTTTCTTGGTCTTTGCTTTGTCTCTCGGGGGTAGCTTACTACCTACCTAATACTTACGTGGTGAACCGACGGTCTGGTTTCTCGTCACTACATATATTTCTATTTGTATATTTAGAATGTGTTTGACCTGACTTCAGCTGCAGTTTCTTTATCCTGTAGAATTAGAGTCAAACTAAACACTTTTTTAAGAAATGAGTCCCACTAAGAGCACTCTAAAAAAATAAACCAGAGTAGTGAAACATCATCTAACCAACTTCAATATAAATTTTAGGATAAAAAACTCTAACAAAGAGAAAAGAAGAAATCAGAACAATAATCCACCAACCATGATCGGACAGCTAGCTCCAACTTCAATATGAATTTTAGGATCAAAAACTCTAACAAAGAGAAAAGAAGAAATCAGAACAATAATCCACCAACCATGATCGGACAGCTAGCTCCAACTTCAATATGAATTTTAGGATCAAAAACTCTAACAAAGAGAAAAGAAGAAATCAGAACAATAATCCACCAACCACGATCGAACAGCTAGCTATACAAGTCTAGGTATATTTAGGTGCCACTCCTTCCTATATATACCGGATATGAGATATGGGTCGACATTCTCAAACTCAAAACCGTTATCAGACAGGTTTAATTAAACGATTGATTGCCATCATTATCAATCTAGTTTGATGGGCTATAGATAGATTAGTATGCGAAATACGGTGCAACTCGTGTTATTGCCAGATTATTTTTTCAGTTACTAATATTTGTGTTACTACATACCATTTATGGTTCAATAGTGTTCACTACCGGAAAACAAAAGTTTGACGAGTGCCACGATGTTTGCCGAGTGCATGACATCGGGAACTCGGCAAAAAGACTCCGCCGAGTATCCGATAAAAAGCACTCGGCGAACCCCCACGTTGCCGATAAGGCTTGTGCCGAGTGCGGTTCGCCGAGTGTGGCACTCGGCGAAGCCTTTGCCGAGTACAAAAGAGGCTTCGCCGAGTACCCTAAGCACTCTACTAAGCACAGTCCCTAGTGGTTGTTACATGGTACCTGATGGAACGTTCTGGTAAAAATTATTTTAAGCTAAAATGTGTTTTAAATTGGTAGCTAGATAGTGCCAATACGCCAAGGAGAAGGAAAATTATAAAGTACCTCCAGTTTGTTAACCGTGTACGTCCTACTGTAATCACAAGAGTTTAAATTCTGCTATATATATATATATTCACATTTACAATTATATACATTATATAATTGTAAATACACGTGTGCCCAAGCTAAGTTGCGTGTGGGTGTGGGCGATGTGGTGCGTGCGTGCATGGGTTGACCCGTGTCTTTGCCCTTTATTCGTTGCGTCTCCCGTTCGACGAAACCGGCCTCCAACTTATCCGTTCGATCGTTTCCGTGAATGCAATGGATTACATCTACTTGCCTTTGACGACTATCCTACTCTATACCCGTCAAACGTCTTTGGAGAAAATTGCTATTTTTTCTTCCTTAAAATCTCGTATAGAAATTATCTTAAACTTTGTTGATCTCTAAATATCAATTCCTATATTTTCAAGAAAAGATGATTTAGAGAATCACTTAGCATATGAAATCATTTAGAATATTATTGCAGCGTGATTTTTTCTAAAACGCCTAATTTTATTTTTAGAATTGGATTCAGCAGGATATGATGATCACACGGCAACGATATATATGTCCATTAACCAAAGGCATACATAGGCATCAAGTAAGCAAAAGTGATCATGTACATATATATAAACATCGTTCTTAGGTGCTTATCGAATATAATCAAGGGAAAATATCCTGTGCACATCGGCTAGCCGTGCACATGGTGCACATGTGAGATCTCCACCTTTAATCTGTAATCCAACGGACAAGAGCTCCACCAGATCATTTTGCAGAAAACACCTCCCACCTCCCCCATTCTGTCATTTTGCGATAACCCCCAGCTACTGTTGTCCGTTGGATTACAGATTGAAGGTGGAGATCTCACATGTGCACCATGTGCACGGCTAGCCGATGTGCACAGGATACTTCCCCTATAATCAAATCGATGCAACACAAGTAAAGAGAGGCCAGGGCGACGTGACATGCATGCATGACTACCCAACTTGATGCAGCTGGCTGGACCAGCAACACCATGCATTATGAGCGAAGACTTGTATTCTGGGGCACACTTAATTTGATCGGTCTTCTAATCAATTAGGAAGGTGCAGTGGTGGCACTAGTGTAGCACCATTATTTAGGCATCATCCCTGTACGTGCATGTCAGCCAACTATAAACAATTCTCCTCTGAAAACGCCTCACCACCGCGCACACACACGCCCGTAACGAACTCAGCTCGCACACTAGCCACTGACGAAGATACGTTCGTTTCAACTTCTAACAATTATTAGTGTACTTACTTCTATAATCTAAAACTAAAATAAATGATTAAGATTACAAGAATCGATAGATATAGAATCTAGAAATAAATAAAAATCTAAAAGTTAAGATATATCTTAAGATATATCAGCTTTTTTAAATTCTTACCCGCAGCTAGATATTCAGATCGACGACTAACTATTAAGGGTGTATTTGGTAGGGCTCTAGCTTCAGTTTTTTTATCATGTGAAGCTGGAGCCAAATCAAACACTTTTTATAAGGAGTGTTTCCCGGTGAGAGCACTATAAAAAAATAAACTGAAGTAGTGGAGCATGGTCTAGCTGACTTATTGTGCTACATTCTAGCTTCGGTGTTGATTTTAGGATCCGGAGCTCTAGCTACTCTATCTTTAAGAATCAAGCCCCTAAAATAAAGCGGCTTGCTTTGCCTCTCTGGCACATCTTATGATCGGGAGGTCCTACCGATTGTTGCCCAGAGTGCAGGCAAGAACAACTTGTGGTATCAATATCAATATTATCATTGAATCAGTTATCACACGATAAGTATATATCGGTTACCTGTCTTGTCTACGATTACATGTAAATGTAATCGACCTAGCGATTTCAGGAACCCTATGGTTGAGAAATTCAGATAGTTCATTGGCAGACGTTTTTACATCAAAACAATAACGAGCCATGTGTATTGTATTGTACATAAATTAATACGAACATATCACTTTTGTTAATCATAAATTAATCATTGAAAAATTATTAGTGGTCACACTCACAGTAAAATGTTAGTAGTGAAACAATAACGGTCAACGGCGAGGAGCGTGGTGGCTCGCTCTGTCAACGGTAAATGCCCGAGTGAAAAGATGTTCACATACAGTTTGGCATCGTGCGATCGAAGCGACGAGGGAGATTGGTGACCAGGCTCTGGCTCATCGATCTGGTTCACCGAGACGGCGACGGCGACGGAGACGGCGGCGACGGGTTGGTAAAGAGACGCGCGCGCGCCACGCCGGCGCGCACAAGGCAGAGGTCTCAAGCCATGCATCTTAGCTGGGTGAGACGGCGACGGCCGCGAGGAACGAGGCATCACTCATCAGCGTGTCACTGTCTCTCTCGCGCGGCGAGCTCTATCCACTGCCGCCGGCCGGCCGCTACCCGTTAGCTACTAGCAGCAGCTGCCGGCCGTTCGATTCGCAAAGTACAAAATTTGGTGAATTTCGGTCCCCATAGGAAATATTTGCTCCGTTCCTTGTTGCAAGATATCTACTTTTTCTATAAATTAAATTTATCAGCTGTGTCTGATTTTTTAAAAATAAATTGTTTTAGATTTATGCATAATTAAGAATTAAGAAATCAACTACAATAACTTTTTACCTCTTATTTATTCCACTTTGAAAGATATGGATTTTTTATTTATGAATGAACAAGATTTATTTAATAATGGTGGGCACCGGAGAAAATATTAAAAGTAGAACTTCTAAAATATTTTATATTTATAAAGAAAGTTGAGATGACTACAATAATTTTTATAAGAAATCAGAGATAGTATCTTTGAATAATTTAATAGAAAAATATATCAATATCTAATTAGTTTCAATAAATACACAATTAAATATTTGGTAATAATGTGTTTTTTGATATCATAGATGTTAATATATTTTTATTTTGACTTGGAAAAGTCAGATGACTAATAATATAAAAATTGGGGGTGTATTTCCCATCGAAAATTTATATTTTACTTAAATTTAGTTAAACTTTCTTCAAATTTGGTGAAATTTATCCAAATCTTGCAAAACGAAATATGGAACCCTGGGGCTGCTGCAACGCACACGGCACCTCGCAAAATGCCCCCGCGTTCGGCTCGCCGGTTTCTTTCCGAGATGGCGACGCCGTCCGGCCGGCCGGCCGGCCGGTCGGTCACTACTCTCGCGCTCACGGTACCGGTGGCCGGCACCTCAACCACGTGAATGATTGGAGCTCCGACGAGAGTGATCGATCATCATATCACAGTTCAGAAAAAGCTATCCATCTACATGCTAGCTGCAGCGCGCTGCTGCATGCTCGATCTCGATCTCAGCTCAACTTCTTTTCTTTTCCTTTGCGCGGTTTCTTGCTGGCGTGTTTGATTAGTGCAGTGGTTGCTGCAGGTTAGGTGCGTGCATGCGATCATCGAGTCGCCGTCTTGTGTATTGTTATGCGCTTTGCTAGCTAGCTAATTATATTCTCGGCGAAGGCGACGTTGTACGTGAGTGCGTGTTCGGTTGTTGTGGTGTGCATGCATGCGATAGGAAACCGGAAACGCGACACACTAACTAACCACCACTCATTGAGCGAGATTACTGTCAGAAAGAGAGCCTGCTAACATCGTGTGGAAAAGTTCAGATGTTGTACGTTCTTCCGTTTCCGTGTCCATCTCTGACGACATGAATGAATGGATGGTGATTTCGAGTTTTAATTGGGACTGATGGATACTTCAACTATCTAAGTTTCAACTAATGGTCAACACAGTTTGACCGTCCTCCGATTTCGCCATCGATCGATCTGCTATATATCGGATTGGTTTTACTAACGTCGCGATATATATGCACAGAAGAGACGGATGGAATTCAACTTGCATTTGCATCACATCAATTCTGAACTTGTCATCTTCCTGGGGACTACAAGCTAAGTCTGATCAACTCTGACGACGATTTGTTCATCTTCATTCCCCCCGTTCTGAATATGATCCTTCCTTCCACCTCCCTCAGTTAGCTAGGAGAGGCTGCATGCTCTTGGGGCTGGTCACTGCACTCCAGTACGTCCAGTTGATTGAAAAGCACCTGATGTTGCTAGCTACACGCTACTGTACAAAAACAGAACTAGTGGCATTTTAGGATGATCCCAAGCTCCGAATATGTCAGGATCATGACTGTTCAGATGATGGTAAGCTTTTTCAGAAACTTCTTCGTTCTCGTTTGGAGGAGAGGTACATGTGTACGTTGGCTCAGTCGTGTAGCAGAAAGGCAGAAGCACGATGTAAAATGGCCACCAAACATATGTGACCACAGCCAAGCTAGCTAGTGGGATGCCTTTGCCATCAGAGATTCAGAGTGCACTGGTATTTTCAAAGCCTGGTCTCATGGAAACTAGTACAACTTGTTTAGTGGCAACCAATGCTCCAAAACAGATTGCACGAGGCTATCTGGGCCAGCAAACAATTTTGTTTCATTAACTGAGTCACCTAACTCTTAGAGTCTATTTGAGGTCTTTTTAGATCGTAAGAAGTAGCTAACGAGTATTTAGCTAGCGAGAATTTAGAGAAACATGATTTTTTTCACTTTCTAGATTTTAGTTTATTTCTAAATTTTCGATTTTAGTTTATGTCTAATCTAGGAAGGGGCTGAATTATTACATCACAATTTGTAGCTTAAATTTATCAAAAGGCACGTAATTATGGTGTAACTGGTAGAACTTAGGGACTTAGGATTGCTAGGGTTAAACCAGTAGAACACTTTAGGGTTACCTTTCGGATTGCTTGAATAGGAGGAGGACGCCATATGGCCGGTCCTGTGGCGTCGAGGTTTGGTGAACAGCAACGGAAAAATTAGGAGACCTTCCTGTTGCTTCGGCAATACCAATTTAGATTGGTTGGGACTTAGGGTATGGGCAGATGTAGAGAAAACGTGGTTGCAGCTAGCTTAGCATGGGCTCAGCCTCTTCATTTTGTAGTGCCGCGCAATAGGAGGCCCCTAACAGTATTCTATTGGGCGCTCCAGATTAAGGCGTAGGGTGATCAGGCGCATGTGCATGTCTTTTGCGCATGTGGGGAGGAGAAGGGACTCCTCCCGAGAGATCTGCAGCTAACAGTATCATGTCCTATACATAACTATTTTATGATTTCATAATTAAAACCTACAATAGCATGGTAACACTTCATATCGGAAGGACTGATCGAGTGTGACTATAGTTATAAGGAGCGATAGAGGGAGGCGATTAGGGTCAAGTCTTTTACGTATATATACCTCAAAAACAGATGTCGCCTTATTAATTCTATTGGAAGCAATATAAAGCATTATTAGAGTATATATTATTATAGATAATATTAGTTAGAATCATATTATATATTCTCCTACTTTTGTTTACTAAAAGTAGACCGATTTTTATAAACTGTGGACAACATAATGATATTGTCAAGAATTATGGTAACTAAACTGATTAAGCGGTTGTCGTACGTAGTTGTATGAATCTAATCTTACTCAAATTGTACTTAATTAAATGCAAATGTATCAACTAAATTAAAAAACCATAAAACAGTAAATTTGAAAAATAACAAGATAGAAAATAAAACAAAATTTTGGTGGTGCAGTGTCCTCGTGCCTGCATGCAACGTAACTGGCGAATTAATCAGTGAATCATGGCCCCCGCCACCAGCGTGTCATCTCCTCCGACGACGGGAGCACGCCGCCGGTCGCCGCGTCCCTAAACAACACTGCATTCCTACCAACGCCAGCACCGCCACCTCCTCCTCCCGGCCCGAGGACGACGTCATTGCTCCATCTCGATCCTTCGCCAGCGTCCGCCACCGCCGCGGCCCGCGCGGCCGCCGAGTCCTTCCCTGTGAGCCTCTGCACAACGTCCTTGAAGCTCGCCTCGTCTGTGCTCACCTTCCTCGTGACGATGTGCGTCACCTTCACCTCCTTCTTCTGCCTCCGCGCGCCACCTCCCGGCAGCGCCGACTCGCCGCAGCCGCCGTTTGGTCCGCTCGCCATGAACGACGCTAGCAAGTAAGCTAAGCTAGTAGTATAGCAGGTGTAAACCTGTAGCTCCTAGCTTCTTTACTGGTCCAACTACGACGATATGATCACTAAGCTTTGTAGATGCATGCAGGCTGCAGCTTGGGTTAATTAGCTAGCTCGAGCTCTCTAGTCTAGAGTCCATGGCGAGAGAGACGGGTAGCCAGCTGGCTGGAGAAACGAAAGATCGCATCCAGGATTTCCAGCGTATGTGCGAAGAATTGAAGAAGAAGGCAAATTAATCGCCGTTGAATGTTGAACGAGAATCGTCGTCCGCCGATCGGACTGGTCGCCGCCGTTCTTGCGGATTTACCACTCATTAAATTCGTGGGTGGATGGACTCCTGCAGGCTGCAGTGACGACAGGTATTTTATTTTGTTCCGTTTGTTCTTTCCGAGAGGAGAACAGCAAGTTGACAAGTAAAAAAAGTAGTAGTCACGAGTAAAATTAAAGTCTAAACATTTTTTAAAAGTGACGTGATAATTTATTATTGGATTTTATCGAGGTGACTTGGAAATTTAAATTTCGAGTACAGTACTACAAGGCTATTGTGTTTCATAACACCGTTTCTTAGAAGACCACCTCACCTCAGTTTTGTAACTGAATGAAATATCCTCTCTCAGTGAAGAGTTTTATTTCACTATTTTCTAAGCTAACCAGTGTAATTAAATGCTTTGCAACTGAATTAAATAACCTCTCTCCGATTAAACGATTTGGCTCATAGTGGACGTTTCATTTCGTTTCATCCGTCTTGGAAATGAGTTATCACCATGTCAAGTAGATAACACTACTTGCTTCTCTTCACTTATTAATTTAATGCCATGTCAGCAAAAAATATGATGTATCATGGTAATTAATACATGAACCCCCATGAAACCCCCACTGTGAATAACATAAGACTATTCACAGTGGTGAGTTTTATAACACTATTTCCTAGAAGGCCACATCAACTTAGCAACCGAATAAAATACCCTCTCTCAATGGATAGTTTCATTTCACTATTTCCTAGATTAACCAGTCAAATTAAATGCTTTGCAACAGAATTAAATATCCTCTCTCCGATGAAACGATTTGGCTTACAGTGGGCATTTTATTTCGTTTCATCCATCTTGGAAACGAGTTAGCACCATGTCATGTAGAGATTTTTTAAATAATATATTTTTAAAAAATTCAAATATGGTACCGGTTTTGAAAAATTGCAAATATAGACCCCCGTCGGTAGTCTATCGGCCGAACCAAGCTGACGTGGCTCTGGTTCGGCCGAAGCAGTGCCGAACCAGAGCCACGTCAGCCTGGTTCGACCATTGGTCGGCCGAACCAGGCCACGTCAGCCTAGTTCTGCAATTGGCTGAACCAGGCTGCCACGTCAACCGCACCGCGCCACGTGCGCCCTGGCCGCGCCCACGCCGCGCCACGCCCCTACCACATCGCCACGCCCGCGCTGGCGCCGCCTCGCCTCCCGCACCCTTGCCGGCCCCCAAGCCCGCGCCCCAGCAGTCGTACCCGCCCCCGCGCCCCCGCTACCTTGGCCGAGCCCCCGCCGCCTCGCCTCCCCGCCTCATCTGCGCCCTGCCTCCCTGCCTCGGCTGCGCCCCGCTTCCTCACATTAAATGCAGCTGGGGCGCGGGGCCACAGCGTGGCGGGTGGGGCGCAGGAGGCGAGGCGACGGGGGCTCGGCTGAGGCGGACGCATGGGGACACGAGGCGACGGGGGCGTGGGAGGCGAGGCGTCGGGGGCACGGGTGCGGGGGCACGCACGGGGCGCGGCGAGGCGGCGGCGGCGTGGCGCAGGCGTGGCCAGGGCGTGCGCGGTGCGGCGTGGGTCTGGCGTGGGTGCGGCATGGGCACGGGCGCGCAAGGCGCGGCCAGGCGGACATGGTAGCCTGGTTCGGCTGTTGGTGGGCCGAACCAGGCTGACGTGGCCTGATTCGGCCGCCCAATGGCTGAACCAGGATGATGTAGCTCTAGTTCGACACTGTGTTGGTTGAACCAGTGCTGAACCAGAGCCACATCATCCTGGTTTGGCTGACCAACGACCGATGGTAGGCTAGTTTTGCAATTTTTTGATTTCGCGTACTAAATTTGATTTTTTTAAAAAATATTATTTTTTAAAAAATATTATTTAAAAAAATTCGTCATGGAGATGACACTGCTTCCTTCTCTTCCCTTATTAATTTAATGCCATGCCAGCAAAAAATCTGATATGTCATGATAATTAATACCATGAAACCCCACTATGAATAGCCTAATGAGTTTCCTAAGAGCACCTCCATTCCATTGTAATTGTTATTTTTGACTTGCTATTCATAGTAATAGTAAGGGTGCGTTTGGTTCTGCTTTTGAAATCTGCTTCTGCGGTGAAAAAGTAGAAGCTAAACCAAACGGGTTTACCAAAACTGCTTAGGCTATGAAAAAGCAGCTTTTTTCTAGTATAAATTTGGAAGCAGCTTGGTCCCTGCTTTTCTGCTTCTGCTTTTTTGATTTTTTGTACAGATTAAATAGCACGAATTCAAGGTGTCTTGGTTAATCTAACATTATTATGGTTTGTATTGCATTGCACAATTTTATGAGATAATATATGGTAGTTGGATTACTTTATGAGATGAACTATGCACTTTTTTATTTATCTAATATATTTTTAGTTATTTAGTTGCATCAATGTTGAGTGTTTCCTATTTATATATATGTATAGAATATTATAAGGATGAAAATTATGTAAGTTATAAAAAACAATCAGCTCACATAGTTTTTTCACAACAGTTTCAACCAAATGACTTTTAGCTTTTCCACAACAGATATCTCATAATAATTTTTTCACAGCTCACAGTAGAACCAAACATACCTAAGTCTCCCTATTCAAATTGAGTTGTTATTTTGCTATTCACTCCAATGTACTTGTTAAATATGACTTACTATTTGAATGTAACTATATTTTTATCAATTTATATACATGCAAAGAAAACAAAAAAATTAAATAAGCTCAACACTTAATGAAATAGCAAGTTTAGTTGGCTTGTTAGAGCATCTCCATTGTACTAGCTATCACACTTGCTATTCCCTACAATAATAAGTATGGTCTAAAAAACATCTCCATTATACTTGCTACTTGACTTGCTATTTTAGGCGACTCCTTATTCTTCTCTCCACACTTGCTACTTCTAGCAAGCCAATCAAACTTGCTATTTCATTGAGTGTTGAGCTTGTTTAATTATTTTTATTTTCTTTCCATACATATAAATTGATAAAATATAGCTACATTCAAATAGGAAGTCATGTTTAGCAAGTACATTGGAGTATATAGAAAAATAGCAAGTCAATTTGAATAGGAAGACTTCACTATTGCTATGAATAGCAAGTCAAAAACAACAAGTATAATGGAGGTGCTCTTAGATGTAACAAGTGTGGAGAGAATAATAGCAAGCCTCTAAAATAACAAGTCAAGTAGGAAGTACAATGGAGATGTTTTAAGACCATCATTACTATTTTAGGGGATAACAAATGTGATAACAAGTACAATGGAGATGATCTAAGTCCTAATCACATCACTTTTAAACAAAATTGGGTTTATGACTTTTTTAAAATAAAATTGCAACTTTCAAACAAAAGTCGGGTCTATAACATTTGAGAAACCAAGTTGAGATGTGCCTTGGTTTCAAGTCTGTGATGAGAGATTGACAAGTTCCCTTCTGGACGAAGTGGTCCCTCCGAAGGGGTTTAGAGGTGTTTCACCGAAAGGTTCGGTGCTTGCTGTCTGTACAAGTGTGCAACGGAGTATGTCTATCGGAGGGGTCCGACAGAATACATTTCGGAGAATGTACCAAAGGGTTCGGTATTTTGGGCGGTACACTGGAGTGTGTACCGAAGGGTGTTTACCTGGAGAGGTCTCCGAGGTATCGGATACACTTGTCTGCTTGTCATTAGTGTGCAAGTGTAGCACCCGGATTTAATAAAACCCAGACTTTATTGAAATTACAAAGAAAATCAATAATCACAAGATGTTCATCACACGACGACGCACATATGGCAATCATTCGTGGTTCACAGAACACATTATTATACAAGTGTTAATATAAAAGAAACTAAGAAAATAATAATCTAGAAGAACATCTTTCTCCAGGGTCGCTTCCTTGACTAGGTCGCTACTCCAGACCATCCTCATCATAATACGTCATCTCTGAAGTGGTTTTTCCAACGGGTATGAGTACAAAAGTACTCAACAAGCCACCGAGAAATGCAGCAATAATGCAAGGTAATAACAAGAGAAGGAAATTGTTTAAAGTGCGGAAAAGTACATTTTTATGTTGCAGTAGTTAATGTGAGTCAAGTTTAATTATACAGAATAATTAAATCATGGATGATGCAACATCTTCTAACTCGAGGAGTATAGTTAGCCCTCCTCGCTCAACAGTCCTTACATGATAAATCATCATGCAACACTTCTCAAACATAGACTAACTGTAGGATGTCATGCAACTCGCCCTTAACCGTGGGCTCGACTTTTCGAAAAGATTTAGACTCTGATAAGAGGTGTACCACTGTACCCACAAGGCACTTATTCTCGCACACCGCAGTGTGTCCAATGACCCAAGTCACAGGAACTCATGCCGAAACCTTTAGCATGAAGCGCTCCAACCCAATGACACACACTATAGGTTTCACCGGTGTGCCAGCGCACTAGACCAACGTCACGCCGCTTTTGTGCCACATGGTACAAGTCACCCGCAGGTGCTACTTGACCCTCTCCACATAGTGTCTCGAGTTGGAACGTCTCATACCTCCAGTCAAGACTTACTCACTAGACTTGTAGTTGGTATGAAAGTGTACTGCAATAGATCTCGCAGGTCGGTCCTTATAGTGCCCCGGGTACGACTAACCAATGCCCTCACTTGCACCCGGAACCCACCATGCTAACATACTTAGCCAATTCCAAGTCTAACAGCATACTAGGGGTGAGAGTAATACAGGGATCATATATCAGAATCGAAGTATCTATGACTCATTTTTAATCCTATAGAAGTTGTGTCAATACATTGGACACTTCTATTATTATTGAGTATCATGATGACAAGGAGTTCAGGCTCGATAGCATGGCTTGGGTTTGCACATCAAGGTCGGGGATATGATAAATATAGTGTAAAGTTGTTCATTTGACTAATGCAAATATAACCTATGAGTTTTAACGATATTTAATTAAAAATTGGGTTCAATATTCTCAAAATGGGGTTGGTTACTTGCCTTGTTCAGTAAAGGATGGAGGGGAGACTTTAGGGAAATACTCCAACTCCTTGAAGGCGTCGTAATCTTCTCGATACGTAAAACGAGAAGAATAAACAATTAAAAACAATGTAATCAATAGTATAATCATACAAATTTTATTGGCTGAACATGTAAAGAGTAAAAAGATAAACTTTCTAAAATTAGAATGGCCAAATTTGGGGTTAATTCAAAGAAGTTATAAATTTTGGAAGTTTAAAACAATTTATAGGACTTTATTTTAATTCCAATTAAAGACATATAAAAGTTTAGTATAAACATATGAATTTTATTGGATAAACATGAAGATAATAAAATGACAAGTTTTCTGAAATTGTAATGGTAATTTTTAGAGTTATTTCCAAGGAGTTATGAATTTTTGAATTTATAAAATGATTTCTTAAATTTTATTTTAATCTCAATTAAATACTATAAAATGTCTAGTGTAAACATATAAATTTTATTGGATTAATATGAACAGAATAAAAAGATAAAATCTCTGAAATTTGAATGGTCAAATTTGGAGTTAATTTGAGGGAGTTATCAATTTTTAAAGTTTAAAACCATTTGTGGAATTTATTTTAAATCCTAATTCAACCTCTGGTCCACGATGAACCGGGTCCATGGTACTATGCTGTGAGTCAGTGGGTGTTAAATGAAAACGGGCGGCTGAGATGCGTCGATACCCATTTGTTAAGATCAAGGTGTCAGGATTAAACCTCAGATCGTTCAGCCGAGATGAGATCTGACACGACACAAGGTAATTACCTGTGCCGGTCATCTTCTCCGGCGACGGCTGAAGCTTTTGGCGGCCACAACAGCGACGACGATGACTGGCGGCCAGAACTAAGGGCAAAAATGGAAAGATAATAGTGTGGGGCTTTTGATAGTAGCAGAATGGTAGCTGGGGGTCGACAGGTTGAGGTCGGCGACGAGCGGGGGCGGTAGAGAGGTTCGGGTCCTCATCAGCGATGGCGTTCTGGCGGCGAGGAGCTCATGTGGAGGGGTTTATATAGTACATCGGTGGCGAGGGGAGGGGCCGAGGCACCGTGAATGCCGAGAGGGTGTAACTTCGGCGAGCTTGATGACAACGATTACGTGGATTAAACGCGAGGGAATCCGAGAGGAAACGTGTGGGGGATCCAGGAGTAAGGGCGGTGGCCGGGGATCTCGGGGGCGCGAGATCACGAGGAAGACGAAGACTGACAGGGCGGGGCCACTGTCAGTGGGAGGGAGAGAGATCAAGGGTTAACGCTCGGCGCCGGTAGGTGAGCCAAGGTGCACGTGGTGAGAGGGGGACTGACAGGTGGGCCAAGGCACAGGCGTGAGGCAGAGCACGCCGACAAGTGGGGTCCATCTACTAGTGAGGGGCTGCGGGGGAGAACGGGCTGGGCCGGTTGGAGAAAGGGAAAGGAAAGGGGAGCGACCCAATACTGTTTAAATTCATTTTTGAATAAAAATAATTGCTGAAAATAGTTTAAAAATTATGAGGTAGCAGAAAAGGTTGGAAACATTTGTAAAAAGTCTCAAAATTGTATGTTTGTCTTAGGAACATAATATAATTTTCTTAGACCTTGGTTTGGACTGTATCTCTAGATATTTATTTGGATATTTTCAGCTTTAAAGAAAATCAAATTAAATTATTTCCTGAGAAAATATATTTTTCTAAATTTATTTATCTCTGGAAAATTTGGGATGTTACTGCAGGTGACTTCGGAGGTAATTGGATGGTCAACACAGTAGGTGAACTAGGTCAAGCAGGGAGTTTGGCATCAAGCAAGCGGGGAGCTTGGTCACGAAAGCTATGTGAAGTCGAGGTCAGGCATCGGGTCGAGGTGCACCAGTTGAAGGCAGGAAGTGCGGAGGGGGACTCCGGCTAAAGATACCCCGAGGCAAAGTCCTCGGAGGTGAGGCACTTCGAAGGGGTACTTTGAAGGAGTAATTTCGAAGGCTGGCTGACGAAGTCCTCAGGAATGAGGCAAGGCTTCCAAGTGTGCTCCGGACAGAGACATTTGGAAGGACACCTGATGAAGGTCTCAAAAGTCAGAGTGCATCGAAGGCATGGTCTGAATAAGGCTATTCGTGGAGTGTTCTCGGGGCTAAGACATTGCGAAGGGGTGCTTATGGAAATGCTTCATGCGGAGACCTTGGACGAAGGAGGGACTTTGAAAGGTGGTGGAAAAAACCCTTCGTAAGAAGGTACTTCGAAGGTGGGGCTTCAAAGTTAGGATGACTTGACGTGCTTCGGCCATGCATGGCTTCGGTACACGGATGGGCAGAGTTCGAGCTGGGAATAGATGTGAAGCCATGGTGGTCCACTCCAGAGGTGATGGTGCGAAGACTCAAGGGCTTTGATGGCTTCGACTCAAAATCGTCACTTGTATCAAAGACATACTTTGGGGTAGCGAAGGCCTACAGGTTCGAAGCTTGCTACTGGAGCCACTGCATCACTTCGCGTGCGAAGGGGGCTCCAAGATTCCAGTCTGAAAAGCTGATACAAAAGGAGTTTCTAGTAAAGTAGACTACCATATGTACCCTCGTGATTTCTAGAGGCAGTAAAGTTGTAAACCCTAGGGGTATAGTAGTCTATTCATAGGTCAGAGTAGTGCCTATAAAAGGAGAGGCTTACTGAGGCTTAGGGCAACACTATATACTCCACTTTTAGAACCTTCTGTAATCCTTGTAGCTTTGGCCAGTCGCCATGAAGTGTTCTCTGGATCTGTGAGTTTTGTGTTCCTTGTTCTTGCAATGAAATTTCTATTCTGTTTTCCATTAATTGCATGAACTTGTATCTGTGTTATATGCACTGTCTGAGTTGAGTTTTCTTCATTTCATTCCGTTCTGTGCAAACCAGAGTTCTTACTTTGTGTTCTTCTCGATGAAGTGTTTTGTCTCACATGTGTGCGGTTTCTGTAAGTGATTTTGGTGTATGTTCGCTCTGTGTAAATCGAAGGTTAGTCCTCACTGATTACTAGTGAAGCACTTTGTGAAGTGTGCATTCGAAGCTTGTTTTTCTTCTCGTAGCCGAAGTCCTCCTTGTGATCAGTTTGTTGGCTCCATTCAGAGCACTCCAAAGTGCGAAGCCTAGTACTTGTTACTAGTGCGGAGTATCTGTTCGGAGCTGTCCAAGGGAAACGTGCTTGTGGGAAGTACAGTTGTGCGAAGCCTGCTTGAAGGCACCTCGGTGTGCAGAGCCTGCACAATCTATGTAGAGTTCAGTGCATTTCTGGGTTTCTGAGTACGAGCGAAGTATTCTGAACTTTGAACTTTTACCCCGTGCAAATCCTATTCGGAGTGTGTTTAATATCTCCGAACCAGAAACGTTGAAGGGTGTGTTCGAAGTCTGTTCAGCAGAAGAGAAATTATAAAATCTCCCATTCACCCCCCTCTGGTCACTTGTTTCGGTCCAACAATTGGTATCAAAGCTTGGTTAAGATCACTAGTTAACCTTAACTGGTTTTGTGATCCTTTAGCGACATGGACATAGTTAGTAAAATACCTCTGTTTGATGGAACTGATTTTGCATACTGGAAGGTGCGCATGGAGGCTTACTTACTAAGCCAAGGAAATGTAATTTAGGAGATTGTGGATTCACAATACTCCATCCCTGAGACTCGTACTACTCATGCAGAAAAGAATCAGTATAATTCTAACTCCAAAGCTAGAAATATAGTGTTCATTGGCTTGAGCAGAATTGAGTTTGATAGGGTACAACACCTTAGGACAACTAGGGAAATTTGGACTACACTCACTGTTTTTCATGAGGGCTCTACACAGATCAAGGGTAGGTGCCAGAGCACATACAATCAACAGTATCAACTATTTGTGCAAGGCCCTGGCGAATCTATAGATGCCATGTTTTCGCGCTTTGATGCGATAGTGAGTAATTTGAGGTCCACTAGGATGCTCGCTTACAATGACCATGATAGGGCTATCAAGATTCTCTATGCTCTTGATCATAGCATATGGAAAGTGAAGATATCTAACATTGAGGAGTCCACAAGATATGACACATTGACCTGTGATGAACTCTTCAGCAAGCTAAAGTCCACAGAGATTTCCAAGACATCTCTTGCAGGGCACATAAACTCTTTGCCTCAGCCTTTGGCACTAGTTTCTAGCTCTAGCCGTGACACCACTGCAGAACCTAGCTCATCTCGCACTTGTGTTCTTGCAGGTGGTTTCGCTCTGTCTTCCCTGGTCTCTATCACAAAAAAGCAGGTGGATACTCTGGATGATGAAGAGCTTGCTCTCATTGCTAGGAGATTCACTCATTTTTACAATGATAGACGGGATCAGCAGAGAGGTGGCTTTCGTGGTTGTTTTGAGTGTGGTGACACTTCTCACATCAAGGCCGTTTTCCCTAGATTTAGGAAGAGGGAAGAGAGTGAGTGCCCCAAACACCACAAGAAGGAGAGAAAACCCTACACAAAGGGTAAGCGCGTCAAGATGGCTAAGCGGGTAGCCAAAGCCGCTTCCAGAGTTTTTGTCACGGCACTCAGCGACGTTGACACTTCCTCAACTGAGGAGTCGAGCTCTGATGAGGAGGAAGAGCCTCCAAGTAAGGAGGAAAAGAAGGAGAAGAAGGCAAGAGATTTCACCGGTCTTTGCTTCATGGCCAACATCATTCACAACAGCGATGAGCTTGACTCATTAGAGGTACCACTATCCTATGACCAACTTTCCATTAAGGTATATGAACTAAATGATGTAGTTCTTGGTCAGGATAGATTACTTGTTTAGGCCGCTAGAGAAAGAAAAGACCTTAGACTTAGGCTAGAATCTGTTTCAACTAATTATACCATGCTTAAGTCTAAGATTGATGATGATGAATGTGAATCTTGCACTGTTGTCATGAGTGAGCTTGCTCAGTTGTGTTCTGTGCATGCTCAAACTATTAATGAGCTTGAGACTGCATAGAAGCAGTGTTTGGTGGTGGAGTCTAGTCCTCATGTTGTTAATGATGCATGAACTGTCATTTACTTATTGAAAGTATTAATTTTAGGGATAAGCATGTTCATGATTTAGAGGCTAGATTGGAGAGAGCTGAGTGTTCTAGGAATGTGCATCCTGCTTGCCCTACCTGTATCACCTTTAAGGACCAACTCGGTATTGTTAGAGAGCAAGTTGAAAAACTCATGAAAGAAAACAATTACCTTCTTTATGTTGTGGATAAATGCACTGAAGGGAAGGGTAGGGTGGATTTGCTCTTAGACAAAACCAAGATGTGTGCTGACAGGGCAGGGTTAGCTCTAGGATTGGGTTTTGAGAGAAACACCACAAACATTCAGAGCAAAACTGTGTTTTCCTAACCCACTACCTTAGAGAAAGAGAGAGCCCAGTTAGATACTCCTACAAAAACCAAGAAGCCTACCCAGCCTCTCAAGAAAATTCCACCTCCTCCACACAAGAAAAACCCTCAGCAGAAACCCAAGGAGCATATGCGGACTGCTCCTATGACCCATGTGAGTACCCCCAAGAGAGTCTTTCATTGCTCATATTGCCAACGGGTGGGTCATTTGGTTGGGTTTTGCTTTCATCGCATCAAGGATGAGCGACGCTCTCAGACGTTGAGTTTTCAGGACATGCATCACCCTTCTCTAGGTATGTATGACTCTGTTTCATACTCATGTCCTATTTTCGAGGCTTCCCATGCTCGCTTGAGAGGTTTACCCCCTCGTGGTATACACTATGAGTCATATGGTGCTAGACCACATATTAGTGGCTTTGTACCTCAACAGGTTGAGAGACCTCGTCATTTGTGTGGCTTGCATCATGTAGGTAGATCTCACACTTTGCATCATTCTACTTTTCCTGTGCGTAGATAGTCTATTGTTACTTTGCCTACTCCTTGTGTCTCTCAGTGTTGGATACCTTGTCATTATCTAACTTACCCCAGCACTGAGTGATCAAGGCAATCTTATGTTGTGTAGGCGCCAGACAGAGGCTTGGAGAGCACGTGGATCATGGACTCCAGTTGTTCGCGCCACATGACCAGAGATGCATCATGGTTCTCCAGCCTCACCTCAACCAGGAAAAGGGAGTACATCACCTTTGGGAACAACCGAAGGAGTAGAGTGAAGGGTAAGGGTGTGGTAAGAATCAATGCGAACTTCACTATCAAAAACGTTGCTTTGGTTGAAAATTTGGGATACAATTTGCTTTCTGTATCTTAATTGCTTGATAAGGGCTTCGAAGTGCGTTTTCAACGCAATATTTCGCAAGTGCTCAGTTCGGATGGCACTTTGGTTTGCAAGATCCTTAGAGTAGGAAGAGTTTTTGGAGTTGATTTTTCTGAGTCTTCTAGTTCTTCTCACTGTTTAGTTGCATAATCTTGTTCTGAGCTCTGGAAGTGGCATAGGAGACTAGGGCATATGAGCTTTGAGTTGCTAGCTCATTTGAGTGCCCTAGGACTGATCCAACGATTACCCAATCTTAAATTTGAGAAGAATTTAGTTTGTGATCCTTGTCGACATGGAAAAATGATTGCTGCTTCGCATTCACCTATCTCTATGGTGATGATAGAACAACCCGGAGAACTTATCCATATGACTGAACTTCTTGGTGCATTGAAATTCATTCAAAGTGATAATGGCACCGAGTTCAAAAATAGTCTCTTTGTTGACTTTTGCATGGAGCATGACATAGAACATCAATTCTCTGCTCCGTGGGTTCCTCAATAAAATAGTGTTGTTGACAGAAAGAACCGCACCTTGGTTGAGATGGCTAGGACTATGCTCGATGAGCACTGGACTCCTAGAAAGTTTTGGGCTAAGGCCATGACCACCGCTTGTTACATCTCAAACCGAATTTTCTTGCACTCAATTTTGAACTTGACTTCTTATGAGCTGTGTTTTGGGAGACAACTCAAAGTTACTCATCTTCGAGTATTTGGCTATCGATGTTTTGTCCTAAAATGTGGAAATCTAGATAAATTTGAGTCGCATTCCTCTGACGAGATCTTTTTAGGTTACACTACCCATGGTCATTCTTATCGTGTTTACAATTTGGAAACTAACAATGTCATCGAGTCATGTGATGTGACTTTTGATGAATCAACCCACTGTGTTAGCTCTTATTTTGAACAGACAAGTGAACACGATATGGAACAAACTATCTTTGAAGACGAAGATCCTGAAGACTTCAAGGATGATCCCCTACTACCCTTGACATTGACCCCCGAAGCCGACCCCGCTTTGACCACTTCGGTAAGAGGCCCCAAAGCATCTACTTAAGCATCGTTCATCTTCGACTGCTCACCGGCACAAGTTGATGGAGAGACTGCATCCCATCACGAGGCTCCACACCACATCCAAAGGATGCATCCTCCGGAGCAGATCATTGGTGAGCTAGATCAAAGGGTAACATGTTCTCATGATCATTTCATTGATTTTGCTTTTGTTGCTTCTTTCGAGCCCTTAGATGTGAGTCATGCTTTATTTAATTCTAGTTGGATCAATGCCATGCATGAAGAACTTGAAAATTTTGAGAGAAACCAAGTCTGGACGCATGTAGATCCCCCTCCTAATGTTCATTTTATTGAAACAAAATGGATTTTCAAAAACAAGCAAGGGGAGGATGGGTCTATGGTTAGAAACAAAGCTAGACTTGTAGCTCAGGGTTTTTCACAAATTGAAGGGATTGATTTTGCAGAAACCTTTGCACCTTTTGCTCGTCTAGAGGCCATTAGGATTATGCTTGTGTTGACACGAAAACGTGCCCCCACATTTGGGTCAGTTCGACGATCCAAAAGTGTGCGAATAATTAGGAACAAGCCTAAGCGTAACACAACACTGACGTCGCGTTCCGACTACCCTTAACAGTGGCAAGGAGGGTGGAATCGCCAGGTAATCAGATTACACAGAGGTAATTCAATTAGCCAAAAGAAATATATAAATAAAATAAACCAACCAGCTGAACATGGCCTAAGTGATTCGAAGTGTATCGTGCGAAGGATTCACCGAAGGGGGCCTTCGACGTCTGGTGCGAAGGGATTCGCCGAAGATAGCCTTCGGCGTTCGGATCAATCTGGCTGAAGGCAGTCTCCGAACAGATCTCTGATGCGAAATCACCTCCAAAAAGCAGGGTTTGGTGTGAAGTCTCTAACACGACAAAAATACTCCAACGCCACTCACTAGCGCGACTTCGTTTGGTGCAAAGTATAGGCGTGACGAAGCCTGATGCGACGAAGCCTATTGCGGACTTGGTCAGACCGACAACAGCGTGATGGGTCCGACACAGGTAGTCGAAGTAGGGGTTCCGCCGAAGGGTGTTTTGGCAGCCTTCGAAACCAGTTTCCTGGCTTCGGGCACCTCCGGTGAAGGGGCTCCGAGCATAGAAACCTGCAACAGAATTGATATCAAGTGCCAATTCGGCCTAGAGACTGAATTTACTAAGTGTTGTAGTAGATAAACGAAGGTAGCAATCTGTTACGTAGATTAACGGATATTTCACAAGCGAAGTAACAAGGTGATATCAATTTGTTACGTAGATTAATGGGTACTTCACAAGCGAAGTATCAAGGATTACCATGGTTTCGACGTGGCCGGCGAAGGGCTTCTAGGCAAACCCACGAAGGTTGTGTAGAAAGTAAAGGAAAAATAAAAAGTACAGTTCAAACTAGGGTTTGAAGTTGATTTGTGTCGGAGGGGTCTAATGAAACGGCCTCACCCCTATATTTATAGGGGCTAGTCTTCTTATATCTAAAGATAATCTGGTAGGATTTGGCCTAATCAAGTTTAGGGATAAAAACAACCAGAATTAGTATCAAACTTTATCTCCGAAGCTGGCCCGAAGTGGGCCTTCGGTAGGCGTGTCGAAGCCTGATCCTCGGGGCGAAGCTTCGGCGAGGCAGGCCTCCGGAGGGCCTTTGGGCCGAAGGTAGCAGGCCGTTAAAAGGCCTCTGAAGCCCAATGTTTGATGGTCCTTCGGCCCTGTAAGGCTTCGGCCTGATCTAGGACTTGTGTATTTTCGGCCCATATTACCAAAATTGATATTTTGACAATCTTGACCATTAATGTCATTTTTTGCTATCAACAGCTTGCATTTTCTACATCTCGTGGTTTCAAAGTTTATAAAATGGATGTCAAAAGTGCTTTTCTAAATGGCTTCATAGATGAAGATGTTTTTTTAAAACAACCCCTGGTTTTGAAAACCCAAAATACCCGATAGAGTTCTTAAACTTCATAAGGCTCTTTATGGACTCAAGCAGCCCCCTCAGGCTTGGTATGATAGACTTAAGTCTTTTCTGCTTCAGCGAGGATATTTGATGGGATCTGTTGATAAAACCATTTTCACTCTCAATCATGGCAAAGATTTCCTCCTAGTTCAGATTTATGTTGACGATATCATCTTTGGTGGCTCTTCTAATGATTTGGTTGTCGAGTTTGCAGATACTATGAGCAGGGAGTTCGAGATGTACATGATGGGTGAACTCACGTTTTTACTTGGTTTGCAAATCAAGCAAAACAAACAAGGTACCTTCATCCATTAGACGAAGTACACCAAGGATCTGCTCATGAAGTTTGACATGGTTGATGTGAAGCCCTTGCCACTCCAATGGCTACTTCGGTAGCATTGGATCCTGACGAGGATGGAGAAGTCGTAGGTCAGAAGGAGTTCTGAAGCATAATCGATTCCCTCCTATACTTGACTGCTACGAGGCCGGACATACACTTCGTTGTGTGTCTGTGCGCTCGTTTTTAGGATTCGCCAAGGGCTTTGCACCACCAAGCAGTAAATCACATACTCAAGTATCTCAAACATACCCTCAAATTTGGCATTTGGTATTCTGCATCTTCTTCTTTGTGCCTTCGTGGTTATTCGGATGCGGATTTTGCTGGGTGTAGAATTGATAGGAAAAGTACCTCCGATACTTGTTATTTTATGAGTACTTCGCTCGTTTGCTGGTCTTCCCGCAAATAGTCTAGTGTTGCGCAATCTACAACTGAGGCTGAATATGTTGCCGCAACTAGTTGTTGCTCATAGATTTTGTGGATGGTATTCACTTTGCGGGATTTTGGGTTAGATTATAAAAGTATTCCAATTTTTTGTGATAATACTAGTGCTATTTGTATTGCAAACAACCCGGTTCAGCATTCCAGAACCAAACACATTGACATGAGATATCATTTTCTCAGAGATCATAATGAGAAGGATGATATTGAACTTCAATATGTTGATACCCAGACCCAGTTTGCCGATATTTTTACCAAACCCCTCTATGCGTCTCGATTTGCTTATTTGCGTGGGGAATTTGGTATTTGTCACCCTTATGGCATTTTGTGAGGGGGGCATGCATTAATGGATTTGCATAAGCCTCTCTTTTATGAGAACTTGCATTTACATATATTTTCTTTTATATGCCTTTGTATAATTGACATGATCATGATTAGCTCAACTTTATTAATATGTCTATTTTCATTAAGAGCATGCTTTTAATTTACAAAAATTCAAAACTGATCACTGCTTAGTTTTGTATCTGGCATGTTTGAAGCAAAACCGTTTTAGCTATCCTTTATCTGCCTAGTAGCCAGAATCCGTTCTTATGGATGCAAAATGCAACTTGAAAACCAGATGCTCTTCATGAACATCCTTCACTTAAATTCAACAAAATAAAAAATGATATCCATGGTTTATATGCTGAACATGAAAAGATCCAGGCAGGTTTGTTTGTCACACTATTTTATTTTAGATAGCTTACCATAGCACTTTGTTATGAATTAGGATATTTTAGTGTTTGCCAAAATCATTGTCTTAAGATTTTAACGGTTCTTCTTGACCTAGGCTTAGCTTGGTTGGAAAGTATAAGGTGGACAAGCAAATAACCCCTAGCAATATAAAAAGAGTTGCAACATTTGAATTTATTGCATAACAAGTTTGCTAAAATGCTTCATGAAATTGGATATGCTTTCCTCGGTAGAAATTGATTAGCCATTGCAGTTATTGACTTCACTTGTCTAGATAACTAGCCTAAGTGGTGATGTTTTTCTTTTTCAAAAATCTGAAAATTACATGCTTCAACATTGAAATTGGATTATGTTAAAACTTACCTGAACACGTGATACTTGACTTAATGGTTGGCATATTTTGCACTATATGTCTTTGCAGTCACCATATTATAGAGGCTATGCATTTTTTTAATTGCTCCTTGATTCTTGCATTGCCAAAGGGGGGAGTGTTTTATATCAGGGCGAAGTTTTGCCAAAGGGGCTCTTTATTTGAAAGGGGGAGAAACTCTTTTTTCAAGTGACATGACTTGACTCCTGTCTGACTCTTTTTATGGTCACTTGTGTGCTAAAAATTTCAAATTTTCTTGATATTGAATTTGGTTGTCAATGCACTCATCAAAGGGGAGATTGAGAAACCAAGTTGAGATGTGCCTTTGTTTCAAGTCTATGATGAGTGATTGACAAGTTTCCTTCTGGACGAAGGGGTCCCTCCGAAGGGGTTTGGAGGTGTTTCACCGAAGGGTTCAGTGCTTGTTGTCTGGACAAGTGTGCAACAGAGTATGTGTGTCAGAGGGGTCTGACAGAATACATTTCAGAGAATGTACCGAAGGGTTCGGTATTTTGGGCAGTACAACGGAGTGAGTACCGAAAGGTGTTTACCCAGAGAGGTCTCCGAGGTATCGGATACACTTGTCTACTTGTCGTTGGTGTGCAGATGACTTCGGAGGTGACTGGACAGTCAACACAGTAGGTGAACTGGGTCAAGTAGGGAGTTTGGTGCCAGGCAAGCGGGGATCTTGGTCACGGAGGCTGTGTGAAGTCGAGACTGGGCCTCAGATTGAGGTACACCAGTCGAAGGCAGGAAGTGCGGAGGGGGACTTCGGCTGAAGATACCCCGAGGAAAAGTCCTCGGAGGCGAGGCACTTCGAAGGGGTACTCTGAAGGAGTAACTTCGAAGGCTGACTGATGAAGTCCTCAAGAATGAGGCAAGGCTTTCAAGTGTGTTTTGGACGGAAACATTTGGAAGGACATCTGATGAAGGTCTTAGAAGTCAGAGTGCATCGAAGGCATGGTACGGATAAGGCTCTTCATGGAGTGTGCTCAGGGCTAAGACACTGCGAAAGGGTGCTTATGGAAATTCTTCATGCGGAGACGTTGAACGAAGGAGTGACTTAGAAATGTGGTGAACAAAACCCTTCATAAGAAGGTACTTCGAAGGTGGGGCTTCGAAGTCAGGATGACTTGACGTGCTTCGGCCATGCATGGCTTCGGTACACGGACGGGCGGAGTTCGAGCTTGGACGAGCTGTGAAGCCATGGTGGTCCACTCCGGAGGTGATGGTGTGAGGACTCAAGGGCTTTGACGGCTTCGGCTCAAAACCATCACTTGTATCAAAGACATGCTTTGGGGCAGCGAAGGCCTACGAGTTCAAAGCTTGCTACCAAAGCCACTACAACACTTCACGTGCGAAGGGGGGCTTCAAGATTCCAGTCTGAAAAGGTGACACAAAAGGAGCTTCAAGTAAAGTAGACTACCATATGTACCCTCGTGACTGCAAGAGGCAGTAAAGTTGTAAACCCTAGGGGTATAGTACTCTATTCGCAGGTTAGAGTAGTGCCTATAAAAGGAGAGGTAGGATGAGGCTTAGGGCAACACTATATACTCCACTTTTAGAACCTTATGTATTCCTTATAGCTTTGGCCATCCGCCATGAAGTGTTCTCTAGATCTATGAGTTTTGTGTTCCCTGTTCTTGCAATGAAATTTCTATTATGTTTTCCATTAATTTCATGAACTTGTATCTGTGTTATACGCACTAAGTTGAGTTTCTGCATTTCATTTTGTTCTGTGTAAACCAGAGTTCTTACTCTATGTTCTTCTTGACGAAGTGTTTTGTCTCACATGCGTGCGGTTTTTGTAAGTGATTTTGGTGTATGTTCGCTCTGTGTAAATCGGAGGTTAGTCCTCACTGATTACTAGCGAAGCACTTTGTGAAGTGTGCATTTGAAGCCTGTTTTTCTTCTCATCGCTGAAGTCCTCCTTGTGGTCAGTTTGCTTGCTCCTATTTAGAGCACTCCAAAGTGTGAAGCCTAGTACCTGTTACTAGTGTGGAGTATCTGTTCGGACCTCTCTGAGGGAAACACACTTGTGGGAAGTACAGTTGTGCGAAGATTGCTCGAAGGCACCTCGGTGTGCTGACCCTGCACAATCTTTGCATAGTTCAGTGTGTTTTAGGGTTTCTGAGTGCGAGCGAAGTCTTCTGAACTTCAAACTTTTACCCCGTGCGAAGCCTGTGTTCGGAGTGTGTTCAATATCTCCGAACCAGACACGTCGAAAGGTGTGTTCGAAGTTTGTTCAGCAGAAGAGAAATTTTAAAAGCTCTCATTCATCCCCCTCTGGTCGCTATTTCGGTCCAACAACATTCTTTAAAAAAAGTATAAATATTTTTTTACAACGTTAGGTCGATCAAGTAGCGGTCTATAAGTGAATTATTATTCGTCCTTTTACAAGCTCGATATAGACTTTTCTATAAAATAAATTCATGGTGTGCATGCATGTGCGTGGCCATACATATAAACAAATACAAGTTAGATGACGTAATTAATTCAAGAATAAAACTAAAATCATCGTAATAAAATTTGCTTATATATTTCCAACTTTATCCTAAAATACTTTATTTTTAATTTATTCATTATTTTTAGTTCACAAAACAAAAAGTTTTACTAATTCAATACTCTATTAGAGAAGAAATAGAAAAATACAGTAACATTTATAATATTAAATAGATATACTATTAAAATATATTTAATTAATTATTTAATAAAATTAATTTGATGTTATATCTGGAATATTTTGTATAAAACTATTTAAAAAATTTGACTTAAAAGTCAAATAAATATAATATGTAATAGAAGTAGTAGGTGAATAATGGATTGTCAATGAAACTAAGTTTATAATAATTATTTAAAATTATAAAATAAACATTACAAAAAAACTGAATAGATGAATTAATCCTCTTGGAGTCTAATTTTTGGCATTTTGGGGCCTAAACTAACGAGACTGTACCATGCAGGCCTGCTTCGTCATAATCGTCATAATATGTTTTATCTGTGAGTGCCACAAATAATCGTCATAATAAAATTTGCTTCAAGACTCTTCAGGTCGTCCTGAATGACGACAACAACTTGATATTGATTCAAACTTAAGTTTTTTAAAGATTCTTCTATTTCAAACTTGAGTTCGAAGGAAGAACTGGAAGAATTCTCCAAGAGATCAACCAGATGTTCAAAGGTTGTCGATGACGATGGCTCTTTGTAACACCCCAGAAATTAAAAAAGGATTAAAATAAAAGAAAGTATTATTTAAATCATTTTTGGATTTATTATTAAAGGAAAATTCACAAAAGAACCCAAATGAAACCAAACAGGGAGAAAAACTCAAAATCTGGACTTGAAAAATTTATGAGATGGAACTAGAGACCAAAATATAATTTTAGGAATTTTTACAAATTTTTTTATCAACAGTGATTCAACCCTTAAACAAATAAATGAATTACTGGAATTATTTTAAATCAGAAAACAATTTTAATCCTTAATGGGCCTCAACCTCGAATTCACCCGGAGCCCGGCCCAATCCAGCAATGAGCCACTGACGAGTGGGACCCGCCTGTCGGCGCGTTCCCCCGCCTCTCCCTCCCGCCCTGCGCCCGTCTCGGCCCCACATGGCAGCCACCCGCACCCGTTTCTGTTTCTCTGACCAATGGGACCCGCCTGTCGGCCCTTCCTTTTCTGTTTCGCCCGCTGACAGGTGGGGGCCACCTGTCAGATCCTTCATCTCCGATGGAAGGGGATCGCTCCCCTTTCCTTCCCCGGCGATCTCTTTCGGTTTCCTCGCCGCCAGCCACCGGATCGCCCCAGATCGCCCCGGATCACCTTCCTCGCACGCCACCGCCCCCTTTCCATCCATGGCGACGCATCTTCGCGCATAAGGAAGCGTACCCGAGGAGAATGGAACCCTCGTCGGAATTGGAAGGAGCCCTCTCGGTTTCCTCTGATAACCCTACCATATCCACCGCCGGCGACCCCTATAAAAGCCCCTCCCCTCGCCGCGTTCAGCCCACACCGCCAAAGCCCGAGCTCGAGTGAACCAGAGCGCTCCCTCGTCATTTTCGGGTTTCCCCTCTGCTCCACCTCCAGCGAGCAATCGCCGCCGCCTCGGACCCCCGCCGCCCTAGCCACCGCCACCGTCGGGTCCGTCGTCGACCGCCCCACCTCAGCATCCACTCCGTTGGCCGAGGACGCCGCCGGATCGCCGTCGCCGACGAGCACCCGAACGCCCTACTTCGTCTACCCTCGCCGCCGGCCGCCTGTCCGTCGCCCTCCGTCGCCGCCAGAGGTACCATCGTGATCGCCATCCTCTCCTCTTTCCATTTTCGCCAAGAGCTAGGCCCCTAGGCCCTCGCCGTCGCCGCCGTGGCCGCACCCGAGCCCACCGTCGCCGGAGACGAAGGGTAAACTACCCTCGTCACCGCGTGCCGTGCCTGGAATCCATCCAAGCCGCACGATCCCGAGCGAACGGTCCAGATTAGATCCGGTGGGGATCTAATCTGAGCCCTCAGATCCGGTCAAACCGGTATCTTTTAATCTGGGCCGTCAATCTCTATTTAAAAGTTTGACTTAATCCCGTGCGTCCACGTATACCCTTTCGCCACGTTTTAATCTGAGCCGTCCAATTTCATTAAATCCACCCGCCTCGCATCTGGCCGCTGGATCCAGATCCAACGGTCCAGATCGCTCGAGTCCACGCGCACAGTCACGGGTTCACGGTGAACCTGGTTCACCGTGGACCAGGGACTGTTTTCAGTTTAAATAAAAATTCAGAAAATAGTTTAAACTTTGAAAATTCATATCTTGCTCATTTTAACTCCAAATTTCACCATTCAAATTTTGTTAAAACCAGAATATTATTCTCTACACATTAATGCCATAAAAACAGTGTGTTTCTGTTACCCAAAATATTATTAATAAATAAATGAATAAAAATCCCTTAGGATTAAAATTAATTATACAAAAAATAAATTAGGAAAAAATCCTAAAAAGATAAACTCCACTGTTTTATGCAAAAACTCAGAATAATAAAATATGACTTCACATAAAAACACCCACAACCATGTATGTTCCTTTATTTGGTGGATTTTATCTGTTTATTGAATGTATTATTTATTTTTCCGTATCGAGAAGACTACGAGTTCGTCGAGGAGCAGGAGTTCTACCCCGAGGTTCCTCCATCCCCCTTTGCTGATCAAGGCAAGTCATCGACCACCTCTGTGGAAACAGTTGATCATATTTGAGCCCATGTTTTAATAAATTATCGCTATAACTCATAGGTTAATATTGCATTAGTCCAATAATCAAGCCTTACACTTATAATTATTAGATCCCCGTCCTTGTGTGCAAACCTAAGCCATGCTTATTGAGCCTTAACTCCTTGTCCCTCTACAAATATATATTAGCTAGTGCCCAATGTACTGGCACAACTGCTATAGGTTAAAAAGAACGAGTCGTAGATAGCTGGATTCTGTATATGAATTTCCCTGTTATTCTCGTCTCTGGACTCTGTTGGAGTTGGCTAGGTTATAAGTATGGTGGGTTCCGGGTGCAAGCTCGGGCACTGGTTTGTCGCACCCGGGGCACTATAAGGACCGGTCTGCGGGATCTGTTGCAAAGCACTTCCGTACCAACCACAAGTCTAATGGGTAAGTCCTAACTGGAAGTATGGAATACTCCGGCTCGATGCACCATAGAGGAGGGGGCAAGGGGCTAGCCTGCGGGCGACTTGTACCGACGAGGCTCAAGGGGGGGTATGGTGGGGCTCCGATGCGTCGGGACACCATATGAAACCCATAAGAGGGTGCTATTGGGTCGGGGAGGACTATATGGAAGGTTTTGGCACGAGTTCCCGTGTGATGGGTCATCTCGTTACACTTCGGTGTAGGTGATGAGTGCGTGCCTTGTGGGTACAGTGGTACATCTCTGATCAGAGTAATTCAATCTTTTCGAAAAGCCGAGCCCACGGTCAAGGGTGGGTTGTGTGACTACTCGCAGTTAGTTTACAATTGTTTGAATGGTCGAGTTATTCATGGCACGTAAGGACTGTTGAGCGAGGTGGGGCTGACTGTACCCCTCGAGTTAGAAGATGATGATGCACACACACATGTTTACTTTTCCGTACTAATAAATTACTCACATTTAAAGCTTTACAATTATACTGCTTCCGCAAAACTAGCCACTATCTCCCTTGTTATCACCTTGCATTATATTTGCATTCGGTGGCTTGCTGAGTACATCTGTACTCACCCCGTTGACTTACACCATCAGAGCCAGTCTACTACGAGGAGGATGAAGGTCTAGAGTAGCGACCCAGTCAAGGCGAGACTGGAAGGAGGCGTTCATCTAGGACCCTTATTTTATTAGTTTCTCTTCACCTTTATTCACTTTTGTATTAATGCGGTCTACGAACCGTGAATGATTGTCCGTATTGTACGTGGTCGCATGATGAACGTCTTGTTTTATTGATTTTCTATGGAATTTCAATAAAGTCCTGATTTATTAAATCGGGGCGCGACAAGATGGTATCAGAGCCGACTTGACTGTAGGAAGCCAAACAGACCTGACCCTAGGGCCTATATTTACTATATTTTCTTACAAACACTACTTATCCTCTCATCTTCCGAGATTTTTACAAAATTTTCTCTCTTTTGTAGATGCAGGTTCATACCATGAGCGGGAACTCTTCGTGACGAGGCCGGATTCATTCGCGAGCTGCGCATGCTCGTCAGCTTCCTTGGATTTGAGCCATGGCCGATGTACCATGAGTCTTCCCCGACGAGAAGAAATCTTCTGCAAGGTCACCGTCGTCGTCCAGCCCTCCCTCAGACCGCTCACACCTACCGCGGAGGAGGACCTACCTTCCTGGTTGGCAGCCAGCGCACCGCTCTCCAGGCACTCACGGAGCTCCGGATGATCTACGAACAGCGAGGCTCTACGACACGGACTTTCGCTTCGTGCCTCTTCGCACCCAGGGAGTCCACACAGTGTCTTCGTCAGCACACTCTCCCAGCGCCATTCTGCGATAGGTCATACCATGCGCTTGTTGGAGGCCATGGATGATCTTCATTACGAGGCGCTGCAGGACGCCAATGGACAACGCGACACCATCAGCTTCTACCGACATCTTCCGAGATCTGAACCGCGAGAACGGAGAGCTTCGTCGCCGCATCCAGCAGGCACATCGTTTGGCTCCTTGAGGTGGAGGAGTTGAGGCGTCAGAACGAGCTCCTACGCCAGGACGCCATGGTCCACACCCAGCTCCGTCAGCAGCTCAGAGAGTTGAAGAAGGACATAAAGGAGATCGCGCCTCTTCCGCCTCGCAGGAAGAAACCCCTTCGGATCCCCACTGTGAGACCCAAGAGGATCTCCCGCAGTGCACCACCCGCCGGACCATCCAGCTCCTCGACCCCGACCGTCTCCCACGAGCCTGAGATCGAGCCGTCCCCCGAGCTGCCATAGACGTAGATATACGGTTGATTGTTATTTTCGTTTTTGCTTGCTTGTATTAGCATTCATGTCAAAACATAAGGCATGAATGAAGAATTAAATAAATGTAACCGCAAGAACGGTATATTTTGAAATAAAATATGAAGAAGTTCACTAAAATAAATGTGTCTACCTTGAAAACTCCAGGATGACCAACACCCAGGGTTCCGACGCTCCTCAGAACGGAGGAGAGAGTGGCAACTTGCCACAATGGGGAGCCACCGGGCAAAGGCAAGCCCCGGTCGCCAACCAACCCACACTGGCTGAAATGATGGCCACCCAGAACCAGTTGGTTGCTGCCCTACTGAATCAGATGCAACAGCAGCAGCAGCAGATGCAGGAGCAGCAGGCTCATCTTTTCCGCCTCCACCAACAGCCCGAGCTGCCCCGACCCGCCACACCAGCTCCCGCTCCCGCGTCCCAACTCTCGGAGTTCCTCCGAGTCCGCCCACCGACCTTCTCGAGCACCACCAACCCCATGGAGGTTGGGGATTGGTTGCGAGCTATCGAGAAGAAGCTCGACCTCCTTACCTGCACCGAGCAGGAGAGGGTGGCCTTCGCCACCCACCAGCTTCATGGTCCCACCGCAGAATGGTGGGACAATCATCGCGAGACTCTGCCCGAGGGCCACGCCCATACTTGGGCAGAGTTCTCGGCCGCCTTCCAGTGCCGCCCACATCCCCGACGGCATCATCGCCCAGAAGCAACAGGAGTTCAGAGACCTGCAGCAGAGGAGCAGGTCTGTCACAGAATACCTGCACGAGTTCAACCGTCTGGCCAGGTACGCTCCTGAGGAGGTCCGTACGGATGCGGCCAGACAGGCCAAATTCCTCCGGGAACTGAAGGATGAGCTGTCTCTACAGCTTATCTCCGGAGATTTCGCCAACTTCCAAAAGTTGGTGAACAAGGCTATCATGCAGGAGACCCAGCAGAACAAGGTCGACCTGAAGAAGAAGCGAATGATTGCCTTCAGACAAAACCAGGGCATGGCCCAGAGACCCCGCTTTGTTCCACCTCCATCAGCACCGCAAGTACCACCCCCGCCCGGTGTATCGTCCGGCGCCACCAGCCGCCAATGCCGGAGCCAGCCAACCTCGTCCCGCTCCCGCCGCACCAACCGTCCCAGCTGCCCCAGCCAAGAAGCCGAAGTTTTGAGAGACAGGCATGGCAAGCCTGTAGTATGCTTCAACTGCCGCCAGGAGGGACACTACTCCCATCAGTGCCCTCATCCCAAGCGTGCTCAAGGCGTCGCCTCCAACCCCGCCGTCCGCGCCAAGGTGAACCACGTCACCGCCGAAGAAGCCCAGGCCGCCTCAGAGATTGTCATGGGTAAGTTTATGGTTCATTCATCGCTTGCAGTGGTATTATTTGACACCGGAGCTACCCACTCCTTATATCAACTGCTTTTGTGGAAAATAATGCCCTGGACATAAGTGAGCTACCCAGGCCAGTATTGATAGCTACCCCGGGCAAGCAAACCCTCACCTGTTCCTTTAGTCCAAGGGTATGGGTAGATATCCAAGGCACGATATTTTGGGCCGACCCCATTCTAATAGAATGTCAAGGTTTGGATCTCATTCTAGGGATGGATTGGCTAAATAAACATCAAGGAGTGATAGAATGTGCCCAGAGAAAAGTGACTGTGACTAATGAAGAAGGGATTATCGTCACATTCCAGATGCCAAGCATGAAGACCGGAAGGACGAGACTACATCAGATTACCTTGGAGGAGATACCAGTAGTCAGTGAATACCCGGACGTATTCCCAGAGGATCTACCAGGGATGCCACCCAAGAGGGACATCGAGTTCAGGATTGACTTGGTGCCCGGAACCACCCCTATTTACAAGCGACCATACCGGATGGCCGCCAATGAGTTAGCTGAGATGAAACAGCAGTTGGAGGATCTCGAGAAGAAAGGCTACATCAGACCTAGCACATCGCCATGGGGTGCTCCCGTCATATTCGTCGAGAAGAAAGAAGACAAGGCAAAGCGTATGTGTGTGGATTATCGCGCTTTGAATGAAGTAACCATCAAGAATAAGTACCCGTTGCCTCGAATCGACGATCTCTTCGACCAACTAAAAGGAGCTACAGTGTTCTCGAAGATCGACTTGCGTTCTGGTTATCATCAGTTAAGGATCCGAGAAGAGGACATACCCAAGACTGCCTTCACCACCCGTTATGGATTATATGAGTGCATGGTTATGTCCTTTGGATTGACCAACGCCCCTGCATTCTTCATGAATATGATGAATAAGGTGTTCATGGAGTATTTGGACAAATTCATCGTGGTCTTCATAGACGACATCCTCATTTACTCCAAGGACCAGAAAGAGCACGAGGCTCACCTCCGGTTAACCTTAGGAAAACTAAGGGAACACCAATTGTATGCCAAGTACAGCAAATGCAAGTTTTGGACGGCAGAAGTAAAGTTCCTTGGACACATCATCTCTGCGCAAGGAATCGCAGTAGACCCTGCCACCGTGGAAGCAGTTACGGATTGGCTGCCACCCACGAACGTATCTGAGATACGAAGTTTTCTGGGATTGGCCGGATATTACCGAAGATTCATTGAGAATTTTTCCAAGATAGCCAAGCCAATGACCAAGTTGTTGCAGAAAGGAGAGAAGTTTGAATGGACTCCTGAATGCGAGGAAAGTTTCCGCACTCTCAAGACCCGTTTGGTATCTGCACCCATACTGACCCTACCGGATATCCATAAGGACTTCCATGTCTATTGCGATGCATCTCGCCAAGGATTGGGATGCGTTCTTATGCAAGACGGGAAAGTTATCTCTTATGCCACCCGTTAGTTGAGACCTCATGAGTTGAATTATCCGACCCATGATTTGGAATTAGCTGCCGTAGTGCACGCCCTTAAGATTTGGAGGCACTATTTGGTTGGAAATCGCTGTGAGATCTTTACGGATCACAAGAGTTTGAAGTACATCTTCACACAGCCCGACCTCAATCTGAGGCAAAGACGATGGTTGGAACTAATCAAGGACTATGACTTAGGTATTCACTACCACCCCGGAAAAGCAAATGTGGTAGCTGATGCCTTAAGTCGCAAGGGATATTGCACAGCCATGATGATTCAAGAACACGCACCCTTGTTATGTAGGGAGATGGAAAAGTTGAATCTTGGATTGACCACCAGAGCATATCTAGCCACCTTGGAGACCCAGCCTATTCTATTTGAGCAGATCCGTGAAGCTCAGTTGGAGGACCCGGATATGGCTGCCATTAGGAAGAACATGAGGCAAGGAAAAGCCCCAGGATTCTCAGAGGACGAAAATGGCACCATATGGTTTGGAACCCGGATATGTGTACCAGATAAACCTGAGATAAAGACCCTTATCCTAAGAGAAGCCCATGAGACATTATACTCAATTCATCCCGGCAGTACCAAGATGTACCAGGATCTGAAAGAACGTTATTGGTGGGTCAGCATGAAAAGAGAGATTGCCCAGTTTGTCGCCGAGTGTGACACCTGCAGAAGAGTAAAGGCTGAACATCAGAGGCCTGCGGGATTGTTACAGCCACTTAAAGTGCCTGAATGGAAGTGGGAAGAGATCGGAATGGATTTCATCACCGGATTACCAAAGACCCAACTTGGTTATGATTCTATTTGGGTGATCATCGATCGGCTTACAAAAGTAGCCCATTTCATAGCTGTCAAGACAACCTTCAGTGGCCCTAAGCTTGCAGAGCTATATATGGCCCGGATCGTATGTCTTCATGGAGTACCCAAGAAGACTAGTGTCCGACAGAGGAAGTCAGTTTACCTCTCGTTTCTGGAAGAACCTTCAAGAGGAGATGGGCACAAGATTGAATTTCAGTACCGCCTACCACCCTCAGACAGATGGACAAACAGAGAGGGTAAATCAGATATTGGAGGATATGCTTCGAGCATGTGTCTTGGATTTTGGAGCCACTTGGGACAAGAGCTTGCCGTACGCTGAGTTTTCATACAACAACAGCTACCAAGCTAGCCTTCAGATGTCTCCCTTTGAAGCACTTTATGGACGTAAGTGCAGGGACGCCTCTACTTTGGGACCAAACCGGTGAATCCCAAGTATTCGGAACGGACATTCTTCGTGAAGCTGAAGAGAAGGTACGGATCATAATAGACCGACTCAAGACAGCCCAATCACGACAAAAGAGCTACGCAGACAATCGTCGCCGAGACCTAGCCTTTGAAGAAGGAGATCATGTCTACCTTCGGGCTACACCTCTCCGTGGTACTCAACGGTTTAACATGAGAGGAAAGTTAGCCCCTCGATATGTTGGACCATTTCCCATTGTTCGACGCCAAGGCGAAGTTGCATATCAGTTGGAATTACCACCCTCATTGGCTGGAGTGCACTGATGTATTTCACATATCTCAACTCAAGAAGTGCCTCCGCGTCCCCACAGAGCAAGTGGACCTTCAGCAGTTGGATGTTCAAGAAGATCTGACCTATGTGGAAAAGCCTGTTAAGATATTGGAAGTCAAAGAAAGGACCACCAGGAGTCGGATCATCCTGTTTCTGCAAAGTGCAGTGGAGCAATCATCCTGTAGAAGAAGCTACATGGGAAAAAGAAGATGAACTCAAGGCACAGCATCCTGAGCTATTCGAGGATTGATCCGAATCTCGAGGATGAGATTCTCTGTAAGGGGGATAGGATTGTAACACCCCAGAAATTAAAAAAGGATTAAAATAAAAGAAAGTATTATTTAAATCATTTTTGGATTTATTATTAAAGGAAAATTCACAAAAGAACCCAAATGAAACCAAACAGGGAGAAAAACTCAAAATCTGGACTTGAAAAATTTATGAGATGAACTAGAGACCAAAATATAATTTTAGGAATTTTTACAAATTTTTTTATCAACAGTGATTCAACCCTTAAACAAATAAATGAATTACTGGAATTATTTTAAATCAGAAAACAATTTTAATCCTTAATGGGCCTCAACCTCGAATTCACCCGGAGCCCGGCCCAATCCAGCAATGAGCCACTAACGAGTGGGACCCGCCTGTCGGCGCGTTCCCCCGCCTCTCCCTCCCGCCCGCGCCCGTCTCGGCCCCACATGGCAGCCACCCGCACCCGTTTCTGTTTCTCTGACCAATGGGACCCGCCTGTCGGCCCTTCCTTTTCTAGTTTCGCCCGCTGACAGGTGGGGGCCACCTGTCAGATCCTTCGTCTCCGATGGAAGGGGATCGCTCCCCTTTCCTTCCCCGGCGATCTCTTTCGGTTTCCTCGCCGCCGGCCACCGGATCGCCCCAGATCGCCCCGGATCACCTTCCTCGCACGCCACCGCCCCCTTTCCATCCATGGCGACGCATCTTCGCGCATAAGGAAGCGTACCCGAGGAGAATGGAACCCTCGCCGGAATTGGAAGGAGCCCTCTCGGTTTCCTCCGATAACCCTACCATATCCACCGCCGGCGACCCCTATAAAAGCCCCTCCCCTCGCCGCGTTCAGCCCACACCGCCAAAGCCCGAGCTCGAGTGAACCAGAGGCCTCCCTCGTCATTTTCGGGTTTCCCCTCTGCTCCACCTCCAGCGAGCAATCGCCGCCGCCTCGGACCCCCGCCGCCCTAGCCACCGCCACCGTCGGGTCCGTCGTCGACTGCCCCACCTCGGCATCCACTCCGTTGGCCGAGGACGCCGCCGGATCGCCGTCGCCGACGAGCACCCGAACGCCCTACTTCGTCTACCCTCGCTGCCGGCCGCCGTCCGTCGCCCTCCGCCGCCGCCAGAGGTACCATCGTGATCGCCTTCCTCTCCTCTTTCCATTTTCGCCAAGAGCTAGGCCCCTAGGCCCTCGCCGTCGCCGCCGTGGACGCACCCGAGCCCACCGTCGCCGGAGACGAAGGGTAAACTACCCTCGTCACCGCGTGCCATGCCAGAATCCATCCAAGCCGCACGATCCCGAGCGAACGGTCCAGATTAGATCTGGTGGGGATCTAATCTGAGCCCTCAGATCCGGTCAAACCGATATCTTTTAATCTGGGCCGTCAATCTCTATTTAAAAGTTTGACTTAATCCCGTGCATCCACGTATACCCTTTCGCCACGTTTTAATCTGAGCCGTCCAATTTCATTAAATCCACCCGCCTCGCATCTGGCCGCTGGATCCAGATCCAACGGTGCAGATCGCTCGAGTCCACGCGCACAGTCACGGGTTCACGGTGAACCTGGTTCACCGTGGACCAGGGACTGTTTTCAGTTTAAATAAAATTCAGAAAATAGTTTAAACTTTGAAAATTCATATCTTGCTCATTTTAACTCCAAATTTCACCATTCAAATTTTGTTAAAACCAGAATATTATTCTCTACACATTAATGCCATAAAAACAGTGTGTTTCTGTTACCCAAAATATTATTAATAAATAAATGAATAAAAATCCCTTAGGATTAAAATTAATTATACAGAAAATAAATTAGGAAAAAATCCTAAAAAGATAAACTCCACTGTTTTATGCAAAAACTCAGAATAATAAAATATGACTTCACATAAAAACACCCACAACCATGTATGTTCCTTTATTTGGTGGATTTTATCTGTTTATTGAATGTATTATTTATTTTTCCGTATCGAGAAGACTACGAGTTCGTCGAGGAGCAGGAGTTCTACCCCGAGGTTCCTCCATCCCCCTTTGCTGATCAAGGCAAGTCATCGACCACCTCTGTGGAAACAGTTGATCATATTTGAGCCCATGTTTTAATAAATTATCGCTATAACTCATAGGTTAATATTGCATTAGTCCAATAATCAAGCCTTACACTTATAATTATTAGATCCCCGTCCTTGTGTGCAAACCCAAGCCATGCTTATTGAGCCTTAACTCCTTGTCCCTCTACAAATATTATATTAGCTAGTGCCCAATGTACTGGCACAACTGCTATAGGTTAAAAAGAACGAGTCGTAGATAGCTGGATTTTGTATATGAATTTCCCTGTTATTCTCGTCTCTGGACTCTGTTGGAGTTGGCTAGGTTATAAGTATGGTGGGTTCCGGGTGCAAGCTCGGGCACTGGTTTGTCGCACCCGGGGCACTATAAGGACCGGTCTGCGGGATCTGTTGCAAAGCACTTCCGTACCAACCACAAGTCTAATGGGTAAGTCCTAACTGGAAGTATGGAATACTCCGGCTCGATGCACCATAGAGGAGGGGGCAAGGGGCTAGCCTGCGGGCGACTTGTACCGACGAGGCTCAAGGGGGGGTATGGTGGGGCTCCGATGCGTCGGGACACCATATGAAACCCATAAGAGGGTGCTATTGGGTCGGGGAGGACTATATGGAAGGTTTTGGCACGAGTTCCCGTGTGATGGGTCATCTCGTTACACTTCGGTGTAGGTGATGAGTGCGTGCCTTGTGGGTATAGTGGTACATCTCTGATCAGAGTAATCCAATCTTTTCGAAAAGCCGAGCCCACGGTCAAGGGCGGGTTGTGTGACTACTCGCAGTTAGTTTACAATTGTTTGAATGGTCGAGTTATTCATGGCACGTAAGGACTGTTGAGCGAGGTGGGGCTGACTGTACCCCTCGAGTTAGAAGATGATGATGCACACACACATGTTTACTTTTCCGTACTAATAAATTACTCACATTTAAAGCTTTACAATTATACTGCTTCCGCAAAACTAGCCACTATCTCCCTTGTTATCACCTTGCATTATATTTGCATTCGGTGGCTTGCTGAGTACATCTGTACTCACCCCGTTGACTTACACCATCAGAGCCAGTCTACTACGAGGAGGATGAAGGTCTGGAGTAGCGACCCAGTCAAGGCGAGACTGGAAGGAGGCGTTCATCTAGGACCCTTATTTTATTAGTTTCTCTTCACCTTTATTCACTTTTGTATTAATGCGGTCTACGAACCGTGAATGATTGTCCGTATTGTACGTGGTCGCATGATGAACGTCTTGTTTTATTGATTTTCTATGGAATTTCAATAAAGTCCTGATTTATTAAATCGGGGCGCGACACTCTCGATAAGGCGATTTCCTCGCCGAGGCGATGTCAAATGTTCGTCGTTGGAGAATCATCTTCCGCACAGACTTTGGAGGCATTCGCCCACTCGGATCATCGGCTGGGCCCCGAGGATCAGGTGGGGGTCCATGGTGGTAAGTTGGACGGTGAGTTGGTGGGGGAAGTGGGCTTGCATGGCCCAGTGCGCCCTGTTGGGTTAGCATCGGGGGACATCGGAGATGTCGATGGGGGTCCCATTAAAGGTTTGTGTAGGCTTTGGTTCCCCAGAAATATCCCATTGTCCCACTCAACTTTGCACTTAGGGTTACCGGCGAGACGCTTGGAGGTGCGGTGGTTCGGCGATTCTGCTTAGAAGGTGGCGAGGTACTCACCCAGTTTGGTGGATTCTTGGACTTTTGCATCTGTGGTGGCGGGTTAGGAGATGGATCAGTTTGGGGGCAGAAAAGAGCTTTAGAAAGGGGTGAGAGCTGGGGGCGTGGATCTGGACGGGGTCCTGGTGAGGAGTTTGTGCGTCATTGACTCCGGAGGGATTAGGGAGGAAGGTTGAATGTAGCTGCTTAGAGAGATGCATCACCTTCTCAGTTCCGCGGTGGAGATGAGTATGGGTTAGGGTTTTAGAAAAGGGAGCACTAGGTGGGTAGAGACCATAAGAATGAAGAAATCATATGCTACAAATGTGGGATGAAGGGTTACCACCAGGTGCAGTGTCGCAATTCGATCATTTGTTATAGCCGTAAGTAGTCCGGGAATGTCTCGTCCAATTGCTCGAGCTTGTAGAATCAGGGTGAGGGGAGAACTTTGGTACATCTAGCTATTGCATTTTGTGGATTTGGGTTTCCCAATAATGGATTCTATTATGTTCAGACAAAAAATCAGAAGAAAAACAGTGGTGGTGAGACCGTAATGGGGCTTTTGATAGTTGGAGAGGGAGATTGTTCTAAGGAAAGAATCAAGATTGAACTGAAACATTTTTTGAGTTAGAGTATGCCTGGAAGGTTAAGCAAATTGATAATATGCAATTTCTGATTCAGTTTCCGTCTAAAAAAAACTAGGACATACTTAACAAGGCTGGACTATGTTTGCTTTCAGAAGTTTAAAATTAAAGCAAGACTTGTGGAAACAAAAAGGGTGTTGGAATCTATAGGAGTGCTAAAACATGTGTGGATCAAAGTGATAGGGATCCAAGCAGTGGCTAGAGATGAAGAGGAAGTGTTCAAGCTAGCAGTGCTGGCGGGGAAACCTCTGGAGGTTGATTCAGCTAGTTTGCGGGGTAGTGGTACAGTTCGGTTAAAGGTTGCTTGTAAGGACCCAGCTAAGATAGGTGGGACATCAGAACTGTATTTTGATCGAGAAGGGTACAATATCACCTGGATCCTAGAGGAAGAATTCGCGGATGTTTTCTCGCATAAGCCAGATAATCTCGGGGTCAGATTTGGAGATGAAAAAAGTGATACCAATGTGAAACAGTTTCAAGGAAAGATGGGGGATGGGAATGGCAATGATTTAGAAGGGTCTTCTCAGAGCTGTAAAGAAAATGAGAAATCAGAATAGGATACTAACAGGAAGAAATCAATGGGTGAGAGTGATCAGGATAAGGTGTTTGTAGAGAATGAGAAAGTTGATATTCTAGATTTCATGAAGGATAGTTCGGATGGTGGTGATACCAAGGAGAGTGAAGGAGGGTTTTGTATGTTGGGCAAGAAAGCAAAGGAAAGTGGGTCAGTAGTAGGGGTTAATGTGATACAGGGTGGTCAAAGAGGAAGCAAGGTTGATAAAGGAAAAAAGGGTGCAGATGGGTGACAATATGATAGGTGAGATCCCCACAAAGAAGTGGTCACTGGATATGGTTGTGGCTTTTGATTTGCTAGAGGTTGGTTTAATTGACTATCAACAGCCTAAGAAGGGGAAGATGCCTGGTAAGAAGGTGGCAAACAGGAAGAAAAATACACTAGTGGCAAAGAGATTCAGTACGAGGATCAAACGGTACAGAGTGCCGCTATAGGTGAAATCTCAATGGCGAGCAGGATATCTGAATGATTTATCAGGTACTTCTAGTTTCACTTCCTTTTCTAAAACGGATAATAATGTGTTGTCTAAGATTGCATTAGATGCTGGTATTGTGTTGGGTGAGGAGGAAGATGAAATTAATGCTAATATTGATGCTCTAAAAGCTAAGGAACTTGCACAGGCTGTGATCTGTGCTGCTAAGCGAAAACTTAAAGTTGAGCAAGCTAAAGTTGTTCTTAATACTACTGATTTGAATGCTTCTATTGACCAAGTTGAAGGTCTACTTCATACTAATGAACCAGGGATTGCGCCTAATCACGAGGGGTGGGGGATAAGTATAACATAATGAAAATTCTCTTTTGGAATGTGTGATGTGGTCTGTTTGTAAGAGACAATGAGGGAGAGTTTGAAACAAATAGAGTTAGATTATTTGTGCAATTATAGGGATTTTTGGTGGTTGACCAAATCTTCCAATGGTCATTCTAGGGGGCCACTTTTGGGGGTGGATACGAAAAAAGTTTCTATGTCAAATTTGGAACAGGGGGAATTTTTTTCTAAGTGTCGTAATTACAATGAAGGTTCTGAACTGTTCATGGGAATTAATAAATGTGTATGGTCCTTCTCATGATGAAGGGAGAGGAAGATTTCTGCAAGAGTTAAAGGGACAAGATATGTAATCAACACTACCTATATTGGTTCGGGGTGATTTCAATCTAATTAGATTTCCTGAAGAGAAATCTATGGGGTTCCAAATGTGAGATGGATGAGGGCATTTAATGAATTCATCGATGACATGGAAGTAAGGGAATTGCATAAAGAAGGGTGCAAATTTACTTAGACTAATAAGCAAACTCCCCCCCCACAAGAGAGGTGTTGGATAGAGTTCTGATGACTAATAGTTGGGAGGATCTTTTTCCATTGGCCTCAACTCAGAATTTACCTAGGGTGGGGTCAGGTCACAGTCCTATGTTAGTTGATCTGGATAAGCAAGATTGGAATGTTAAGAAAAACTTTAAGTTTGAAAATATTTGGCTGCAACAAGTGGGTTTCAAAACTGGGTGATTAGTAGGTGACCAAAAAAAAGGGGAAAATATTTTAGATTAATTGCATAATTTGAGTCATCAACTCAGGAAAAAATGAGAGGGTGGAGTGCAAACATGATTAGTGATATGCAAAAACAAAAGAGATAACTTCAACTGAAGATGGAGGATTGGAATAATAAAGAATTGAATGATAACATGGCACCAAATGATTGGGAGTGTATGTTTGAGGATGAATTTTTTTTGGCACATATATATCAACAAGAGGCTGTGTATTAGAGTAATAGGGGTGGTCAACACTGGGTTTTGCAAGGGGATGCCAATAGTTCCTATTTTCATAGTATGACAAATGGAAGGAAGAGAAAAGCAAAAATTATGTTCTTGGAGAATGAGGGTGCTATGATCTCTGAGTAGGGGGCTTTATCTCATCATATATACTCTTTCTATAAAAATCTGTTTGGGTCGGATTAGAACCGGTTTTTTCACTTGTGTAAGACAATGTGGGCTAACATGAGAAGACTTTCTAGTGAGGAAAGTCTTATGTTAATTGCTCCTTTACCTTTGAGGAGTTAGATTTAACGATGAAATCAATGAAGAATAACACAGCACCAGGTCCTAATGGATGGTCTGTTAGTTTTTTCAAGGCCTTCTGGCCTCAATTGAGGGGGGGGGGTTAAAAGAAATGCTAGATAATTTGGTTGAGGGAGAGTTAAATCTAGCTAGACTGAATTATGGTGTCATTGTTCTGTTGCCTAAAGTTAAAGAGGCCAATAACATTAAGCAATTTAGACCAATCTATTTACTTAATGTTTGCTATAAAATAATTACTAAAGTCATAACCGGTAGGCTCATCAGATTGGTGAGTTCTATAATTGATCAAAGTCAATCTACTTTTATCTCGGGTAGAGATATTATGGAAGGAGTGGTAACTATCCATGAAATAATTCATGAGTTGAAGTGTAAGAAACAAAAGGGACTGATCTTGAAATTGGATTTTGAAAAAGCTTATGATAATGTGAATTGGGGGTGTCTGATGGAGGTCTTCCAAAGAAAGGGTTTTGATGACAAATAGATCAGTTGGATGAAAAAAGTTGTTGAAGGAGGGAGAGTGGCTGTGAATTTAAATGGGGAGATTGGACGATATTTCAGAATTTATAAAGGGGTTAGACAGGGGGATCCTTTATCTCCTCTCCTTTTTAATCTAGTGAGTGATGTTTTGTCTGAAATGCTTGTGAGAGCCAATGAAAAAGGTCACTTATCTAGCTTGGTTACACATCTTATTGAGGGTGGAATAACTCATTTACAGTACGCTAATGATGTTGTCCTCGTGATGGATTATTGTGAGAAAAACTGGGCGACAATGATATTTCTGTTATATTGTTATGAAAGGGTTGTTGGGATGAAAATAAATTACCAGAAGAGTGAAATTTTCGGTATTGGGCTATCTAAAGAAGAGATTTCTGAGGTGGCAAATATATTTAATTGTGAATGTGGGCAATGGCCTATGAAATATTTAGGAATGCCTATAAATATTGCTAAACCACAAAGATCAGATTTTGAGGGTGTGATTGCAAAAATTGAAAAGAAACTTGGATCATGGAAAAATAGTCAACTTTCTTATGGGGGGAGGATGGTCTTTATCAATGATTGCCTGAGTAGCATACCCATGTACACTATGGGGACCTTCCTGCTTCCTGAGAAAACTTGTCAGAGGATTGATAGGATCAGGTCTAATTTTTTCTAGGAAGGTTTGATAAACAAAAAATATCACATGGTAAATTGGTAGGCTCTTTGTGCCCCTAAAGAAATGGGAGGGATGAGATTTATAGACATCAGAGCCAGCAATAGAGCTTTGTTGTGTAAATGGATCTACAACCTAGAGAGTTGTCACCCAGGAACTTGTTATAACTTATTGAGGAAAAAATACAATCTGAATAGGAGGGTGTTACAAGCTGAGGTGAAGGGGGGTCCTATTTCTTGAAAGGTGTGGAAAAAGTGAGGAATTGAGTGCGTCTAGGGTGTGGTTTCAAAGTTAGAGGTGGTTCTAAAGTATTGTTCTGGCATGATGTTTGGGTAGGGGATGTACCTATGAAAATTAGGTTTCATAAGATCTTTGAGATATGCCACTGTAGGGGATCAACAATTGCTGAAACTGTAAGCCTGTTTTAGAAAAATGATTTGCTTAAAAGATCTTTTAGAGCTGAAGATGTAAGTGATTGGCAAGTATTATGTGAGGTTCTCTAGGAGGTGGAGTGTAACTCTGGTTCGAATGAAATATCCTGGCTTATGGATAAGAAAGGGTTCACCACAAAATCGGTGTATGAGATAATCATCAATAGAGGTGTAGTTGATATTGAAAGCATGATGATCTAGAAGTGTGGTTTACCTCTGAAGGTAATTTTTTTACTTGGCTTATGTTGAAAGGGAGAATTCAAGCGGGGGAACAATTGGCAAAAAATGAACTGGAAAGGGGACCCTTCTTGTAAAATTTGTGGTCAACTAGAATCAGTAGATCACTTGATTTTTGGGTGTAGAATTTCTCATCTCATGTTGATTGTCATTAAAGAAACATTGGGATGGGGGCTGCATGAGTTTTCCGGAAAAGGATTATGTGAAATGCTTAGTAAAATTAGAGGAGTACAAAGAACTACAATTGCGGTTCAGATTCTAGGTGCAGGGGCATGGGCTATTTGGTTGTTAAGGAATGATTTTATTTTTCAGAACAAGATTTATACTAATATTTTTCAAGTTATACATAAACTGATTGTTTTCCTCACTCGGTGGCTTCCACTGGTCTCAGTGCGCATGAGAGAGGAAGCAACATTGTGTTTAGGATTGCTCCGTACAAGATTGCATCAACTCATCCGGAGCGAGTAGCATCCAAGTCATGCGGAGAGTAACTTAAGCATAAGAAGATGATCGTGTCGTGTGTGTGATAAACTGGGTTGGAATCTGGGGGAAATACTAATGTGGTGAGACTGCTGGTGTCTGGTTCTTTTGCGATGTGCATTTTGGTTATGTTTCTGGTTATGTTGCTCTGAAGTCGGTCGTCAGTCTCGTTTTGTGGTGTCTGTGTCTATAAATCGTCAAAACTATGCTGGAACAAAGGGTGACTGACGTTGGTCTGTGTGGTGTCGATTGTAAGTCGGTAATCCCGACAGATATTGTTTCTACTTATCTACTTTCTAATAAAGTAGGGCACTCCGTGTGAGCTACCTTTTCTCAAAAAAAAAACTTGACTTCGAATTAGCGCTTTCATGTGACACACGGTAAAAACGCCATTTACCTGTGCCAGAAAATAGAGAAATAAAATAAAAATGAGTTAAAGTGGAGAAATGTCATGGAAATCAAGAAAGCATCGTACTAGGTGATAATTTTTTTGGGTAGCTAACATTAAAATGGAAAAACTGTGAAACCCTTTCAAGTTCTTGAAAGTGATAAACAATTAATTCTCTTGTACTCTTCTTCTGTGTATAATAGTAGGATAAGTTGCACATACAGATTATCTTTGGATATCTAAAATATTGTATTTGTAATGGATATATAAACATTTTAAAGTTTATGTTTAATGATTATTTCTTTAATTTAGTCTACGTTGTATAAATATCATGCCAATCACATGCATATATGCTGCACAAACTTTTCCACGTGCATATTATACTCTGAATTACCTGGAGTGAAGCGCCGTTTCAAGCCTTGCTAATGCATACGGCCGACATATTAATTTGTGCACTACTATACGAGGGTGTTCTAAAGACGAAAACTAATTAACGATAAATTACATTGGCTAAATTATGGTGAACGCGCGCGTATATATGCATATACTCATGTGTGACGCTGTGAGTAATCACGCTCACGCGCGATACCAGATTTAGAATAAGCTTAGTAAGTGAAGTCACATATATGACTCGATCTATTACACCATATATTATGGTTCATCCTGTTTGATAGAATGGTGCGCAACACCCTTAGGTGCCTGGAGCTGCCCATATATAGATATACATGCATGAAGTTACAGCAAAGAGAGAAATCAAAGGAGGAGGTAACGCCATGCTATACATTCCATCTAATACCCCCCTCAATCTGAACATGGTGAAACAATGTTCATATTGCTTCGAAACTTTTCAAATAGAGTGAGCGGTAAGGCTTTCGTCATGATATCCGCCACTTGATCTTTCGTAGATATGATCTGCACATCCAACTGCTTGGATGAGACATGTTCTGGCACAAAGTGGTAATCAACTTCAACATGCTTCATGCGTCAATGGAAAATCGGGTTGGCGGATAGATAAGTTGCACCAATGTTGTCGCACCAAAGAACTGGAGCAAGGTTGAGGGGAAGACCAAGTTCCCGAAGAAGCACTTGAAGCCATATAATTTATGCTGTGGTGTCAGCAAGGGCTTTATATTCAGCCTCGGTGCTGGATCGAGAGACTGTGGGTTGTTTGCGAGAACTCTAGGAAATAAGATTACGTCCATGAAAAATAGTGAAACCACATGTACTTCACCGGTCATCACTGTCGCCGGCCCAATCAGCATCCAAGAACGCACTGATGAGGGAGGAGCCAGCCTTAGTGAAGCATAGACCTTTGTTGATAGTGTTATGAAGGTAGCGAAGTATTCGTTTGACAGCATTCCAATGATCAATGGTTGGAGATGATAGAAACTGGCAAGCCCGATTAACTGAGAAAGAAATGTCCGGACGGGTGAGTGAGAGGTACTGAAGAGCACCAACTACACTCCTATATAGAGTAGTATCTTTGGGGCTCAATGAAATGCCCCCTGCAAGAACTAGTTTGTCTATTGGTACCATGAGTGTGGAGACCCCCTTGGACTGAAGCATATCAGTGCGTGTGAGCAAGTCATGAGTATATTTGTGTTGTGTTAGAACCAAGCCTTGATCAGAGTGATGCACTTCAATCCCCAAAAAAATACGAGAGCTGACCAAGGTCTTTGACGGCGAAATCATCACAAAGCTTAGACAGTAAATGATCAACTGCCAGTTGGGAAGAACTCAGAATAATAATGTCATCGACATAATGAGCATAAAAATCTGAAGGCCAACCCGATTGAAAATAAAAAGGAGACATCCACTTTAGAGGCAGTGAACCCAAGCTGTAGCAATTTGGAACTTAAGCGCGCAAACCAGGCACGTGGGGCTTGTTTGAGACCATAGAGAGATTTGTCCAGCTTGCATAGATATGAGGGATGCTCAGAATCAAGAAAACCGAGTGGTTGCTTCATGTAGACATCTTCTTGTAGAAAGCCATGCAGGAAGGCGTTCTGAATATCAATCTGTCGAATGACCCATCCATAAGAAACAGTCAGAGATAGCAAGAGATGGATAGTAGTGGGCTTAACCACCGGACTAAAAGTATCATCATAATAAATACTATATTGTTGTTTAAATCCCTTTGCAACTAACCGTGCTTTATACCGATCAATGGAGCCATCAGCCTTTTGTTTAACTTTGAACACCCACTTGCAATCGATGATATTAAGCCCAGGGCGAGGACGCACCAAGTGCCATGTTTTGTTGTGGATCAATGCGTGATATTCATCGGCCATTGCTTGCTGCCATAGAGGATTTTGCATTGCATCTTTGTATGAGGAAGGTTCTATAGAAGATGATCGGACGGCCGAGTATACAACAGTACCGTCGGTCCTTTTCTTGGGTTGCCATATATTATTCTTTAGCCTTGTACCATAGGAGTGGGCTATTTGTGAAGTATTTTGTGTAGCAGATTCCAGCACACCTTGATCCAACGGCAAAACTTTAGTGGGCTGAGCATGTGATATGGCAGTGGGAGGAGGCATAAGTGCTGCGATTCCAGGTGTAGGATAGAGCGCCAAAAATTCAGCTCCTGCGCCATCTACGCCACGCGCTAGCACAACAACGCCATCAGCGCCATGCATGGGCACAACAATGCCACATGTGCCATGCGTGGGCCCAGCTGTGTCATCAATGCCACGCGCGCCATGCAACAGACTAGGCAGTGATGCCGTGAAGTCTGCTACCGTGACCGACAGCAAATCACAGGGAAAAGCATTTATTTCCATGTCATCGGCGCCACGCGATCCATGCACGCCATGAACGCCAGGCAGCGACGCAAGAACGGACGTCCTGGGCATTGAGTTCGCTGGCTGCGGAGCAGTTTCGTCTAGAGATTCTGTCGCCAGATTGTTGGGAGAATCAGACTCCAGCGTTTGAGGATGTTGAACAAGTGGCATGTACGATGATAATACATGTAGCTCCGAATTGTCTGCACTAGAGGAGTTAGCAGGAACATATAATTGCATATAGTCACGCCTCATAAAAGTACCAATACTATCCAAATGCAAATTGTGCACGTCAGGGAAGATAGATGTTGTTTTTAGTGAAGAGGTAGATCTAGCAAAAGGAAAAACATTCTCATCAAAAATAACATCCCGAGATATGTAGACACGACCAGAATCAGTGTCAAGACATTTGTAGCCCTTATGGAGCGAGCTATACCCAAGAAAAACACACTCCTTGGAGCGATAAGAGAGTTTGCGTTTATTGTAGGGACGTAAATGGGGCCAACAAGCACAGTCAAAAATTTTTAGAAGGGAGTAGTTTGGCGGTGTATGAAGAAGGCGGTCTAGAGGAGTTTTGTTATCAATCACACATGTGGGCAAACGGTTAATGAAATAGGTGGTAGTAAGAAAAGCTTCATCCCAGAATTTAAGAGGCATGGATGCATGGGCTAGGAGGGCTATGCCAGTTTCAACAATGTGACGGTGTTTCCATTCAGTGGATCCATTTTGTTGGTGGGTGTGAGGACAAGAAACCCGATGAGAAATACCCAAAGATCGAAAGAAAGTGTTATGAATTTTCTGGTATTCGCCTCCCTAGTCGGATTGAACACATTTGATTTTAGTGCTTAAGAGTCACTCAACATGGGTTTGGAACTGGGAAAATATACGAGGAGCTTCAGAGCGATCATGCATGAGATAAATCCTAGAGAACTTGCTAAAATCATCAATAAAGCTAATATAATATTTAAAACCTCCAACAGACAGAGGTGCAGGACCCCAAACGTCGGAGAAAACAAGTTCTAGAGGAGAAGAAGAGTTATGAATAGAGCTAACATAAGGTAGTTGGTGACTCTTAGCTAATTGACATGCATTACAAACATGCATATTAGATTCTGTAGGACATGAAATATTATTGAGACGCCATATAGAAGAAACAACTTGACACGAAGGATGCCCAAGTCGAGCATGCCGGTGGGTATGACTGGAAGATGACCAACTAAGGAGGGCTTGTTTGAGTTCAGCAACAACAGCATGTTTAAGGGGATAGAGACCACCCTCACACCGCCCGACCAACAGCGTGTTCTGTGTCTGCATATCCTTGATAGAAAAATGCCATGGGTGAAATTCAAAATAAACATGATTATCACGAGAAAACTTATGAACATATAGCAAGTGTTTAGATATATGAGGTACATGAAGGACATTGCGCAATGCAAGTGTACGAGTATTAGTATTAATATAGGAATGACCGGTATGTAAAATCTACAAACCTGCTCCATTGTCGACTTGCACTTGTTCATTACCATTGTAGCGTGTACGAACAGTCAGACGATCGAGGTCACTGGTAATATGGTCGGTAGCACCGGTGTCGCTGTACCAGTTGGGGTCGATTTTGTAGGAGGTAGTCGAGGCAAGCGCCGCTGAGGGACCGTCGCCGTTGTACAAATCATCCATTCCGTGCCAGCATTTTACAGTAGTATGCCCTAGTTTGCCGCATATTTGGCATTGAGGGCAAGAGCTGTGATTGCCGCCACGAGTAGAGGTTCCACCGCCAGACTGGTTGGTTCCACCAAAGTGCCCATCACGTCCGCGGCCACCACGTCCGCGCCCACGTGGTTGCCCATCACCACGAGAGTGTCCGTCGCCACGGGAGTGTCCATCACCACGCCCAGCATAATTGGCGGAGGCATTAAGATGAAGTTGGAGCTCAGCCTGGTGACGTAACTGGTGAGCTTCGAATGCCACCAGATGTGCGAATACGTCGTCAAGTGACTGATCTTTGGACTTTGTGTTCATGGAGGTGACGAATGGGTCATAGTCCACCGGCAGCCCAGCGAACAAGAAGGCAAGTACTTCATCGTCCCGTAGAGGGTGGTCGACAGTGGCAAGCTCAGTGGCAAGGCCGGTGATCTTGCGAAAGAAATCAGCAGCGGAGAGGTCTTACTTTTTTTATAGTGGCAAGTTCAACGCGAAGTTGGATCGTGTGTGCCTTCATAGAGGAGGCGAATTTCTTCTGTAGGGAGTCCCAGACTTCCCGAGACGATGCAGCAACGACGACATCCTAGAGAACCTCCTCAGTCATGGATGAGAGGAGGCCGCTAAGGAGCTACTGATCTTGATCATACCAGCGCTCGTAAGCAGGGTTGTCGACGGAAGTGTCGCCACTGGCGATTAGCTTTGTTGGCGCGGCATTGGAGCCATCGAAAAAATCCAGCAGCTTGGCACTTCGAAGATACGGAAGAAGTTGGGCACGCCATAGGGGGTAATTGCTCTTTGTCAGGCGTACAATGATGACTTGATGGATGGGAATCAGCGCCATGGTTGTGGTAAATCCAGAGGCAGCCATGATGGAGGTGGAGAGGAGGAGGAGAAAGAAGGAAAAAGTGTGCAGTGGAGTTAGAAATCCCTTGGCTCGGTTACCATGTTTGATAGAATGGTGCGCAACACCCTTAGGTGCCTAGAGCTGCCCATATATAGATATACATGTATGAAGTTACAGCAAAGAGAGAAATCAAAGGAGGAGGTAACACCATGCTATACATTCCATCTAATACATCCTCGAATGCTGCAATCCGATTATATTCTCGTACTCCCTAGGCCGTGCATTATCCAATTTTGATTTGATTTGGCGACCGAGGACATCATTGCAAATGCCTTTTGTCCATCCACTTGAAAAGTTAGTTTGTACTCACTTTCCGTACGTAAATTATTGTGACATTTCTTCTAATCATATACATATCAATGAATGAATCTAGTTATATATATATATATGTGTCTAATTCATTTATCTATAGATAGATTTAGAAAACAACGTGATAACTTATATTAAAAAACGGAGTAGTCCCATTCATCGGGATGATATGTTAATGCAATGCAGGGACAAGACTGATATTGGTTGTGTTGCCACTAACGAACCCTACATGCACAGTCGCTTGCCTCAGAGAGAGTTGACCTCTACATGCTGCTACTCCGTAGGTTAGCTTTTTTTATAGGTTAAATTTCTTCGGCTTTGATTAATTTTATAGAAAATATAATAATATTAAATTAGTTTTATTAAATATAACATAAATAATATTATATATATTTGATGCCGTAGATAATAATATTTTTTAAAACTTAATAATACCCGCCGACGCCGTGCCACGTGGCCTGGTTGTTCACCGACCGGCTGATTCGCCGCTGCCCGGCCCAACGTCGCCGTTTTCCTCCGATCGATCGAGTCCATGGCAATGGCATGCATGAGAAATTGGCAATTGGACACCGGCCCATCTGCAACCATGGCCATGGACTTAATTGGGCCTTATATATATAAATATATATATATACATACATACACACATACACATATACATATACATATACATATATACATGTATATACATATGCATATACATATGTATATACGTATATCTTAACTAATATAAAACGGTCAGATTATCCATAGATTTCGTCCGCACCCTTCTTCCGTGCTCCCGGCGCCTCGCTCGTCCCGCGCGCATGCATGAAGCAGCACGTCGCACGCCCCGCTCGTCATGTGCCCCCAACTGCCTTCAGGTCGTCTGTATGCAGCACGGAAGAAAAATAAAAAAAAGGAAAAGAGAAAAAAATATGCGCGTGCGCAATGTTCATTCCGCATGCATCGCAACTACCCTGCATGTCCACATGGACTGTAACTACCCGCACCGCACTGCAACTACCTATGTGAGAAAGAAAGAAAAGAAGAAAAAGAAAAATATATTTTTGCATTTTAGTCTTTTAATTTCTATATTTTGTGTGGATATATGTACGAATTTTGTGTAAAAACCTTTAGATTTCTGAAAATTATGCAGAAACATGAATTTTACATAAAGATTTTGTTACAAAATAAAGTTCCATTGCAAAGCAAACGTATCTGATTAGTATATGTATATACGTGGGTGTGTGACGGACTCATCCTCGTGTCGAACAACCAGTGTTTTGACCCGTGCATTGCCAACGGTGGCAGAGTCAACTATACTATACCTACTGCATACTGATAGCCTGCTCCCTGATGAACTCTTGCAGATAACGAGTTTGTATCTCTAGTAAGACGTGGTATTTCCTGGCTATTTTTTTCGATAATTGTAATTAATTTTATCTGGTCAAACCATTGTTGTATATTTGTGTATTAATTTTAAGGAAATTTTACGGAGTACTCGACGAGGTAATAAGAGATAACACAATTTTTTACGTTAAATTTAGTATTTATTGGTATCTCAAATATTATTAAATATTAAGAGAGATACTAAAATTAACACTAAAATTATAGAAAAATTTTATCATCCTTAAGACGTAGGTATCATAAATTTTAGTGTTAATTTTGATACTTATCAGTATTTTAGGTACTAAGACGCGCCAAAATTAATATATAAATTGTGATACCTCCTCTTCAAGTACTATAAAATCACTCAAAATTGTGGACTATAATATCAGTCAAAAGTATAGTACTTCTTATTATCTCCTCAAAAAATTTAAAATCACTCGTAATTTTATGTTTATATATTAGGGCGTGCTTACGTGCATATTTAAGGATAGAAGACAAGAAAAGTGTGGATGTGCTATATATCATAGATTGCTAATTATACGTGAGTTATATAGAAGCCTGTTTTTAAAGTTTAGAGTGATGGACTTAGGGCCTGTTCGGTTAGGAGGGGATTGAAGGGGATTGGGAGGGATTGAGAGGGATTGAAGTATAAATCCCCTCCAATCCCTTCCAATCCCTCTCAATCCTCTTCCCCAAAGGGATTAAACAAACAGCCCCTTAATGAGATCTTATGGGGTACGGGGTATATGGACTTTGATTCCTGCTGAATATATACATGGTTGAAGCTTGCAAGCAGTGCTTGAATATAGTGTGACTTAGTGCATATTTGTTTAGTTTAGGATTATAGTAATTCAATTTATTTTTATAAGATAAAATAAACAAGTTATTATAATCTAAAGTATATATTATAGAAATCCGACCAATAAATCGGTGTAAACCATCTTTTTTCTTTAAGCTAATTATTATAATCCTAAATTGAAATAAATAGAAACTTAGTATGAAATATTTGATAATTTACTACCGTTAAAAAGTGATTCTGTTATTGAGTTTTCACGTGTGATTATTATTAAAAATGGTAACATGATAAAATTTATCTTGAAAATTAAAAATCATTAATTTTTTTCATCTTATCCCAAAGATCACCTCGGAGGAAAAGAGGTAGAAAAAGAGGTACCAGATGTTAGAGACCACACAATAATGCATGAAGGCAATCTGATTCCCTCCCGGCCGGTCGTTCCCATTCATTGATAGATGAACATTTGGCCTTGCAAATGCAATCGGATTCAATTCGATCTATCGCATTATTCTCCCATCTGCTGACCCTGTCCAATAACGTGTAGCATTTTGATCCTCTCCTGCCATCACAGATACCTTTGATGGATCCCTTTGTAAAGCTGATCAAAGGTCACATAGCCGTCTCGTCCAAAGTTTAGTCCCATAGCTAATTAGAAGAATTAAATATAAGTTAATATATGATAACCGATACCTAAGCTCCTCAGCTTTTGCCTTGGCTTCTATAAGTTGTCAAATATATATATATATATATATATATATATATATATATATATATATATATATATATATATATAATGCTATCCTACAACACAGGTGTAGAATAACTATTTTACCGAGAAATCTACTACTGAGAAAAAAACAGTACTCAATTGATATTCTACTAAAAAAATCTACTATTGAAAGTAGTCGGCATAGAATAGTCATTCTATACACGTGGTTTAGAATAGCGCTCCCGTATATACAAATGCTATTCTACACCACGGGTGTAGAATACTATTCTACACCGACGTGGAATGGAGGGGTTGGGATTGGGTGGGGGTGGGCACGATTGGGATGATCGGTGTAGAATAGCATTCTACACCCATAGTGTAGAATAGCGTTCCCGTGTATATATATATATATATATATATATATATATAAGTCCATTCTAAAATATAATATAGCAACATTGCTGCACATACAGTAGCCTTTTGCATCTCAATTGTGTCCGTGAGAAAAATTTTGCCGTGGCACGCATCCAAGTAAACAAATTAAAGCAGTTAAGGGGGTGTGTTTAGTCGTTGAACCAAAGCCATCTAATTCATACCGCTTGGAAGAACGAATCCATTTGATTGGTTGTATTGTATGAAATTGACACCGTACAAGTTCTATTAACTATATTAATTATCCATGATTATTTAATATTAGTAGTTGTTATTAAATATTTTTAGCTAAAAAATAATTATAATTAAATGTAATTATCTACGATTAAATATAGTCATGACACAAATAATAGATCTAATTAATCCAGCTGATCCATCGATCAGCATGATATATACATGCATGGCAGCTATATATAGCCCAGTGTGTGTGTATATATATCCCAAGATCATCAGTTTAAAATAGAGACCACGGAAAATTTATTACTCGCTGATTAACGGGGCTCGATGAATCATGTCGTATCACTTATTCCCATCTGAAAATTGAAGGGGGCGAGCATGACATATGATATGAAATAGGCACTATTTTCTAGGGATTCTCGAGCCTGGTTTTTAAAAATAATCTCTAAAATCCTTACCAAATTAATAAAAAACAATTTATTCTAAAATTTAGGAAAAATCGATTCTTTTTATTGTAGAAGGGAATCAGGTGAAACCTTGATTTTCATGAGAATCAACTGATATAACAAAAAATAAAAATACTCATAAAAATTCAGTAGAATCTGTATATATAATTAAAATATACTAGCACACAAATATTATCATATAGCATAAATAATCTCATGAATAAGTCACATACTTATTGGTCAATAATAATAATACATATTTCAAGGAACAACATATAATATTATGTATTCATGACACCGTGACAGATCCCCTCATCCATGATAGGTGATAACACCTACGGAGTATCTGTTATTGTTTATTGGTCAGTGAACTCATTAACATAGGAAGCGATATATACATCAATATATATCGATATATTTTATCTCTAAGGCATATCACTAAAAAATATATACCCAGCCACTAGAGAGGAATAAAGAACTTCTCAAAAGGGTCAATATATAAAGTCAAGAAAAAAAGGGAAGTGCCTTTAATTTGTTCATGAGAAACCTAGCTAGCTATATGAATGCTAGCTCAATATATCCATGCCTTTTTGTCAAAGCATAGATACATATATCTACTTTTTCTGTGAGATTGGTCAAAGGGTGTGTGTATATGAAATTTTATGGTACTTGAGGAGTTACCAAAAGATATCATAATTTTTAATGTTAATTTTGGTAAATCTTAGTAAATGAGGTACTAGCTGTTAATAAACTTCTCTTGCAATTAATGTTAAACACAAGTAAATTATTTTCTTTTGCATGCACCAGGATATTGTTCTATAATTTTTTTGTGAAAATAGTTATGAGATAATTGGAAAGAACATAAGAAACAAAGTTGAGATGTACCTCGATTTGGTCTATGATGAGTGATTGACAATGGGCTCCTTGTTCGGTATTTGGGTTTGTGCACTGAAGGGCTTACCGAAGGGGTCTGTATTTGTGGTTTTCCCCTAATGGTTTGGTGTATATCCAAGTGTGTTGGAAAACATGTCTATTTGTCTCGTGATATGCATGAAGTGAATGCAACTTGATTGTCAACGGTAAGGGATAAGGACCAGGTGGGAGACTTGGTGCTGGAGGATCAAGGAAGCTGGGTGAAATCAAGAGTGGTACAAAGGGTGTTCGGAAGCTCTCTAGACAGAGTGTCTCGAACACAAGTGCACTGAGCGGAGACAAGCAGTCACTCCGAAGGTGTGCTCCGGACGGAGACACTTTGGAGGGATACTTCAAAGATGTGCTTTGGAGAGAGACACTTCGAAGGTTGGTTGATGAAGACCTCCAAGCACTACTACAAAGCGACACTGTAGCGGCGGGCAAAATCAACCTATAGTGGCGGGCATCCAGTCCGCCACTGCTATCGCTGGTTAGCAGTGGCGGGCGCGCTGACCTCATCTGCCCGCCACTACTATTGATAACAGCAGTGGTGGGCAGATGAGGTCAGCTCGCCCGCCACCACTGTGTCAACAGCAGTAACGGGCGCGCTGACCTCATCTGCCCGCCACTACTGTTATCAATAGCAGTGGCGGGCAGATGATGTCAGCGCGCCTGCCACCACTATGTAAACAGCAGTAACGGGCAAGCTACCTCATCTGCCCGCCACTGCTGTGTATAAGCCATAACATAGAATGCTGTGATCCCACAAACCAAAACACAAAAATTATATGCTTCACACAACCATCCACATACACAGCAGCAAAACATCCACATATCCACATACACAGCAGCAAAACATCCACATATCCACATACACATCCACAACAACAACACATCAACACAACAACCATCCATCTCATCAATTTTCAAAAATTTACAAAGTTTACATTCTTCCGGTTTATGTTTCACAATAACCATCCATCAACACAATAACCATTGTTTCACAAATACATGCTCATGCGGTTTATGTTTTCTTGGAAGGCCAACTCATATCTTAATTGGTTCGCCTTTTCATTCTTCCGGCCCAATCATACAGAGTTGGATGCTTGACCACTTCACTCTCAGGATCGAAAAATACTTCAAGCTCATGAAGAATCTCATGCATCGTGAAGCGGCACATCCTTGATACGATTTCGTACATTTGTGATTTAGAGAGTTGGCTCTTCTAGGCAACGGTTGATGGACCTGACGCCTGCATACGTAAAATATAAGTACATACGCTGCAAGTTATATTAGATTAACACACAAGAAATCAACTTACTTCTTTAGTATCCTCAGATACTGTCCGCCCAAACTTTCCTAAGTTATTGCTCATGAAATCACAAGTATAGTAGTCACAATGCACGGAACCAAGAGATTGTTTGTGACACTTCAAAATAGACAAAGTTAGAACGATAGTTGTTATTTAAAAATAGACAAAGTTTGGCTTTATCAATTGAATTAACAAATTTAAAAATATAATATTACCGGATAGTTGGTTCTGATAAGCATTTCTTTCGGCCTCTGTGGATCATGTGGGCCACCTAACTTTTCCACGTAGTATCTATATGCACTCTGAATAACATTTAATATATCTTGATATTCTTTTTTGGGTTTGTCGAGCGAGTCGAGCACATAAACCCTTGAGCTCTTTGGGTATATCAGAAGTGCAATCCAATGATCACTATCGAAAGAAGTAATATATGATTATGTTAGTTTCATAATCGATAAAACGTGATTAAGTGGATATAGTGGGTATACTTACTTAAAGTTATATGCTCCACTTATCATTTCTCTGTCCTTCCATTGATCCATGCACCGCGCAATATACAACGCGACACAACTCCTTTTGTTCTTCTTAAGTTTGTCTTCGTCTTTATTGAACATTGTTGGACCGAAAACGGCGACCAGAGGGGGGGTGAATGGGAGCTTTTAAAATTTCGGGCTAAAACTAGCCTTCGGTTTCAGTTCTGTCTTCTGCGGAACAGGCTTCGAACACTACCTTCGAAGGTCTGGTTCGGAGGTGTGCCTACTACTCGTGTCACTCAGTGCTGGATGCCTCGTCATTATTTCACTCACCCCAGCACTGAGCGATCGAGACGTTCTTATCATGTGTAGGCGACAGATCGAGGCTTGGAGGGCACGTGGATCATGGACTCTGGTTGTTCGCGCCACATGACCAGAGATGCAGCTTGGTTCTCCAGCCTCACCACAACCAAGCAAAGGGAACATATCACCTTCGGAAACAATCGAAGGAGTAGAGTGAAAGGTAAAGGTGTGGTAAGAATTAACTCGAACTTCACTCTTAAAGATGTTGCTTTGGTTGAAAACCTGGGATACAATTTGCTGTCTGTATCTCAGTTGCTTGATGAGGGCTTCGAAGTGCGATTCCATCGCGATACTTCGCAAGTGCTCAATTCTGATGGCATTTTGGTGTGCAAGATCTTTAGAGTTGGGAGAGTTTTTGGAGCTGATTTTTCAGAGTCATCTGGTTCTTCTCATTGTCTTGTTGCTCATTCGACATCTGAGCTTTGGAAGTGGCATAGGAGACTAGGGCATATGAGCTTTGAGTTGCTCGCTCGTCTGAGCGCCCTAGGTCTGATCCGAGGATTGCTCAAGCTCAAGTTTGAGAAGAATTTAGTTTGCGCTCCATGTCGACATGGAAAAATGATTGCCGCTTCGCACTCGCCAGTCACCACAGTGATGACTGAACAACCCGGAGAACTTCTCCATATGGACACTGTAGGTCCTTCTCGGGTCAGTTCTTTAGGCGGCAAGTGGTATGTTTTAGTTATTGTCGACGATTTCTCTCGCTACTCTTGGGTCTTCTTTCTTGCCAGCAAGGACGAAGTGTTTTCACACTTTCGGAGCTTGGCTTTGAGACTTTTTACTGAACTCCCAGGTGCATTAAAATTCATACGAAGCGATAATGGCACCGAGTTCAAAAACAGTCTCATTGTTGACTTTTGCATGGAGCATGGCATAGAACATCAATTCTCTGCTCCGCGGGTTCCTCAACAGAACGGTGTTGTTGAGAGGAAGAACCGCACTTTGGTTGAGATGGCTAGGACGATGCTTGATGAGCATAGGACTCCTAGAAAATTCTGGGCTTAGGCCATGAACACTGCTTGCTACATCTCAAACCGAATCTTCTTGCGCTCAATTTTAAATTTGACATCTTATGAGCTGTGTTTTGGGAGACAGCCCAAGGTTACTCATCTTCGAGTTTTTGGCTGTCGCTGCTTTATCCTAAAACGTGGTAATTTGGATAAATTTGAGTCGCGATCTTCTGACGGGATCTTTTTGGGCTACACAACACATGGTCATTCTTATCGTGTTTATAATTTGGAAACTAACACTGTCATCGAGTCATGTGATGTGACTTTTGATGAATCAACCCTCTCTGTTAGTTCTGCTTTTGAACAGGCAAATGAACACGACATGGAATAGAACTTATTCGAAGAAGAAGATCCCGGAGAATTCGAGGATGAACCCCTACTACCCTCGACATCAACCCCCGAAGCTGACCCCACTTCAACTACTTCGGCACGAGGTCCCGAAGCGACTACCTCAACATCGGTCATCTTGGACCACTCCAACGCACAAGTTGAGGGGGAGGCTGCATCCCGCCGCGAGGCTCCACATCATGTTCAAAGGATGCACCCTCCCGAGCAGATCATTGGTGAGCTTGATCAAAGGGTAACTCGTTCACATGCCCATTTCACTAATGCTGCTTTTGTTGCTTCTTTCGAGCCCTTAGATGTTAGTCATGCACTTTCTGATTCTAGTTGGATCAATGCCATGCATGAGGAACTTGAAAATTTTGAGAGAAACCAAGTCTGGACTTTAGTTGATCCTCCACCAAATGTTCATTTCATTGGAACAAAATGGATTTTCAAAAACAAACAAGGAGAGGATGGGACTATAGTTAGAAACAAGGCTAGACTTGTAGCTCAGGGCTTTTCTCAACTAGAAGGGATTGATTTTACTGAAACTTTTGCACCTGTTGCTCGCCTTGAGGCCATTAGGATTTTGCTTGCCTTTGCGACATCCCGGGGATTCAAACTCTATCAAATGGATGTCAAAAGTGCTTTTCTTAATGGCTTCATAGGTGAAGATGTTTATGTAAAACAACCCCCTAGTTTTGAAAACCCCAAGTACCCACATAAAGTCCTTAAACTTCATAAGGCTCTTTATGGACTCAAGCAGGCCCCTCGGGCTTGGTATGATAGACTTAAGTCTTTTCTGCTTGAGCGAGGGTATTTGATGGGCTCTGTTGATAAAACTTTGTTTACTCTCAAGCATGGCAAAGATTTCCTCCTAGTGCAGATATATGTGGATGATATCATCTTTGGTGGCTCTTCTCATGCTTTAGTTGTCGAGTTTGCAGATACCATGAGCAGGGAATTTGAAATGTCAATGATGGGTGAACTCACCTTTTTCCTTGGTTTGCAAATCAAGCAAAGCAAACAAGGTACTTTCGTCCATCAGACGAAGTACACCAAGGACATGCTCAAGAAGTTCGACATGTCCGATGCGAAGCCCCTCGCCACTCCAATGGCTACATCTGTAGCATTGGACCCTGACGAAGATGGAGAAGCCGTAGATCAGAAGGAGTTCCGGAGCATGATCGGCTCCCTCCTCTACTTGACTGCCACGAGGCCGGACATACACTTCGCTGTGTGTCTGTGCGCTCGTTTTCAGGCTTCACCACGAGCTTCGCACCGCCAAGCGGTTAAGCGCATCTTAAGGTATCTCAAACACACCCTTGAATTTGGCATATGGTATTCAGCGTCTTCATCTTTATGTCTTCGAGGTTATTCCGATGCGGACTTTGCTGGGTGTAGAATTGATAGGAAGAGTACCTCTTGTACTTGTCATTTTCTGGGTACTTCATTGGTTTGCTGGTCTTCCCGCAAACAGTCTAGTGTTGCACAATCAACGGCTGAGGCCGAATATGTTGCTGCAGCTAGCTGTTGCTCTCAGATTTTGTGGATGGTTTCCACTTTGCGGGATTTCGGGTTAGATTATAAGAGTGTTCCACTTTTCTGTGATAACACTAGTGCTATTTGTATTGCAAACAACCCGGTTCAGCACTCCAGAACCAAACACATTGATGTGAGATATCATTTTCTTAGAGATCACAATGAGAAGGGTGATATTGAACTTCAATATGTCGATACCCAACACCAGCTTGCCGACATTTTTACAAAACCCCTCGATGCTTCTCGATTTGCTTACTTGCGTGGGGAACTTGGCATTTGTCACCCTTACAGCATTTTGTGAGGGGGAGCTGTTTTAGATGGATGTGTTTTTGCTAATTGTGCTGAAATTGCATTTATATATTTTGCACTTATATGCCTGCTTATAATTCATGAAATCATGTCAGCTCAGCTCTTTTTAATTCATCTGGAACATTCATGTGCATGGTGTTTTATTTTTCAAAATCAACTCGTGCTCACTGCTTAGTCTTGAATCTAGCATGTTTAGGCAGGACTGCTTTAGCTATCTTTTATCTGCTTGATAGCAAGACACATTTCTTTGGATGCTAAAAATTGCAACTTGAAAAATTATTCTCAATTTTCATGGATATTCATAAAGTACCAAACAATTGGTTCACTTGGTTAAAATCAAAAATTCCATGATTTGTATGCTTTTAAGAGAAAAGATCCAGGTGGGTTTGTTTGTCGCACTACTCTATTCTAGACTGCTTACCATTGCACATCGGTCTGAACTGGAATAGTGTAGTGTATACCAAAATCTTTGCCTTAAGCTTCTTATGGCTTTTATGCCTAGGCTTGGCCGGATTGGAAAGTATAAGGTGGACAAACAAATAACCCCTGGCACTAAGAAAAGAACAACAAAATGCATTGTTTACCAAGTTTGCTTTTCAAGCTCCATTTGAAGGTATCCTCTCAAAACCCAAACCTAGAGCTACCCCGGCTCTGTCAGCACACAACTTGGTCTTGGCCAAGAGCAAATCCATCCTACCCTTTCCCTCAGTGCATTTGTTTACCACGGAAAGAAGGTATTCATTTTCTGACATGAGGTTCTCAGCTCGCTCTCTAGCAGTGCCTAGCTGGTCCTTAAGGGTGATGCAAGTGTCACACACATGCTGCACATCCTTAGAACTACCGGCCCTCTCCAATCTAGCCTCCAAATCATGAACATGCTTATCACGTAAATTAATGCTATCGCGTAATAAAGAGCAGTTCATGCAATCAATAACATCATGAGGTCTAGAATCCACCTCCAAAAGCTGCTTCTGTGCAGTCTCAAGCTCAGAAAGAGTTTGAGCATGAACAGAACGCAACTGAGCAAGCTCACTCATGACAACAGAACAGAACTCACATTCAGCATCATCAAATTTAGACTTAAGCATGGCATATTCAGTAGAAACATTTTCTAGCCTAAGTCTAAGGTCTTTTCTTTCTCTAGCGGCTTGCACAAGTAATCTATCCTGACCAAGAACTACTTCATTCAGCTCATCTAATTTAATTAGCAGCTGGTCAGATGATAGGTTTACCTCAGATGAGTCAAGCTCATCGCCGCTGTGATCGCTGTCGGCCATGAAACAAAGGCCGGTGAAGTCTCTTCCCTTCTTGTCCTTCTTGTCCTCCTTCCTTGGGGACTCTTCCTCCTCAGAGCTCGACTCCTCAGTTGAGGATGTGTCGATGTCGCTGAGAGCAGCAACAAAGGCTCTGGAAGCGGCTTTGGCTACTTTCTTAGCCATCTTGCCGCGCTTTCCCTTCACAAAGGGTTTCCTCTCCTTGTGGTATTTGGGGCGCTCACTCTCATCTCTCTTTTTGAGCTTGGGGCAATTGGCCTTAATATGAGAGGTGTCGCCACATTCATAGCAACCACTAAAACCACTTCTCCTCTGATCCCGTCTCTCATGATGAAAGCGGGTGAACCTCCGGGCAATGAGAGCAAGCTCATCATCAGCTAGAGTGTCCACCTGTTCCTTTGTGACGGAGACCAGGGAGGACAAAGCAAAACCATCTGCAAAAACACAAGTACCAGATGTGCTTGGTTCTGCAGTGGTGCCACGGCTAGTGCTAGAAACCAATGCCAATGGCTGTGGCAAAGAGCTTCTGTGCACAGCAAGAGATGCCTTGGCAATCTCTGTGGACTTCAGCTTGCTAAAGAGTTCATCACAGGTCAATGTGTCATAACCTGTGGACTCCTCAATGCTGGATATCTTTACTTCCCATATGCTACGGTCAAGAGCATAGAGAAGCTTGATAGCCCTATCGTGATCACTGTAAGCAAGCGTCCCGTTGGATCGCAAGTTACTCACCATCGCGTCAAAGCGAGAAAACATGGCATCTATAGATTCACTAGGTGCCTGCACAAACAGCTGATACTGTTGATTGTAGGTGCTTTGGCGCCTGGCCTTAATCTGAATAGAGCCCTCATGAAAGATAGTGAGCGTTGTCCAAATTTCCCTAGCAGTCCTAAGGTGCTGCACCCTATCGAACTCACTTCTACTCAAACCGATGAACAGTATGTTTCTTGCCTTGGAATTGGCATTATACTGATCCTTCTCAGTCTGAGAGGTGCGAGTCTCAGGGATGGAGTATTGTGAGTCCACAATCTCCCAAATTGCATTTCCTTGGCTTAACAAGTAAGCCTCCATGCACACCTTCCAGTATGCAAAGTCTGTCCCATCGAACAGAGGAATTTTACTGCCTCTATCCATGTCGCCAAAAGATCACAAAACCGGTTAAGGTCAACTGGTGATCTTAACCTGCTCTGATACCAATTGTTGGACCGAAAACGGCGACCAGAGGGGGGGTGAATGGGAGCTTTTAAAATTTCGGGCTAAAACTAGCCTTCGGTTTCAGTTCTGTCTTCTGCGGAACAGGCTTCGAACACTACCTTCGAAGGTCTGGTTCGGAGGTACTTCGTCACCTTCGAACACAGGCTTCGGAGGAGCAAAAGTTCGAAGCCAAGAAGACTTCGCTCCACTAACAACCCTCGAAAAGCTACTCTGCTAAGTCAGTGCAGGCTCCGCACACAGGGTGCTTCGAGCAGACTTCGCACTTCACCCTTCGCAAGAGTGGACAGCCCTCTGAGGACTTCGACCAAGTACTTGGCGGCAGCAACTGGTGCTGGGCTTCGTACACGAAGGTCTACACGCACACAAACGGACTACACTAAGGGCTTCGACACAAGAAGCAAAACGGGCCTCGGTCAGGGCTTCGCTAGTAAGCAGTGAGGTCACGCCTCCTTTTACACAGAGCGAACGTACACTGAGAAAACACACTTCGCACGAAAAACAACCTTCGCCTCAACAGGCTTCGGTGCACTACTACAGGCGAGGTATGCAACTCGAGCTCAAGCAAAAAGCACAGGAAACAGGGCTTCGCCGCTTGAACAAGGAACACAAAAATAGATTGAACTCTGGATGAATACAGCGAGGTATGTGGCTACAGGAGCTCAACAGTAAATGCTCAAAGTGTTAAATGTTACCTACCGAGCCCCCATATTTATAGCCCACAGTTCACCCAAAGGAAATGACTACACTACCCCTAGGGTTTACATTGATTTTGTCTCTACAGAACTAAGGGGTACAAAAGGTAGTCCACCTTTATTTTGGAGGCTTCTCTGTCAGCTTTGCAGATGGGACAGTGTCAGCCTTTTTCAGAACAGACAGTGTCAGCCTTTGTAGTCTTTGACCTTCTGGAATCCTCCCTTCGCACGCGAGGGTGCGGTAGCTTCGGTGAGAAGCCTGAAGCCAAATGGCCTTCGCTCCACCGAAGTCAGTCTCCGATACACTGACGGTTTTGAGCCGAAGCCGTCAAAGCCCTTGGGCCTTCGCACCAACACCTCCGGAGTGGACCACCACGGCTTCGCAGCTACTCCCAGCTCGAACTCCGTCAGTCTGTGTACCGAAGCCATGCAGGCCGAAGCACCACAAGACAACCTTGCTCCGGAGCAAGCCTCGCTCCGAAGCCTTCCTCCCTCCGAAGCCCCACCTTCGGAGTACCGCCCTTCGAAGTCCCTCCTTCGTCCAAGGCCTCCGTACGAAGCATTCCATGAGCCCTTCGTCGCAGTGTCTCTACCCGAGCACACTCCTCGACGAGCCTCACCCGGACCATGCCTTCGATGCGCCTCGACTTCTGAGACCTTCGTCGGGTACCTTCGAATGTCTCCCTCCGGAGCACACTTCGAAAGCCTTGCCTCCGCAGAGGACTTCTTCCAACCAACTCCGAAGTCACTCCATTCGGAGTAACTTCGAAGTGCCTCACCTCCGAGGACTTTGTCTCAGAGTACCTTCAGCCGGAGCCACGCTCCGCACTCTCTGCCTTCACCTGGCACGACTCGACCTGAGGACCGACCCGGACCACCTTCGCAGCCACCGTGACGGAGCTCCCCGCTCCCCTGGCATCAAGCCTCCCGCTTGACCCAAGTTCACCTGCTACGAACCTTGTCCGTCGCCTCCGAAGTCCCTGCGTACCACAGACAAACAGACAAGTGTTTCCAGTACTCCGGAGACCTCTCCGGGTTAGCAACCTCCGGTACACTCAGGTGTACCGCCCAAAGTACCGAACCCTTCGGTACGAACCCAGTCATCGTGTACTGTCGGACCCCTCCGACGAGCACACTCCGCTGCAACAGCTGCTGCAAGCAACCACCGAACATCCTTCGGTGAGACTACCTCCGAACACCCTCCGGAGGTACCACCCTCCGAAACCCTTCAGAGGTACCCTTCGAACAGAGGGTAAAAGCCTGTCAATCACTCATCACAAAACATCGAAACCAACCCTTGGTTTCTCAAACATCTTTCTTTGAAATTTTTTCTTACCCGTAGTCCAGTACTTGCTATCATTCTGGTTTAGTGTCGGGTTCAGCGCACTTTGGCTTATTAATGATGGGTTTAAGTACCCATACAATTTAGACTTGTCACCGCGTGAATTACAACTGCATATGTTATAAAACACTAGTCAATATAAGACATTATTTATTTTTGCTTTGTATTGACAAAGTATAAAGTACTTACATGCACCAGAGCATCATGCTTGTGATGTCGGTTCGCTTCAGACGAAACATCCGATGGAAGTCGTCGAAAAATAGTGCAAGCTCAAACTCTGGGCAGTTGAATATTTCTTGTGGAACCTTCAGTTCTATTTGTGTTAGTCCTAACGAAGACGCTTCGAGATACCAGTCATGAAATGTTTTCATCATCCAAGGCATACAATTAAGTACTCCTTGGGGTAATAATGGTTTGCCTGGTTCGTATTCGATATAATCCTTGTCTCCGTAGGTCCTCTTATCAACAGAAAGTGAGCCTGCATACTTTTGTACTGGAGCCTTTATGGGAGCCGCTTCGGGCATAGAACGTGTTTGCCCCATAGTAGTAAAAAATTTATGCATCTCAGATTTCAACGCAGAACACTGCCCAGCTTGAACAGTTATCTTGTGGATTGCTGGCTTTGGGCATGCATCTTGTTTTTCAGGCTCGGCAGCAACTAGCACTGGCACTTTTGTTATGGGCTTGGCCACCGGCACTTGAGGATTAGCCAGAACTGGCACTTGAGGCTCAGCCGGAACTGGCACTTGAGGCTCAGCCGAAACTAGCACTGGCATTTGATCTGGCTCTGGCACATTTGTGTTGGGCTCATCAGTGGGCTCAAGCACTGGCACTGGCTTTGTCACTTGAGGATCAGAAGTCACTTTCGATTCTATCACTTCTGCCACTTTATCGGGCACTGGCTCTTCCTCTGCCTTTTCCTCTATTTCACGCTCATCAACAGGTGATAAAGATCCTATATTTTGCACATCCTGAGATGAAAGATATGTGGGGGATTGTGATGAGACAATAGGTGATTTACTCTGAGAACTTGTCTGCAGTAATTTGATATCTCGGCTCACCCATAGGACAAAGTTATTTAGAGCATCTCCGATTATCTCAATCCCCTCATCAGGCATTGGAAGATCCAAGGGGTCATTAATAAATCTGTTGTTGGTGATCTCACTGACCTGAACCTTGGTATAGTCAGTAGGAATAGGCCGATTGTGAAATAAATCCCCAGGCATAGCAATGCCTCGTGCAGCCTCTTGGGAATGCCCTTTGCGCGCTATCAGTACATGCAGGCTGCATGGTGTGTCCTCTTTAATATAATTTACAGGAAATTTGTCTTGTACTGAGCCAACACTGCTTGGTACGTCGAGTCGTACCTCTGGCATAATTATTTGTCCCGCTGCAGCCTGCATTATGTTTGGATTCTCGTTAATAAATTCAAAAAAGTGTCGCTCCCACTCTGCACGGCGCTCTGCGGCGTCATCTGTGCGTTCTTGACGCTTCTTGTATGTGGCACCCTCCTGTTTCTTGAAAGTATTTTTCCAAGGTGCTATAGAAGAGACACCTCGGGTGCGCCCTCGATGTTCCTCGTTTCCGAGAGAAGATGTAAGCTGGTCATTACATCCCTCGGGCTTGAACTTTCCAGTCTTCTCCAACTCAGCGATTTCCTGTGCTTTTTGGAATACTTCACTAATCCGTGAGTCGGAGAGCATATCTTGGCCCTCGGGTGTTTTTTTTAGCTCGACCTAGGAGCCATCTCTTAGTGCGCTGATCAGCACCTGAAAACTGTTCAGGTAACCCAGCCGCACGGTCCTCCTCCTCCTTTCTACTCCACTCATCCTCCTTGGCCTTATATCCACCTGGCCCAAGTTTATGTGGGAACTTATTCTTCTTATTAAGTTCTTTGAACATGATGCTCTCTTGTTTGGCTTCTTCCGAGCAATGCCGCATTTTGAATTCGTTCCATTCATTTGGCGTTATAAAGCTGTAGTCGTTGAGTGGCGACTCATCTTTCTGAAGGTATTGTGTGTTCAGTTTAGTCCTAAATGTACGGAGAGCCTTCCCGATAGTCTTCAATGTGGCAGCTTTAGCGTCTTCTAAGCGGTCTTCCGGGAATTTATAATGTGGTTTTATATGCTGCCACAATTCGTTCTTTGTAGCTTCAGGGACGGTCTTCCAATTTTTCCAAACTATCTTACATCGCTCCCTGGCGAGACATCCACAGTCGTTACGCCACTTAGCTGTGATTTCTTTTGGCTTCTTTGGAGCCCCATCAACATGCACTTCTTCAACCTCATAGATAGCTGTATGCAGCTTGTTCTTCTCCCATTTCCCTCTCCTCTTCGCATTTGCAGACGATGTTGTGGCAGCGGGCTCAACATCTGTTCGCTCAGCTGACTCAATAGCTGGGACAATAGTTGTTCTTTTCTCGACTTGGAATAATCGACGCTTGCTTCCTCGCTTTGGACGATCCTACGATGATAGACAATGTGAGCTTCAGGAATGTAATCCTCGGTTAGAAGCTGCTCTGACTTGTTACTAACGTAATAATTACCTCCGCTTGAGCTTCAGGAATGTAATCCTCATCGGCGTCTTCTCTCGTTCTCTTCTTCCTAGGCTCCATTGGATGTTCATTCTCCAGAGAGTGGTACGAAGATTCGCTATCGGAGGATCCTTCAGATGAACCCTCTTTATTTGTTTTTGCGGGAGACTCGTAGATGAGCTCCTCGATGGAATGTCCTTCTTCCACCATAGATAAACTATTCATATTAAGAGGCTAATGTATCAGAATTTTGGTTATGCAAAAAAGGTATGATGTCATATTAATCCTAAAGTTAGGATATTGTGTTGTTCTCTCTCTAGTGTTGTTGAGGCCTCAGCATATTTGTGTTGTTTTTCAAAATGTTCATGGCTGCCATGGAACCATGTGCACATCCATTCCCTGTCAGCAACACGAGAAAGAAGAAGCTGTTGACAGGAATGGATGTGTCACATGGTTTGATGACATACATGAGATAACTCAATAACAATTTGCATCATAGGCCCCTAAAAGGAATTGTGGAATCTAATGTTGGCCTTCAGCCGGATGAACTTGAGGATTAGTATATAGTAGCCTTAGAAATAATAGCAGTAGTAAACTGATCACAGTGTTGTTTAGGCCTCAGCATATTTTGTGTAGCTTTTCAAAATGTTCATGGCTGCCATGGAACCATGAGCACATCCATTCCCTGTCAGCAACACGAGAAAGAAGAAATTGTTGACAGGAATGGATGTGTCCCATGGCTTGATGACATACATGAGATAACTAAATAACAATTTGCATCATAGGCCTCTAAAAGGAATTGCAGAATCTAATGTTGGCCTTCAGACGGATGAACTTGAGGATTAGTATATAGTAGCCTTAGGAATAATAGCAGTAGTAAACTGATCACAGTGTTGTTTAGGCCTCAGCATATTTTATGTAGCTTTTCAAAATGTTCATGGCTACCATGAAACCGTGTGCACAACCATTCCCTATCAGCAACACGAGAAAGAAGAAGTTGTTGACAGGAATGGATGTGTCACACAGCTTGATGACATACATGAGATAACTCAATAACAATTTGCATCATAGGCCTCTAAAAGGAATTGCAGAATCTAATGTTGGCCTTCAGCCGGATGCATGAACTTGAGGATTAGTATATAGTAGCCTTAGAAATAATAGCAGTAGTAAACTGACCACAGTGTTGTTTAGGCCTCAGCATATTTTGTGTTGCTTTTCAAAATGTTCATGGCTGCCATGGAACCGTGAGCACATCCATTCCCTGTCAGCAACACGAGAAAGAAGAAGTTGTTGACAGGAATGGATGTGTCTCACGGCTTGATGACATACATGAGATAACTCAATAACAATTTGCATCATAGGCCTCTAAAAGGAATTGCGGAATCTAATGTTGGCCTTCAGCCGGATGAACTTGAGGATTAGCATAGTAGCCTTAGAAATAATAGCAGTAGTAAACTGATCACAGTGTTGTTTAGGCCTCAGCATATTTTGTGTTGATTTTCAAATATGTTCATGGCTGGCATGGAACTGTGAGCACATCCATTCCCTGTCAGCAACACGAGAAAGAAGAAGTTATTGATAGGAATGGATGTGTCCCACAGCTTGATGACATACATGAGATAACTCAATAACAATTTGCATCATAGGCCTCTAAAAGGAATTGCAGAATCTAATGTTGGCTTTCAGCCGAATGAACTTGAGGATTAGTATATAGTAGCCTTAGAAGTAATAACAGTAGTAAACTGATCACAGTGTTGTTGAGGCCTCAGCATATTTTGTGTTGTTTTTCAAAATGTTCATGGCTGCCATGGAACCGTGTGCACATCCATTCCCTGTCAGCAACACGGGAAAAAAGAAGTTGTTGATGGGAATGGACGTGTCACACGGCTTGATGACATACATGAGATAACTCAATAACAATTTGCATCATAGGCCTCTAAAAGGAATTGCATAATCTAATGTTGAGGATTAGTATAGTAGCCTTAGAAGTAATAACAGTAGTAAACTGATCACGGTGTTGTTGAGGCCTCAACATATTTTGTTGCCATGGAACATTAGAGGGAAAACCAACACAAAATATGTTGAGGTCTTAACAACACTAGAGAGAGAGAACAACACAATCTCCTAACTTGAGAATTAATATAGTGGCTTCGGAAGTAATAGCTGACTACTATAGCCAAGAAGAGTTTTCATACATTTCCCACCTTTGACACTGTGATCAGTTTACTACTGTAGCCTCAGAAGTAATAGCAGTAGTAAACTGATCACAGTGTCAAAGGTGGGAAATGTATGAAAACTCTTCTTGGTTACAGTAGTCAGCTATTACTTCTGAAGCTACTATATTAATCCTCAAGTTAGGAGATTGTATTGTTCTCTCTCTCTTGTGTAGTTGAGGCCTCAGCATATTTTGTGTTGTTTTTCAAATATGTTCATGGCTGCCATGGAACCGTGAGCACATCCATTCCCTGTCAACAACACGAGAAAGAAGAAGTTGTTGATAGGAATGGATGTGTCGCACGGCTTGATGACATACATGAGATAACTCAATTACTATTTGCATCATAGGCCTCTAAAAATTGTTCTAAAAAAGTGGTAATGTGGTATGCAATATTTCTCATGGCATAACTTAGATATAGAAGACTTCACCCAAAATTAGACTAATATATATTGGGTGAATGGTACATTTCCATTAATCAATGCCAAAATAGGTGTAACAAAGTAGTATACAGTGGTTCTACAAATGATAACTATCCACAAATGTAAGAGCATCTCCATTGTATATAAATTGATTAAATATAGCTCCATTTGAATAGCAATTCACATTTAGAAAGTACAATGGAGATGCTCTAAGGACAATAAACCCTAGAAACCTAACTTATCTTGTGTTGGCCTACCTCTCTCAAGAATACACTCAAGAACATAAGAACACTCACACTCAACTAACAACAAGAAGATGAATAAAAAAACATCAATTTATTTCATACATCAATAGTTCACAAGCATTTTATCAAATGCTTGTCATGCACAAATATCTTACATATATTTCATCAAGCACATCATGTAAAAGCTCATTTTAAAACTCACAATTCAATTCAAGCACATCATGTAAAAGCACATCATCTTACATATATTACATAAGGCATTGACATTTTATCAAACAAGTGAAGAGCATGAATGAAATTGATTATCTAATTACCTGAGGGCAACGGGCCAGGCTCCGGTGGCGGCGGCGGTCTCCGGGGCGGCGACGGGATGGCGCACGGTGAAGGGCTCTGGGGGGTGGTGGCGGGCTCCAACGGTGGCTACGGGCCGGCTCCGGTGACGTTGACGGGAAACGGTGGCGGTGGTCTTCGGGGCTTTGGGGGGGGTGGCAGGCTCCGACGGTGGCGACGGGCAGGCTCCGGTGACGGCGCCGGGAAACGGTGGCGACAGCGGTCTCCGGTGGTGGCGGTGGTCTCCGGGGCGGCGACGGGGACGGCGCACGGTGAAGGGCTCTGGGGGCGATGGCAGGCTCCGACGGTGGCGACGGGCAGGCTCCGGTGACGGCGCCGGGAAACGGCGGCGACAGCGGTCTCCGGTGGTGGCGGTGGTCTCCGGGGCGGCGACGGGGACGGCGCACGGTGAAGGGCTCTGGGGGCGGTGGCAGGCTCCGACGGTGCCGACGGGCCGACTCCGGTGACGGCGGTCTCCGAGGGCAGCTGCGGTCTCCGAGGTTGGTTGCGGTCTCCGGTGGCGGCGGCAGTCTCCGAGGGGGACAATGGGAGTTTGATTTGCAAATGAACTAGGGTTTAGTCTGGGCGGGAACCAAAAACTATATATTACTAGTATAGTAGTGGCGGGCACACGCTGATGTCAGCATGCCCGTCACTGATATTTATCGTAGTAGTGGCGGGCAAAGATATAGTAGTGGCGGGCCACTGACGTCACCGACCGCCACTACTAGGGTTTAGTCTGGGCAGGTGGAAAAAAGTATAGTAGTGGCGGGCATACGCTGACGTCAGCATGCCCGCCACTACTAAAAGGATAGCAGTGGCGGGCTGGTGTCGTCAGCATGCCCGCCACTACTAATCCGACCGCTGGTGGGGTTATCTAGCATACGTTGCCACTCATGTCGAGAAACACAGTGTAGCGTAGTGGTGCGGGGGTTGCTTTGGTGCCATGCGGTTCGAGGTTCGAACCTTGCTGCCTGCAGGCGGTTTGAGGTTCGAACCTTGCTGCTAGCATCCGAACATTTTTTTTACATTTCTATTCTAATTTTCATGACTGTTTTATTCATGTTTAAATTCTAGTTTGAACTTTATTTTTTTAACAATAAAAATACATCATAACTTATCAAATTTAAAAAATTGGTATTATTCTGCCTCACTTTACTTTTTCTCCCTTAGTTTACTGTTTTTATTTCATTAAGTGTGTTTTTATGATCAAAGTCAAAATAAGTTCAATTTGAACTACAAGACGTGAAATAATTCACCAAAATTTATAGAAAAACCATATTCATGTTTTGACTCTATAATTAGTTATTATTATCCAGTAAATTTAAAATCATCATAAAAAATGTAGGTTTCCACAACACTCGATCGACAACTTGTATTTTTATAGTTTTTTAATCCTCAAAAAATAAAATAAAGTCTAAAAAAGATGAGACTTGTCATGTTGTTATGATATGATCGATCCATAGATGTTGTCATAAAAAATAAAATTGTTTCGAGAAAATAATCACGTAGGGCGTTAAGAAACCTAAGATTCTGCGGGGATGAATTAGGGTTTAGAGATGAAATGACCTAGGTTTGAAAGCAAAACCTATAGTTGATTCTTCCTTTGAACTTGAAACTTTTTGTACAATAAAAATACAACATCAATATTCTAATTGCAAAAATTGGTATCTTTCATTAACATAAATTGGTATTTAAATGCAAAAAAGTCCACGTAGAGGTAGGGGTTATCTAGCATACACTGCACAAATAGCCGAGAAATACTTTGTAGCGCAGTGGTGCGGGGGGTTCTTTGGTGCCATGCGGTTTGAGGTTCGAACCTTGCTGCCGACAGGCGGTTTGAGGTTCGAACCTTGCTGCTAGCGCCAAATCAACATTTTTTTCTGTTTTGTACCTTTTTAAATTTTCAGCACTTTTTTATTGATGTTTAAATCCTCGTTGAACTTGAATTTTTTTAACAATAAAAATACATCATAATTTGTCAAATTTAAAAATTTTTCCATTGGCCCTTTCCTGTGGGTGAAGCTCGGGTCTAATTCCGAGAGTTTGAAGGTCCCTTCGTACTTTGAGTCCATCTTTTGATTTGCCCGGTATGTCTAACAAAATACCGATAGTGCTTTCGAAGGCATTCTTCTCAACATGCATTGTATCGATAGCATGACCAATCTCCAACTCCTTCCAATAGGGCAAATATCTAAAGAAGATCGACTGCTTTTTAAATGGAGCGTCCTTTGAAATTTTTTCAGATTTCTACCTCTTCTTTCCAAAAACAACTTTGATATTCATTTCGAATAGAAATTTGCAATCTCGATTTCGTGGAGGCTGTCCAAGCTCGATTGTACCGTCGAAATGGTTCCTAATTCTTCGATATTTGTGGTTTTTTGGTAAAAATCTGTGGTGTCGCATATACATCATCTTAACGAATGATGGAAGATGCATAGATTCTGTCTTGTCCACACACACTACACATGCTGTCTTTCCTTTAACCTGTCCTGTTAGGGACATGCGTCCTAGGTTGTCAGCTATGGTGCAAAAGATTATGGCTCTTAGATTGAAGTGCTCTTTCTTGTGCTCATCCCACACACAGACACCATGTTCCCATAGACGTTTCATATCCTCCATCAAAGGTTCTAGAAAGATATCAATGTCATTGCCAGGTTGTTTTGGACCAGAAATTAGAGTAGTGAGCATAAGGTATTTTCTTTTATGGCACAACCATGATGGAATGTTGAACAAGCATAGAAAGACTGGCCACGTACTATGTGGGTTCCTCATCTCACCGAAGGGATTCATTCCATCCGTGCTAAGTCCCATCCTGATATTTCTAGGATCGTCCGAGAAATCTGGATGGGCCAGGTCAAATGATTTCCACTGCCTAGCATCCGTAGGGTGCCGAAGTTTTCCGTCCTTCTTTCGCCCAGCGAAATGCCAGATTAATAGTTCAGCATCTCTAGGATTAGATAACATACGTTTCAAGCGATCAATCACCGGTAGGTACCACATTACTAAGGCTGGAACTTTCCTCTCCGTCTTTTTTCTAGGATGGTCTTCAATAACATTTTTATCCCTCTTCTGCAACCTCTTATTATTCTTCTTCTGGTGGTCATTGTAGTCCTCCACACAGTCATTTGGATGTTTGTATCGACTCGCGTTGCACTGCGGACATCTCTCTAACAATCCATACTCTTTTCGATATAGGATACAGTGGTTCGGGCATGCATGAATCTTCTGAACGCCCAAAGTCAACGGACAAATCATCTTCTTTGCTTGGTACGTATCATATGGTAAACCATTGAGTTTTGGCAAAACCTCTTTTAGGAGTTGTAAAAGATCTGAAAAACTAGTGTCAGACCATCCATTGCTGGCCTTCAGTTTCATAAGCTCAAGAATTTTGTACAACACAATATACTGCTTATCGCATCCGTGGCGTTCCTCGTAAAGAAGGTTTTTTGATGCTTTGTCAAGTGCTTCAAAGTTATCGTATCCTTTGATTGTAGTTCTCTGCAACAACACCTCTGGCGCAACATTTCGCATCAGTTCCTCCACATCAAAGGCATCATCATCATCATGTTGATCAACATCATCTTGTGTTATGTCGGATGTATGATCACAACCTCTTCTATGTTGATGAGCATCTTGCGGCACATCAGAATCTTCAGGCGGATTTTGGCCCATCTCACCGTGTTTCGTCCATATATAATAGTTCTTCACGAAACCATTTTTCAACAAGTGAAATCGTATGGTTTCACGATCAGAACACGGATACATCGCTTCGTTTTTACAAACTTTACAAGGACAATATATTGCCTCTTCACTCTGACGGGAAGCATATTGTGCGGCAGCTTCAGTAAATTCAGTTACTCTGTTAAAATATGCCACCACATCTCCATCGTTGGACGAGTACATCCAAGACCTGTGCTCCATCTAAAACATATATTATTTGAAAAAATATTAATAAATTCATTATTGTTAATTTTAGTAATTTACAAATTGAAAATATATTGATTTATTATCGCTCATAACAACATTAATTAAAAATCCTCAATGCTTTAATTAAAACTATTTATTAAGCAGAAACAATTATTAAATAAATTAACTATATTGGTTTCTCTCTCTCCAAACAACATAACTCTAGATCTATAATCATAAATCAAATTAAAAAAGAGATTAAAATGACGTAAATCAATATACAAGTGATGAATAATTGTGAGGAGGGTCATATTTGTTCATTTGGGAGAAGTTAACACTGTAAATGGAAGATTATTTGAAAATTTCTATTCACAAACCCTAAATTAGAAAAACGCTAATAACTCATTGTATACATGATTAAATACAAAATAAATGTGAGATTCGGCATGGATTTACCTCCTAGAATGAAATCCTTCAAGAGAAACGAAAACAAAGCCTCCCCCCTCTTTATCTAGATTTTTGTCGCCATTGTACGGACAAAATTAAATGCGAACTCCAGTAGAGCTCGGGGAGGAAGAAGCTGCGCATTTATAGCTAGAATAGTAGTGGTGGTCGCAAGTGATGTCATCAATATTTTAGTGGTGGCCATATTAGCAGTGGCGGGCAGCACCAGCGCCCGCCACTGCTATTGGTACAATAGTGGTGGTCCGGGATGACGTCAGCACCGACCGACACTACTTTACCAACAATAGTGGTGGGCGCTGGTGCTGCCGTCAGCACCAGCAACTGTAGTGGCGGGCATCTAATGGCCCGCCACTACAGTGGTTTTGCCCAACGCCACTACAGTGACGGTTTGTAGTAGTGAAGAGAAGGCACTCTGAAGATGTGCTCTAGAGGGAGGCACTTTGGAGGCATACTTCGAAGCACTTCGGAGGCATACTTTGAAGTACTTCAAAGTATGGAAGGTTTGTCTTAGCTTCAGCCATGTGAACATCAGTACACAGATAGACGGTGGTCGAGTTGGAAGAGCTGCAGAGCTGTGGTGGTCCACTCCGGGGATATGGTGCGAAGACGACATGGGCTTTGACGGCTTTGGCTCAAAATTGTAACTCTTGAAGTCAATACTTCGGTGCAACGAAGCCTTAGTGTTTCGGATCCTGCAACCGGAGTCACTTAGGAACTTCGCCAAGTGATGCGAGGCTCCGTAAAAAAGAAGACAGAAAAGTTGACGCACTACAGATCTTCGAATAAAGTGTAAAATATGACTACCTATAATACCCCTTGGACTATGTGAGTCAAAAAATCTATAAACCCTAGGGGTAATATAATCACTTCGTATGTCTGAGTAGACTATAAAAGAAAGGGTAGACTGAGATCTAGGATAACTCAATGAATAGAAAACTTTGCCTAGGTTTAAAACCTTCTGCTTTATCATTTGTCCTAGTGCTATCCGCCACTCTTTGTACTCAGATTGAGAAGACCTTTTATGTTTCCTGTTCTTGCAATGAAATTTATATTGATCTTTGATTGTTAATTTATATCTTGCATGAACTTGTATTTATTGTTCTTATTCCATGAGTGAGTATATTGAGTATTGTTGAGTTTCTTTGTATTTTTATTTGCATAAGAAGAAACTACTCTCTGATGCATGAACAACTTGTTTTTCTTGGATTATTTTTGTCACCTTGTGTGAAACCCTAAAAATCCATGAACAAGTTGTTACATTATTTGTTTTATCAGTCTTGCAGTACCTTTGCTCTATTGTGTACCTGAGGTAAAATCTCAAAATGCACTAGTGTTTGTGCTCTTCATAGTCTGCATGCGAAGTCTGTTTTTCACAATCCCGAACAAAGTCATTCTGCGGGGTGTCTTGAGTACCACACACTGTTTGCAAAGCCATAGTGCAAAGTACTTAGAGGTAGTTGTACTTTGTAGCAAGGCCTTTCTTGTGAAGTTCATTTCGAAGTCTCTCTGCGAAGTACTAGCTATTTTTGTGATTGTGTGGGAGGCCTAGATCGAGCTAATGGTGCAAAGTCTAGTACGGATCACCAGTGCGAAGAACTTCACAGAAAGTGAACTTGTGTTCGAAGTCTACTCTTGTGAAGCCTCTTCTCGGAGCCTTTTTCAGTTTGTGGAGTCTTGAGAAAAGTCCTTTTGAGCTCTGCAATATAGACTAGTGCGAATCTAGATTCAGAGTGTTAGTAATACCTCTAAACTGGTCTAGCAAAGGTTGTTGTATTTGGAGGCTGTTTTTCAGAATAATTTTTTTTAAAGCTCTCATTTACTCTCTCTGGTCGTCTGTTCGGTCCAACATGTTCGGTCCAACATGTTCGGTCCAACTGAACAAATTAATAAGGGTTAATTTTTTCCGTGCCATTACAATTTTTGCGGTTTGCCAATATGTCATTGATGTGTCACTGACATATGGGGGCCGCCACAGTCACTGACAGTGGCATATAGGCAATTTCTGAAAATTATAATGGCATGTGAGTAATTTTCCCAATTAATAAAGGAGTTGAAAATTAAGATGACAAGCAAGAATGGATAGGATGCTATTAGAATTCACTAGGGCGGTCTCAATGGAATGACTAGATGATTTTCACAGTATTAATTAGTGTGATGTGTAAACAAAAAGATGATACGATCAACTTAAGGAGGACCGGAGGAAAGATAATAAAACGTTTTCTTATGCAAAACTAGTTGTACGCAAGAACCAAGAAAGGAGAGGAGATTGGTAGAGAAAAGAGGTGATTGGAGAGGAATTTATTTTAAAGAAATCATCTACTCCGTATCTGGGATGTAGTTTCTATATTGTATAAGTATGAAAACTATTGGCAAAAAGATCTACATCTACATTGGTAAATTAAATGAAAAAAAAGTTGATGCAGGAGAAAATAACTTCATTCTGTTGTGCTGCTCCAAATTGCAGATAGATCATATATATATATATATATATATATATACACACATACACACACAAATGTTATTCTACACCACGGGTGTAGATTAATATATAGCTATTCTACTAAGAAAATCTACTACTGAAAATGGTTGGTGTAGAATAACTATTTTACACACGTGGTGTAGAATTACACTCTCGTGTATATATATATATATATATATATATATATATATATTCGATCTCTAGTCAGGTAATTTTTATATATGTGTTTAATTATAAAATTGCTATGCTCCATGAACTGATGTACTTACTAGGTTGATGTCGTCACACATTGGAAAGAGAAAATTATTAGCTCACAACCATTGGAAAATATATGTTATAAATCAGAAAATACAATCCAAAATGTGATGATACATGGCATATTTCAAGGCATTGGGCCATTTGTCAGTTGACATAATAGAAGATAATCTATTTTTTTAAAAAAAGTAGTGGTAATGAGTTTATCACCTAACCTATTTTACTATAGTTTTTATAGTTTCCTCGTTAATATTATTTTACACAATAATTAATATTTGGCACATATATAATCGAAATGAACATTCCTATTAAAAAATCAATAACATATTATATATAATATAGTTAATTTATTTTAGATAATATTGTGATATTTTATTTTATTTGTAGCAAAGCACGCCAACTTGCTAGTTATATTAATTTGAACTCAGTGATATCTTGTAATGGTATTGATAGTATATTGCTCTTCATTACAAGGTGAAATAATTAATAAACACGAATAAAAGTTTAATCGGTTGTCACACCATTAGCAAAAAGTTAAAAGTTAGTTAGAATCGAGGCTTTAATTTTCATCTGTGCAACACAGTAATAGTATAAAAAATGACACGCGTACGTTATTTTTTAACGGATGAAAATTTCGATTCTCATCTATATATAAAAATGTTATCCTACACCACGAGTGTAAAATAAATATTCTACCGAGAAATCTACTACTGAGAAAAAGTAGTACTCAATTGTTATTCTACTGAAAAAATCTACTACTTAAAGTAGTCGGTGTAGAATAGAATTCTACACACGTGGTGTAGAATAGCGCTCCCGCATCTATATATACATATACATATATATATACATACATACATATACCTATACATACATACATACATACATACATACATATATATATATATACATATATATATATATATATTACGAATGCTATCTACACAACGGGTGTAAAATAGCTATTCTATCGAGAAATCTACTACTGAGAAAAAAGTAGTACTCACTACGGGAGACTTCTTATTTGCCGAGTGCCTTTGGCACTCGGCGAAGCCTTGTTTGCGCTCGGCAAACGCTTCGCCGAGTGTTGCACTCGGCAAAAAACTCTCGGCAAAAATGTTCTCGGCGAACAACACTTCGCCGAGTGTTTTTTGTCTGGCACTCGGCGAACAAGTGTTACCGAGTGTAAAAGTTGGCACTCGGCAAAAAAAAGCGATAAATGGAATGGTAAAACTTGACGGTCGGTTTGCCGAGTGTTAAAAGAAAGCACTCGGCAAAGAAATTAGTGTAAAATAAAAAAAATTGGGCGCGGCACGGGCGCGGGTGCGGGCGTGGCCGCGGCGCGGGCGACAGTGCGGCGTGGGCGACGACGCGGGCAGGGCGCGCGACGCAGGGGCTGGGCGGCGCGCGGCGAGGCGGCGCGCGCCGGGGCGGGGTCCGGGCGGCGCTCCGCGAGGCGGGGCGACAGCGTGGCGACGATGACGACGTGGCAGGGCGACGGCACACGGCGGGGCGGGGCGACAGCGCGAGGCGAGGCGGGGCGACGACGCGCGGCGCCGTGGAGGGGTGGCCCGCGGCGCCGGGCTAGGGCGGCACGCGGCGTGGCGTGGCGACGGCGGCGACAGCGAAGAGGCGACGGCGATGAAGACGACGGAGGAGGAGGGAGTAGGAGGGAAGAAGAGGAGGAGGGAGGAGGGAGAAGGAGGATGGAGGGTGGGTGGGAGTATTTAAAAAATGTGAAAATTTAAAAAAAATTGGCGCCAAGTTTGAAATTTTGCGGGATAGGAGTGTGGATGAAATTTTGGTGTTTGCCGAGTGTTGCACTCGGCAAACACCAAATCTTTGCCGAGTGCCTCAAATTTGGCACTCGGCCAAGAATTTTTTTTATTTTTAAAACTTTGATTAATTTGTTTTACATTCTTTTTCTCAATATAAATTATAAAACTATAGCACATAAGGACTAAAAATAAACTCAAAAATATAAATATAATTTTTTTTGAATAATTTAGTTTATTATTTTATGCACTTTTAGCTCAACTTTGACATGTTTTAATTTAAATCCTAGAAATATAATTAAAGAATTAAAAATAGCAAACTGAACTAAACAAATATAAAATTTTTACATGGAATAATATACGTAGTATTTTTATTTTTTAAAAAAATTTCAAGATCAAACAAATATTTAATCATTAATTTGTTTTCAAATCTATCTCATTTCTTCTCTAAACTCCAATTCCTTCTCTCAAAATATCCAATTTGTAAACACTATACATGATAACTTTATCTAAACATGTTTAAATTTTTATCACAGCATATTCATATCATATCATAACACCATCTCAAGTATAATATTTTTTAGAATTGTTTTGAAATTTTTAGAATTAAAAAATTATTAAAATCTACGTTGTCGATAGAGTGTCGCAACCTAGTTTTTTCAAACTTTATTTCAATTTAGTTCATAAGAACTCAAAATATAGTAATAAATATGAATATGATTTTTCTATAATTTTTGATTCATTATTTTAGGCACTTGTAGTTCAAATGTCACATATTTCAATTTAAATCCTAGAAACATACTTAATGAATTAAAAATAGCAAACTTAACTAAATAAATGTTGAATTTTTATATGAGATAATATATGTTGTATTTTTAGTTCACAAAAAATTTTAAGATCAAACAAAAATTTAATCATTAACTTGCTTTCAAATCTATCTCATTTCTTCTCTAAACTCCAATTCTTATTCTCAAAATATCCAATTTGTAAACACTATACATGATAACTTTATCGAAACATTTTTAAATTTTTATCACATCATCTTCATATCATATCATAACACCATCTCAAGTATAATATTTTTGAGAATTGTTTTGAAGTTTTTAGAATTAAAAAACTATTAAAGTCTACGTTGTTGATAGAGTGTCGCAACCTAGTTTTTTCTAAATTTATTTCAATTTAGTTCATAAGAACTCAAAATATAGTAAGAAATACGAATATGATTTTTCTATAATTTTTGATTCATTATTTTAGGCACTTGTAGTTCAAATATCACATATTTCAATTTAAATCCTAAAAACATATTTAATAAATTAAAAATAAAAAACTGAACTAAATAAATGTTGAATTTTTACATGAGATAATATATGTTTTATTGTGATTACAGAAAAAATTTCAAGCCAAAACGAAATTGCAAACAACATATTGACTTGAAACAAAATTTCACACAAAATAAAAAAAAATATGTTTGCCGAGTGTTTTTTGAAAAACGCTCGGCAAACCAAGTGTCTTTGCCGAGTGTTTTTCAAAAAACACTCGGCAAACTCAAAAAAAACTTTTTTTGTCCGCTCAAAAACGCCGTCATGACGCCCGTTAGTCTCCAGCTTTACCAAAGTGTATTTTTTTGTGGGCACTCGGCAAAGAATTGATTCGCTGAGTGTTTAAAGTTTGCCGAGTGTTTTTTAAATAACACTCGGCAAAGTATATTGACCGAGATATTGCACTCGGCAAAGGAGAAGACACTCGGCAAACTTTTAGTTTCCAGTAGTGACTCAATTGCTATTCTACTGAGAAAATCTACTACTGAAAGTGGTCGGTGTAGAATAGCGCTAGTATATATATATATATATATATATATATATATATATATATTTTCTTAATTTGAAGACAAGCTTTAACCTGTTTTGGCAGCGCGTCGGCGCGTCCTGTGTAAGCTATGCCGTTGGAGGCAACTCAGATCTCAGCTGCCGGCAAGCCCGTCTTGTTCATCCTTTCCGACCACACACTACAATGCTAACAAGCTAGCTATCTTGCTTGCTTGCTTGGCCCTTCGATGAATAATATTCTCTCTCTCGATCGATCTGTGCCCTGCCTGTGACTATCCAAAGTTCAGATCTTGTTCTTCTTTCACGTCACCAGCAACATATATGCATGCAACCAGAAAGAAATACTAGCTGGCCGGTGGAATCATGTCGACAGCCCGCTGATGGATAGTATCAGCTTATCTTGCCCAGACAGATCGAGCTAAGCAAGAACACAAACGTGCATGGAATTATTAAGATGGAAGGCAAAAAAGGAGGCAGCAGCAGCCAACAGGCCTGGCATTTCCATGGCTAATTGGCAGACATAATTCTTGCGGTCGATCTGGCCCATGACTGCGAGAGACGAGTAGACGATCGACGACGTTATTTGCATATAGCCAGCAGCTATAGCTAGAGCCTGTCTGCTATCGATCGCTATAGCTAGCTAGCTGCATGCATGCTCATCTCCTCACCTGAGTCCTGACACGAGATCTGACATGGTATATATGCATCGATCAGCAGGAACTAGCTGGCTGCAAGCCTGAAACGTAACTGCATTCTACTAAAAGAAACAGCTGGTTTCTGCTGCTGCTAGCTATAATATTATTACTACGTCGCCTCCAACTTGGGTCAAATTAAACTCAAAAGAGAAAGCTTTCTAGATGGATAGAGAGATAGAATAGCTAGGGCACGATTGACCAGCGAGCGTGTCTCCTCCACAGGAAGATAGAAAGCGCCGGCGGGCTAGCCAGAGAGATAGATTCTACTGCAAAGTATGCATCAATGCAAGCTAGTACTACGATGGACATGGACATGTATGTGCATGGCCGTGATTCACTTCCTATATAAAGCGACCATCCCCTGTGTGGTAGTGAACTACCTCTCCTCAGCTAGCAGCAGCAACTTGCACTACTACACACACAGTTGTGTTACAGCAACTTGCAGAGATCGATCGATCGATCGAGCAGCTGAGTTATCTCTGTAACGTGCAGTGGGTTAACTAACATGGCCGGCAGCGGCAGGGACAGGGACCCTCTGGTGGTTGGTAGGGTTGTGGGCGACGTGCTCAATCCCTTCGTCAGGACAACCAACCTCAGGGTGAACTACGGCAACAGGAGTGTGTCCAACGGCTGCGAGCTCAAGCCGTCCATGGTGGCCAGCCAGCCCAGGGTCGAGGTCGGCGGCAATGACATGAGGACATTCTACACTCTCGTACGTCGTCATACTTAGCTTGCTGTAGAGGCCGGAAGTTACTTCTTTAATTTATTTTCATTTTGAATTATGTACTGTAATTTACACTTTACTACAAATTAAGTGACTATCAAATGTATAACTACAGGTGTTGGTAGACCCAGATGCTCCAAGCCCAAGCGACCCCAACCTCAGAGAGTATCTACACTGGTTGGCACTTGTGCTTGCTAGCTAGCTAAACCCTTGTTTTCATGCTCACTCGATCACGGTCACGGAGATTGATTTTTACCGCTTGATAGGATGCCATCTCGTGTATATATATTTTACTTCTTAAATCCAATGCAAATAGCTAGCTAGTCATGAAACATTTTTTTTTTAAAAAAATACAACAATATAGAGTATGTTGACATCTACCTCTCCACAAAAATTCAAGACTAAACATAACATATAAAGTGGGAAAATGGACAAATTTAGTGGTGAATAGTGAAAATATTGTTCACAATATAATTCAAATTTATCTCTTTTTTCAATACCTGGATATCGAGTTTTGGCCTGAAATTTTATGGAGTGAAATATGCATAGTATACAATTATTTTCAAACACCGTGAGAATTTTTCATAGTACTGATATATGTACATCTCGACATCACTGGTTGATCCTCTCTGCAGGTTGGTCACTGATATTCCTGGTACTACTGGGGCAACATTTGGTCAGTACAGCACTCACTCCTACTCCTCTCTTCCTCCTAAATTTCATCATCTATGCATCTTCGTCTATCTCGAGACTTGCTGCTGCTGCATGTGCATGCATGCATGTGTTAACCTTCAGGATATATCTGCATGCATCAGGGCAAGAGGTGATGTGCTACGAGAGCCCTAGGCCGACCATGGGGATCCACCGCCTGGTGTTCGTACTTTTCCAGCAGCTGGGACGCCAGACAGTGTACGCACCAGGGTGGCGCCAGAACTTCAACACCAGGGACTTCGCCGAGCTCTACAACCTCGGCTCGCCTGTCGCCGCCGTCTACTTCAACTGCCAGCGCGAGGCCGGCTCCGGCGGCAGAAGGATCTACTCCTAGCTAGTCGATCCTCCGCTAGCTGCTGGCCTGATCATTCAGCAGCTTCAGGTTCAGACTTCAGACACTTGATGAAATTGTTCGATCTGCATATATAAGCGTGGCTATACATCTTGCCATGTCATTAGCAGATCACTAGCTAATATATATATATATATATATATATATATATATATATATATATATCGTGTAAACAATGAGCTGAGCTATGGCCTGTGATGAAGCCTAGCTAGCTTATATTAGTATATATCATGCAATAAAGTTCGAGCATATAAGGCCTGGATCAAGGAGCTGAGTTACACACCATGCATATTCATGCATCGCATGTAGATCTGCAGGTTGTAGTACTCTTGCATATCTGTGAATGGAGTCATGGAGCCACATATATATGATATATTTGCTACATGCATATAATATCATATGCATCTACAAACTGTTATCTAGTAGCTAGCTCTACAGCTAGCTAGCAGAACATACACTGCAGATGTAATAGTAGCACATGCATGTACTATAAATATTGGATGTAGCAAGCCAGTACTAATAAGAAATATAAATATATCAAGTTAATATATATCTTATATGAATAGTCTGACGTACGACAACGTCTCTCTCTCCCATGCCTGATCTCAATGCATGTTTCTGAATTTTCGGCAGCTGTCATGTTTAGATTGGGCGCCAGTGTATAGCCCTGTAACAATGATATATCTGATGCAGAGGCATAGAATAAAAAATATTTTCGAAAGCTGATGCATACAAGAATTTATTGTCAGAAAGGAGATGGATCATACATAAAGAAAGCATATACTCTATGAACATCCATATCTATCAGCACGTGAGATATATTGTAACGTAGTTGCCTCGGCAGCCATTCTCTCCCAATCGAAGAAGATTCAGTCTGTGTGGCGCCATTAACTGGCCGTTGCAGTTGCAAGAACACATCTCTTTCTCTAGGATCGGGATTGTCGCCTTTGTAAATTGTAACCGATCATATATCCCTGTTAACGGCAGTGACACGTAGAGATAGTAACGGGACCGATAATGGATACCTGAAGATAAATTCACTAATTATTAATTAAGGGATGAATATGAGATTTTTTATCCTCACGTGGATGGTTTGCGAGTCATCTCGTTACCCATCGGGGAATCCGATTATAGAGACTAACATGTGAGTCCTCGTGTGTGTGTATATCAAAGAAACTGAGAAACCCTAAACCTCCTAGCTCACACCCTAGCACCCATCTCCACGCCACCTCCAAGCACTACTACAAACACGAACTGTAGCGGTGGGCAACCAGCCTGTCACTGCTCTAACGCCACTGCTAATCAGGGTTAGCAGTGGCGGGCAAAGTGCCTGCCACCACTGTGTCAACAACAGTGGTGGGAAAACTAACGTCATGATGCACTACCGGAAATGAGAAGTTTGCCGAGTGCCCTAAGCTTTGACGAGTGCAATATCTCGGGCACTCGACAAAGATTTGTTTGCCGAGTGTTTTTTAAAAATACACTCGGCAAATATGTTACTAACGGACGTCACGACGGCGTGCGTGTGCGGCAAAAATTTTTTTTTAGGGTTTGCCGAGTGTTTTTTAAAAAACACTCGGCAAACCCATTTTTTATGTTTTTTTGAACCATTGTTTCAAGTCTACATGATATTTTCAATTTTATTTTAACTTGAATTTTTTTCTATAATAAAAACACAACATATATTATCTCATGTAAAAACACAACATATTTTTAAATTATTAAGTATGTTTTAGGATTTAAATTGAAATAGGTGAAATTTGAACTACAAGTGCCTAAAATAATAAACAAAAAATTATAAAAAAGTCATATTCATGTTTTAAAGTCTATTTAGGGTTCTTATAAACTGAATTAAATTTTTTTTGAATAATTTAGGGTGTGACGCTCGTTCAACAACGTGAAGCTTAATAGTTTTTTAATTATAAAAAAATCAACTGATGTCTAAAAAACATGAGACTTGTCAAGGTGTTATTATATGATACATAGATGTTGTGATAAAAATTTAAAAATATTTAGAGAAAATTATCACGTAGAGTGTTTAGAAATCGAAGATTATACGAGAAGTGTTTATGGTTTAGAGAAGAAATGAGATAGGTTTGAAAGAAGTTTGATGGGTAAATTATTTTTTGTAATTGAAATTTTTTCTACAATAAAACACAACATATATTATCTAATGTAAAAATTACACATTTGTTTGGTTCAGTTTGTTATTTTTAAATTATTAAGTATGATTTAGGATTTAAATTGAAATATGTGAAATTTGAACTACAAATGTATGAAATAATAATAAAAATATTATTAAAAAACATATTTATGTTGTTGACTTTATTTTTAGTCCTTATGCAATATAGTTTTATAATTTCTATCAAGGAAAATATTGTAAAACAAATTAAACAAAAAATAAAATAAAAAAGCATCTTTGCCGAGTGCCAAATTTGAGGCACTCGGCAAATATTTTGGGTTTGCCGAGTGCAACACTCGGCAAACCAAAAAAATTTTCCCGCATAATTTTTCAGCCAAATTTGCAAATTGGCGCATTTTTTTTCAAAATTTTCAATTTTTTTTTAAAACCCACCCCTCCTTTCCTTCTCCCTCATTCTCTCCTCTATCTTCTTCCCTCCCACTGCACCGGCCGGCGCCCTCTCCCCTGGCCACCGCCCTGCCGCCCTGCCGCCCCGGCGTCGCCCCGCCGCCCCAACCGCCGCCTGACCCTGGCTCCGCCGCCCCGGCCCCCTAACCCGCCGCCCCGGCGTCGCCCTGCCACCCCGGCCCCCCGCCGGCGTCGCCCCACCGCCCTGGCCCCCTACCCCGCCGCCCCGACCGCCACCCGACCCTGGCCCCGCCGCTCCGAGCCCCCGCCGGCGTTGCCCCGCCGGCGCCGCCCCGGCCCCCTACCCCACCGCCATGCCCCCTGCCCCGCTGCCCCGGCCCCCCGCCGGCGTCGCACCGCCACCCCTGGCCGCCCATAGCGTGTGCGGCCGCTGGCCGTAGCTTTTTTTTGTTGTAAACTTTGCCGAGTGTCACATTTTGACACTCGACAAAACATCCGCCGTTTTCAAACCATGAAGTCGCTTTTTTTACCGAGTGCTATTTTGGCACTCGGCGAACCCTTCGCCGAGTGCCCGATGAAAAACACTCGGCGAACCCACCTTCACCGAGAGGATGTTTGCCGTGTATTTTTTGCCGAGTGCAACCCTCAGTGAAATTTTCGCCGAGAGTTTTTAAGGCTTTGCCGAGTGCATGTTGCACTCGGCAAAAGATGTTTCTCCCGTAGTGATACCCACCACTGCTGTTGACACAGTGGTAGCGAGCACGCTGGCGTCATGTAACCGCCACTACTATGGCTCATAGCAGTGGCGGTTGCATGACGTCAGCGTGCCTGCCACTACTATTTTTTCCCATTTTATAAAAATGTTATAAACCTTAATTCAAACAGCCCCACAACAAAACCATAGAAATTCACACCTCCCACAGCCATCCACAGCAGCAACACAACCACACATCAACAACCCATCTCACTTTACAAATTTACAAAGTTTAAATTTCATCAGAACTTCAAATTTATAAAGTTTACATCTCACCGGAACTTCAAATTTAACGATTGTTCACAAATGTTGATATTTTAATTTGGACTTGATGGACAATACATGCTCATTTTGCTTCATTTTTCTTATCAGACGACTAACTCCTATCTTGTGCATCTTGTCTTTGCTTATCAGCTTCGAAATTCTTCGAAATTTCTTGTGCTTGCCTTTTCGGTCTTCTGGCCCAACGTCTCAGAGTTGGATTCTTGGCCACTTCACCCTTAGGATCAAAGAATTTTCCATGCTAATGAATAATTTCATGCATCGTGAAGCGGCACATCCTTGATATAATTCCTTTCATTTTTTCATCTGAGAGTTGGCTATTCTCGACTACGATTGATGGATGTGACGCCTGCATACGTAACATATAAGTGCATACGTTGCCAGTTATATTTGATTAACATACAATAAATCAACTTACTTCATTAGTATCCTCAGAGACTGACCGCACAAACTTTCCTAGTCTATTGCTCATGAAATCACAAGTGTAATAACTGCAATGCACCGAACCGAGAAGTTGTCTGTGACACTTTGAGAAACCAAGGGTTGGTTTCAGTGTTTGTGATGAGTGATTGACAGGCTTTTAACCTCTGTTTCGAAGGGGTACCTCCGAAGGGGGTTCGGAGGTTGGAACTCCGAAGGTGTTCGGAGGTGGTTTCACCAAAGGGTTCGGTGGGCTTTGGTTGCTGCACCTGTTGCAGCGGAGTGTGCCTGTCGGAGGGGTCCGAAAGTACACGATGACTGGGTTCGTACCGGAGGTCTCGGTATTTTGGACGGTACACCGGAGTGTGTACCGAAGGTTGCTAACCCGGAGAGGTCTCCGGAGTACTGGATACACTTGTCTGTTTGTCTGTGGTGCGCAGGGACTTCGGAGGCGACGGACGGTTCGCGGCAGGTGAACCTGGGTCAAGCGGGAGGCTTGATGCCAGGGGAGCAGGGAGCTCCATCACGGTGGCTGCGAAGGGGTCTGGGTCGGTCCTCGGGTCGAGGTGCGCCAAGTGAAGGCAGTAAGTGCGGAGCGTGGCTCCGGGTGAAGGTACTCCGAGACAAAGTCCTTAGAGGCGAGGCACTTTGAAGGTACTCCGGATGGAGTGACTTCGGAGTTGGATGGATCAAGTCCTCTGCGGAGGCAAGGAGTTCGAAGTGTGCTCCGGAGGGAGACATTCGAAGGTGCCCGACGAAGGTCTCAGAAGTTGAGGTGCATTGAAGGCATGGTCCGGGTGAGGCTCGTCGAGGAGTGTGCTCGGGGAGAGACACTGCGACGAAGTGCTCATGGAATGCTTCGTGCGAAGGCCATGGACGAAGGAGGGACTTCGAAGGATGGTACTCCGAAGGTGGGGCTTCAGAGTGAGGAAGGCTTCGGAGCGAGGCTAGCTCCGGAGCGAGGTTGACTTGTGGTGCTTCGGCCATGCATGGCTTCGATACACGGACTGACGGAGTTCGAGCTGGGAGTAGCTGCGAAGCCGTGGTGGTCCACCCCGGAGGTGGTGGTGCGAAGGCCCAAGGGCTTTGACGACTTCATCTCAAAACCGTCACTGTATCGGAGGCTGTCTTCGGTGAAGCGAAGGCCATCAGGCTCAAGGCTTCTCACCGAAGCTACCACACCCCTCGCGTGCGAAGGGGGGCTTCAGGAAGGTCAAAGACTGCAAAGGCTGACACTGTCTGCTCTACAAAAAGCTGACGCTGTCCCCTCTGCAAAGCTGATAGAGAAGCCTCCAAAATAAAGTTGACTACCTTTTGTACCCCTCTATTCTGTAGAGACAAAACTGGTGTAAACCCTAGGGATTAAGTAGTCAATTCACTTGGGTGAACTGTGGGCTATAAATATGGGGGGTTGGGTAGGTAACATTTAACACTTTGAGCATTTACTGTTGAGCTCATGTACTAGCCCCCTCTCTGTATTCATCCAGTGAGATCAATTTTATTGTGTTCCTTGTTCAAGCGGCGAAGCCCTGCTTCTGTGTTGTCTTTCTGCTTGAACTTGTTTCTATACCTCGCTAGTTGTAGTGCACCGTAGCCTGTCTAGGCGAAGTGTGTTTTTGTGCGAAGTGTGCTTTTTAGTGTGCGTTCGCTCTGTGTAACAGGAGGCTAGACCTCGCTGCTTACTAGCGAAGCCCTGATCGGAGCCCGTTTTGCTTCTCGTGTCGAAGCCCTTAGCGATGTCCGCGTAGTGTGCGTTTAGACCTTCGCAGAACGAAGCCCAGCACCAGTTGCTGTCGCTAAGATTTAGGTCTAAGTCCTCGGAGGGTTGTCCTCTCTTGCGAAGGGTGAAGTGCGAAGCCTGCTCGAAGCACCCTGTGTGTGGAGCCTGCACTGACTTAGCAGAGTTGTTTCTAGGGTTGTGTGTGGAGCGAAGTCTACTTGGCTTCAGACTTTTACTCCTTGCGAAGCCTGTGTTCAGAGCTGTCAAGTACCTCCGAACCAGACCTTCGAAGGTTGGTGTTCGAAGCATGTTCCGCAGTAGACAGGATTAAAACCGAAGGCTGTTTTTAAGCCCAAGTTTTTAAAAGCTCCCATTCACCCCCCCTCTGGTCGCCGTTTCCGGTCCAACAATTGGTATCAGAGCGGGTTAAGATCACCAGTTGACCTTAACTGGTTTTGTGATCTGTTGGCGACATGGATAGAGGCAGTAAAATTCCTCTGTTCGATGGGACTGATTTTGCATACTGGAAGGTGCGCATGGAGGCTTACTTACTAAGCCAAGGAAATGCAATTTGGGAGATTGTGGACTCACAATACTCCATCCCTGATACTCGCATCACTCAAACAGAAAAAGATCAGTATAATACCAACCCTAAGGCTAGGAATATACTGTTCATTGGTTTGAGCCGGAGTGAGTTTGATAGGGTGCAGCACCTTAGGACTGCTAGGGAGATTTGGACAACACTCACTATTTTTCATGAGGGCTCTACTCAGATTAAGGCCAGGCGCCAAAGCACATACAACCAACAATATCAGCTGTTTGTGCAGGCACCTGGTGAATCTATAGATGCCATGTTTTCTTGCTTTGATGCGATAGTGAGTAACTTGCGATCCAACGGGACACTTGCTTACAATGATCACGATAGGGCTATCAAGCTTCTCTATGCTCTTGACCATAGCATATGGGAAGTAAAGATATCCAGCATTGAGGAGTCCGCAGGTTATGACACATTGACCTGTGATGAGATCTTTAGCAAGCTGAAGTCCACAGAGATTGCCAAGGCATCTCTTGCAGTGCACAGAAGCTCTTTGCCACAGCCATTGGCATTGGTTTCTAGCACTAGCCGTGGCACCACTGCAGAACCAAACACATCTGGTACTTCTGTTCTTGCAGATGGTTTTGCTTTGTCCTCCCTGGTCTCCGTCACAAAGGAGCAGGTGGACACTCTGGATAATGATGAGCTTGCTCTCATTGCCAGAAGGTTCACCCGTTTTCACCATGAGAGACGGGATCAGAGGAGAAGTGGTTTTAGTGGTTGCTTTGAATGTGGCGACACTTCTCATATCAAGGCGAATTGCCCTAAGCTCAAAAAGAGAGATGAGAGTGAGCGCCCCAAATACCACAAGAAGGAGAGGAAACCCTTTGTTAAGGGCAAGCGCGACAAGATGGCTAAGAAAGTAGCCAAGGCCGCTTCGAGAGCATTTGTTGCTGCTCTCAGCGACATCGACACTTCCTCAACTGAGGAGTCGAGCTCTGAGGAGGAGGAGTCCCCAAGGAAGGAGGACAAGAAGGACAAGAAGGGACGAGACTTCACCGGCCTTTGCTTCATGGCCGACAGCGATCACAGCGGCGATGAGCTTGACTCATCTGAGGTACCTCTATCCTATGACCAGCTTTCAATAAAATTAGATGAGCTGAATGAAGTAGTTCTTGGTCAGGATAGATTACTTGTGCAAGCCGCTAGAGAAAGAAAAGACCTTAGACTTAGGCTAGAATCTGTTTCTACTGAATATGCCATACTTAAGTCTAAATTTAATGATGCTGAATGTGAGTCCTGTTCTGTTGTCATGAGTGAGCTTGCTCAGTTGCGTTATGTACATGCTCAAACTCTCTCTGAGCTTGAGACTGCACAGAAGCAGCTTTTGGTGGTGGATTCTAGTCCTCATTATAATCTTGAATGCATGAACTGTTCTTTATTGCGCGAGAGCATTAATTTACGTGATAAACATGTTCATGATTTAGAGGCTAGATTGGAGAGGGCCGGTAGTTCTAAGGATGTGCAGCCTGTTTGTGACACGTGCATTACCCTTAAGGACCAACTAGGCGCTGTTAGAGAGAGAGCTGAGAACCTCATGTCAGAAAATAAATACCTTCTTTCCGTGGTTAACAAATGCACTGAGGGAAAGGGTAGGATGGATTTGCTCTTGGCCAAGACCAAGATGTGTGCTGACAGAGCAGGTTTAGCTCTAGGTTTGGGTTTTGAGAGGATTCTTTCAGAAAATGGAAACAAAACTGTTTTTACCTCTCCCACTACCCTAGAGAAAGAGAGAGCTCTGTTAGACACTCCACCAGCCAAGAAAACCACCCGAGCTCAAAAGAAAACCACTCCTCCTGCCAAGAAAAATCCTCCCAAGAAAACCACTCAGCAGAAACCCAAGGAGCCTGTGAGAGTTGCTCCTAATACCCATGAGAGTGCCCCGAGGAGAGTGTTTCATTGTTCCTATTGTCAGCGGGCGGGTCATTTGGTTGGGTTCTATTTTTGTCGCATCAAGGATGAGCGACGCTCTCAGGCGATGAGTTACCAGGGCATGCATGTAACACCCCAAGAAATAAAAACAAATAAAATAAAAGAAAAAGATTATTTAATCATTTCTGGATTTATTTATTAAAGAGAAATCCTAAAAGAACCCTAATAAAGCCAAACTGGGAGAAATATTCAAAATATGGACCTGAAAATTTTATGAGATAAACTAGAGGCCAAAATAAAATTTTAGGAAATTTTACAAATTTTTACCAACAGTAATTCAACCCTTAATCAAATATATGAATTACTGGATTTATTTTAAATCGGAAAAGAATTAAAAATCAAAATGGGCCTTAACCCTCAATCTGCCTCAGCTCGGCCTAGCCCAAGCCGCCAGCCACCGACAGGTGGGACCAACCTGTCGGCGCTCACGCCCCCGCTCTTCTCCCCGCGCCGTCCCCCGCATGGCCCACCCGTCAGCCCCCGCCACCCTCTTTCTCCCTCTGACCACCTGGCCCCGCGTGTCGGCACCTCCCTTTCCCGTTCGCTCGCTGACAGGTGGAGCCCACCTGTCAGGCCTTTCTTCTCCGATGGAAGGGGATCTCCCCCTTCCATCCCCGATGACCCCCTTGCCCGATTCCGCCGCCTGTCATCGGGATTCACCCAATCAAGCGCGAGATCAAGTTCCCCTCCCTCCGGCAGTCCCTTTCCATCCGTTCCCACGCGTTTCCCCCCCGATGGCAAGTAACCCCGAGAATGGAAGCTCGCCGGAGTCCTTTTGGAATTTCCCTCGGGATTCCCTTTGAGCACCTTCCATACACGCCGGCGACCCCCTCCTATAAAACCTTGCGCACACTGAGCCTCCGCCTCACAAATCCACCCTGCTCTCTCCTTCCCGAGCGCCACCAGTGCTCTTTTAGTGCCGTCCCCTCGGTTCGTGCTCCGGCAAGACTTCACCGGCGCTTCGGGCCACCGCCGTCCTCGCCGTCGCCACCGCCGGGACCGTCGTCGCGCCCTCCACCTCGGCCCCACCTTCGGTGGGCCAGATCGTCGCTAGATTGCCTCGCCGCCGTCGAGCCGAAAGCCTCCACCGCCATCTCCTCGCCGCCGATCGCCCTCGACCACCGTTCACCGTCACCACCGGTATGGTCGTACTCCCCATCCTCCCCTCTCTCCGTTTTGGCCGGAAATTAGGGTCTTAGGCCATCGCCGCCGTCGGTGGCTGCTCGCCGTCGTTCGGCCGGCACTGGGGACGAAGCCCTCGGCTTCCCTCGTGCCGCGTACGTGCCGGACGAGACCTCCGCCGTACGATCGCGGATGAACGACCGAGATTAGATCGGCCACGAACTTAATCCTAGTCCTCGGATCGCACTGAATCGGTATCCCTCCATCTGGAGCGTTGGATTCCATTTAAAATCCCGGATTCATCTCAGACGTCCACGCATACCGGTTAGATTTCTTTTAATCTCAGCCGTCCGCTGTGACTTAAGCGCCCCGCCTCGTTGTCGGCCACCCGATCTGGATCGGACGGTCCAGATCAGGCCGGTCCATGCGCGCAGACAACGGTTCACGGTGAACTCAGTTCACCGTGGACCAGAGACTGTTTTCCCATTTAAAATAAATTCCTGAAATTGATTTAAACTTTGAAAATCCATAACTTGCTCATTTTAACTCCAAATTTCACCATTCAAATTTTGTTAAATCCAGAATAATATTCTCTACACATTAATGACTTAAAAATAGTAGGTTACTGTTACCCAAAATATTTTTAATAAATAAATGAATAAAAACCCCTTAGGGTTAAAATTAAAAATACAGAAAATAAATTAGGAAAAATCCTAAAAAGTTAATTTTTACTGTTTTACACCAAACTTTAGAATATTAAAATATTCCTTCACGTAAAAACACCCACAAATATGTATGTTGATTATTTGGTGGATTTTATCTGTTTATTGAATGTATTGTTATTTTTTTCCGTATCGAGAAGACTACGAGTTCATCGAGGAGCAGGAATTCTATCCCGAGGTTCCTCCATCCCCCTTTGCTGATCAAGGCAAGTCATCGACCACCTCTGTGGAAACAGTTGATCATTATTGAGCCCATGTTTTTATAAATTATCGCTATAACTCATAGGTTAATATTGCATTAGTCAAAGATCAAGCCCTACACTTATATTTATTAGATCCCCGTCCTTGTGTGCAAACCCAAGCCATGCTTATTGAGCCTTAACTCCTTGTCACTCTACAAATATTATTAGCTAGTGCCCAATGTACCGGCACAACCGCTATAGGATATAAAGAATGAGTCGTAGATAGCTGGATTTTGTATATGAATTTCCCTGTTATTCTCGTCTCTGGACTCTGTTGGAGTTGGCTAGGTTATAAGTATGGTGGGTTCCGGGTGCAAGCTCGGGCACTGGTTTGTCGCACCCGGGGCACTATAAGGACCGGTCTGCGGGATCTGTTGCAAAGCACTTCCGTACCAACCACAAGTCTAATGGGTAAGTCCTAACCGGAAGTATGGAACACCCCGACTCTCTGCACCATAGTGGAGGGGGCAAGGGGCTAGCCCTCAGGGCGCCTTGTACCAAAGAAGGCTCAAGGGGGGGTATGGTGAGGCATCGACGCGTCGGGGCACCATATGAAACCTATAAGAGGGTGTTGTTGAGTCGGGGAGGACTATATGGAAGGTTTTGGCACGAGTTCCCGTGAAATGGGTCATCTCGTTACACTTTGGTGTAAGTGATGAGTGCGTGCCTTGTGGGTACAGTGGTACATCTCTGATCAGAGTAAACTTAATCTTTTCGAAAAGCCGAGCCCACGGTCAAGGGCGGGTTGTGTGACTACTCGCAGTTAGTTTACAATTGTTTGAATGATTGAGCTATTCATGGCATGTAAGGACTGTTGTGCGAGGAGGTAAAACGTACTCCTCGAGTTAGAAGATGATGATGCATTCACATGTTTACTTTTCCGTACTAATAAATTGCTCACATTTAATGCTTTACAAATATGCTGCTTCCGCAAAACTAGCCACTATCTCCCTTGTTATTATCTTGCATTATATTCGCATTCGGTGGCTTGCTGAGTACATCTGTACTCACACCGTTGACTTCCACCATCAGAGCCCGTCTACTACGAGGAGGATGAAGGTCTGGAGTAGCGACCCAGTCAAGGCGAGACTGGAAGGAGGCGTTCATCTAGGACCCTTGATTTTATTAGTTTCTCTTCACTTTCATTCACTTTTGTATTAATGCGGTCTACGAACCGTGAATGATTGCCCGTCTTGTACGTGGTTGTGTGATGAACGTCTTGTTTTATTGATTTTCTATGGAATTTCAATAAAGTCCTGATTTATTAAATCGGGGCGCGACAAGATGGTATCAGAGCCGACTTGACTGTAGGAAGCCAAACAGACCTGACCCTAGGACTTATATTAAACGTATTTTCTTACAAAATGCTTACCTTCTCATCTTCTCAAGTTTTCACAAAGATTTCTCTCTTTTGTAGATGCTGGTCCGTACCATGAGTGGGAACCTTCGTGATGAGGCAGGATTCATCCGCGAGCTACGCATGCTTGTCGGTTTTCTCGGATTTGAGCATGAGCCGATGTACCATGGAGTCTTCCCCGACGAGGAAGAAAGCTTTTGCGAGGTCACCGTCGTCGTCCAGCCCTCCACTCAGACAGCTCACACCTATCGCGGAGGAGGACCTACCTTCTTGGTTGCCAGTCAGCGCACCACCCTCCAGGCACTCACGGAGCTTCGGATGAGATACGACAGTGAGATCTATGACACGGACTTCCGCTTCGTGCCTCTTCGCACTCCAGGGAGTCCCCACAGCGTCTTCGTCAGCACCCTCTCCCAGCGTCATTCCGCGATTGGACATACCATGCGCTTATTGGAGGCCATGGATGATCTTCATTACGAGGCACTGCAGGACACCAATGGACAGTGCGACACGATCAGTTTTTACCGACAGTCTTCTGAGGATCTGAACCGCGAGAACGGAGATCTTCGTCGCCGTATTCAGCAGGGACATCGCTTGGCTGCCGAAGCAGAGGAGTTACGGAGTCAAAATGAGCTCCTTCGACAGCGTGTCGCCACCAACCCACAGCTCCGCTACCAGATCGAGGAATTAAAGAAGGACATTGAGGAGATCGCACCTATTCTGCCTCGCAGGAAGAAACCCCTCCGGATCCCTACCGTGAGGCCCAAGAGGATCTCCCGCAGTGCACCACCCGCCGGACCATCCAGCTCTTCGACCACGACCGTCTCCCACGAACCTGAGATCGAGCCATCCCCCGAGCTACCGTAGACGTAGTTTTACGGTTGATTGTTTTCATTTATGCTTGCTTGTATTACCATTCATGTCGAAACATAAGGCATGAATGAAGAAAGAAATAAAATGTAACCGCAAGAACGACATTTTGGAATAAAATTTAATACAAGTATCCTCTAAAAGAATGTTGTCTATTTTGGAAACCTCAGGATGTCGAACAACCAAGGCTCCGACACTCCCCAGAACGGAGGAGAGAACGACAACTTGCCACAGTGGGGAGCGACCGGGCAAAGGCAAGCCCCAGTCGCCAACCACCCCACACTGGCTGAGATGATGGCCACTCAGAACCAGTTGGTTGCTGCCCTATTGAATCAGATGCAACAGCAGCAGCAGCAAATGCAGGAGCAGCAGGCTCATTTATTCCGCCACCATCAACAGCCCGAGCTGCCCCGACCAGCCACTCCAGCTCCCGCTCCCGCCTCTCAGCTCTCGGAATTCCTCCGAGTCCGCCCGCCGACTTTCTCGAGCACCACCAACCCCATGGAGGCTGGGGATTGGTTGAGGACTATCGCTAAGAAACTGGACCTTCTGACCTGCACTGAGCAGGAAAAAGTGGCCTTCGCCGCCCATCAGCTCCAGGGTCCCGCCGCAGAATGGTGGGACAACCTGCGAGAGACTCTGCCCGAAAGACATGTCCACACTTGGGCAGAATTTTCTGATGCTTTCCGTGCCGCTCATATCCCAGAAGGCATCATCGCACAGAAGCAACAGGAGTTCAGGGACCTGCAGCAGGGGAGCAGGTCCGTCACAGAGTATTTACACGAGTTCAACCGACTGGCTCAATACGCGCCTGAAGAAGTCCGAACTGACGCGGCCAGGCAGTCTAAGTTCCTTCGAGGTCTTAAGGATGAGTTGTCCCTTCAACTCGTTTCCGGAGATTATGCCAACTTCCAAAAGTTGGTTAATAAGGATATTATTCAGGAGACCCAGCAGAACAAGGTCGACCTGAAAAAGAAGAGGATGATTGCCTTTAGGCAAAACCAGGGCATGGCTCAGAGGCCCCGCTTCACACCTCCTCCACCGGCGCCACAATACCACCCCCGACCAGTGTATCGACCGGCGCCACCCGCCGCCAACGCCGGAACCGGACAGCCTCGCCCCGCTCCCGCCACCCCAGCTGCACCAGCCGCCCCAGCAAGGAAGGCGGAAATCCTGCGCGACAAGCACGGCAAGCCCGTGGTATGTTTCAACTGCCGTCAGGAAGGGCATTACTCCAGTCAGTGCCCTCATCCCAAGCGTGCCCAAGGCGTCACATCAAACCCCGCCGTCCGCGTCAAAGTCAATCACGTCACCGCCGAAGAAGCCCAGGCTGCCCCGGAAATTGTCATGGGTAAGTTTACGGTACATTCATCATTTGCAGTGGTATTATTTGACACCGGAGCTACCCACTCCTTTATATCAACTACTTTTGTGGAAAGAAATGCCTTGGACATAAGTGAACTACCCAGACCAGTATTGATAGCCACCCCGGGCAAGCAAACCCTCGCCTATTCCTTTAGCCCAAGGGTATGGGTAGATATCCATGGCACGAAATTTTGGGCCGACCCCATTCTAATAGAATGCCAAGGTTTGGATCTCATTCTAGGGATGGATTGGTTAAATAAACACCAAGGAGTAATAGAATGTGCCCAGAGGAAAGTGACTGTGACCAGTGAAGAGGGGACCACCGTCACATTCCAGATGCCAAGCATGAAGACCGGAAGATCAAGACTACATCAGATTACCTTGGAAGAAATACCAATAGTCTGTGAGTACCCGGATGTATTTCCAGAGGACTTACCAGGGATGCCACCTAAGAGGGACATCGAGTTCCGGATTGATTTGGTGCCCGGAACCACCCCTATTTACAAGCGACCATACCGGATGGCCGCCAATGAGTTAGCTGAGATGAAGCAGCAGTTAGAGGATCTCGAAAGGAAAGGCTACATCAGACCCAGTACATCGCCCTGGGGTGCCCCCGTCATCTTCGTCGAGAAGAAAGAAGACAAGGCCAAGCGTATGTGTGTGGATTACCGCGCTTTGAATGAAGTGACCATCAAGAATAAGTACACGTTGCCTCGGATCGACGATCTCTTCGACCAGCTAAAGGGAGCTACGGTATTTTCGAAGATCGACCTGCGGTCTGGATACCATCAATTAAGGATTCGAGAAGAAGATATACCCAAGACGGCTTTTACCACCCGCTACGGATTATATGAGTGTACTGTTATGTCCTTCGGATTGACCAACGCCCCTGCATTCTTCATGAATATGATGAATAATGTGTTCATGGAATATTTGGACAAATTCATCGTAGTCTTCATAGACGATATCCTCATTTATTCCAAGGACCAGAAAGAGCACGAGACTCACCTCCGGTTAACCTTAGGAAAGCTAAGGGAGCACCAATTGTATGCCAAGTACAGCAAATGCAAGTTTTGGACGGCAGAAGTAAAGTTCCTTGGACACATCATCTCTGCGCAAGGAATCGCAGTGGACCCTGCCACCGTAGAAGCAGTTACGGATTGGCTGCCACCCACGAACGTATCTGAGATACGAAGTTTTCTGGGTTTGGCTGGATATTATCGGAGATTTATTGAGAATTTTTCCAAGATAGCCAAGCCTATGACCAAGTTGTTGCAGAAAGGAGAGAAGTTTGAATGGACTCCTGAATGCGAGGAAAGTTTCCGCACCCTCAAGACCCGCTTGGTATCTGCACCCATACTGACCCTACCCGATATCCGGAAAGACTTCCATGTCTATTGCGACGCATCTCGCCAAGGATTGGGATGTGTTCTTATGCAAGATGGAAAAGTTATCTCTTATGCCTCCCGACAGTTGAGACCTCATGAGATTGAACTACCCGACCCATGATTTGGAACTTAGCCGCCGTAGTGCACGCCCTCAAGATTTGGAGGCACTATTTGGTTGGAAATCGCTGTGAGATTCTTTACGGATCACAAGAGCTTGAAGTATATCTTCACACAGCCAGACCTTAACTTGAGGACAAAGACGATGGTTGGAACTAATCAAGGACTTATGACTTAGGTATTCACTACCACCCCGGAAAAGCTAAATGTGGTAGCTGATGCCTTAAGTCGCAAGGGATATTGCCATGGCCATGATGATTCAGGAACACGCACCCTTGTTATGTAAAGAGATGGAAAAGTTGAATCTCGGGTTGACCACAGGAGCATATCTAGCCACCTTGGAGACTCAACCTGTCTTGTTTGAAGCAAATCCGCGAAGCCCAGTTAGAAGACCCGGATATAGCAGCCATTAGGAAGAACATGAGACAAGGAAAAGCCCCAGGATTTTCAGAGGACGAGAACGGCACCATATGGTTTGGCACCCGGATATGTGTGCCGGATAAACCTGAGATAAAGACCCTTATCCTGAGAGAAGCCCATGAGACAATGTACTCCATTCATCCCGGCAGTACCAAGATGTACCAAGACCTGAAGGAACGTTATTGGTGGGTTAGTATGAAGAGGGAGATTGCACAGTTCGTCGCCGAATGCGACACCTGCAGAAGAGTAAAAGCTGAACATCAGAGACCTGCAGGATTGTTACAGCCACTTAAGGTGCCTGAATGGAAGTGGGAAGAGATCGGTATGGATTTCATCACCGAACTACCAAAGACCCAACTTGGGTATGATTCTATTTGGGTGATCATCGATCGTCTTACAAAAGTAGCACATTTCATAGCCGTCAAGACGACCTATAGTGGCCCTAAGCTTGCAGAATTATACATGGCCCGCATCGTGTGTCTACATGGAGTGCCCAAGAAGATAGTGTCTGATAGAGGAAGTCAGTTTACCTCTCGTTTCTGGAAGAACCTTCAAGAGGAGATGGGCACGAGATTGAACTTCAGTACTGCCTACCACCCTCAGACGGATGGACAAACAGAAAGGGTGAATCAGATATTGGAGGATATGCTTCGAGCACGTGTCTTGGATTTTGGAGCCACTTGGGACAAGAGCTTGCCGTACGCTGAGTTTTCGTACAACAACAACTATCAAGCCAGCCTTCAGATGTCTCCTTTTGAAGCCCTATATGGACGTAAGTGCAGAACGCCTCTACTTTGGGACCAAACTGGTGAATCCCAAGTATTCGGAACAAACATTCTTCGTGAAGCTGAAGAGAAGGTACGGATCATTAGAGACCGACTCAAGACAGCCCAATCACAACAGAAGAGCTACGCGGACAATCGACGCTGAGATCTAGCCTTTGAAGAGGGAGATCATGTCTATCTTCGAGTTACGCCTCTCCGTGGGACTCAACGATTTAACATGAGAGGAAAGTTGGCCCCTCGATATATTGGACCATTTCCCATTGTTCGACGCCAAGGCGAAGTGCTTATCAGTTGGAATTACCGCCCTCATTGGCTGGAGTGCATGACGTGTTTCATGTTTCTCAACTCAAGAAGTGTCTCCGCGTCCCCACGGAGCAAGTGGATCTTCAGCAGTTGGATGTACAAGAGGATCTGACCTATGTGGAAAAGCCGGTCAAGATATTGGAAGTCAAAGAAAGGACCACCAGGAGTCGAGTCATCCGTTTCTGCAAAGTGCAGTGGAGCAATCATCCTGTAGAAGGAGCTACATGGGAAAAAGAAGATGAACTCAAGGCACAGCATCCTGAGCTATTCGAGGATTGATCCGAATCTCGAGGACGAGATTCTCTGTAAGGGGGATAGGATTGTAACACCCCAAGAAATAAAAAGGAATAAAATAAAACAAAATTTTATTTAAATCAATTCTGGATTTATTCATTAAGAGAAAATCCTAAAAGAACCCAAATAAAGCCAAACAGGGAGAAAATATTCAAAATATGGACCTGAAAATTTTATGAGATAAACTAGAGGCCAAAACATAATTTTAGGAAATTTTACAAATTTTTACCAATAGTAATTCAACCCTTAATCAAATATATGAATTACTGGATTTATTTTAAATCGGAAAAGAATTAAAAATCAAAATGGGCCTTAACCCTCAATCTGCCTCAGCCCGGCCCAGCCCAAGCCGCCAGCCACCGACAGGTGGGACCAACCTGTCGGCGCTCACGCCCCCGCTCTTCTCCCCGCGCCGTCCCCCGCATGGCCCACCCGTCAGCCCCCGCCACCCTCTTTCTCCCTCTGACCACCTGGCCCCGCGTGTCGGCACCTCCCTTTCCCGTTCGCTCGCTGACAGGTGGAGCCCACCTGTCAGGCCTTTCTTCTCCGATGGAAGGGGATCTCCCCCTTCCATCCCCGGCAACCCCCTTGCCCGATTCCGTCGCCTGTCATCGGGATTCACCTAATCAAGCGCGAGATCAAGTTCCCCTCCCTCCGGCAGTCCCTTTCCATCCGTTCCCACGCGTTTCCCCCCCCGGATGGCAAGTAACCCCGAGAATGGAAGCTCGCCGGAGTCCTTTTGGAATTTCCCTCGGGATTCCCTTTGAGCACCTTCCATACACGCCGGCGACCCCCTCCTATAAAACCCTGCGCACACTGAGCCTCCGCCTCACAAATCCACCCTGCTCTCTCCTTCCCGAGCGCCACCAGTGCTCTTTTAGCGCCGTCCCCTCGGTTCGCGCTCCGGCAAGACTTCACCGGCGCTTCGGGCCACCGCCGTCCTCGCCGTCGCCACCGCCGGGACCGTCGTCACGCCCTACACCTCGGCCCCACCTCTGGTGGGCCAGATCGTCGCTAGATCACCTCGCCGCCGTCGAGCCGAAAGCCTACACCGCCATCTCCTCGCCGCCGATCGCCCTCGACCACCGTTCACCGTCACCACCGGTATGGTCGTACTCCCCATCCTCCCCTCTCTCCGTTTTGGCCGGAAATTAGGGTCTTAGGCCATCGCCGCCGTCGGTGGCCGCTCGCCGTCGTTCGGCCGACACTAGGGACGAAGCCCTCGGCTTCCCCCGTGCCGCGTACGTGCCGGACGAGACCTCCGCCGTACGATCGCGGATGAACGGCCGAGATTAGATCGGCCACGAACTTAATCCTAGCCCTCGGATCGCACTGAATCGGTATCCCTCCATCTGGAGCGTTGGATTCCATTTAAAATCCCGGATTCATCTCAGACGTCCACGCATACCGGTTAGATTTCTTTTAATCTCAGCCGTCCGCTGTGACTTAAGCGCCCCGCCTCGTTGTCGGCCACCCGATCTGGATCGGACGGTCCAGATCAGGCCGGTCCACGCGCGCAGACAACGGTTCACGGTGAACTCAGTTCACCGTGGACTAGAGACTGTTTTCCCATTTAAAATAAATTCCTGAAATTTATTTAAACTTTGAAAATCCATAACTTGCTCATTTTAACTCCAAATTTCACCATTCAAATTTTGTTAAATCCAGAATAATATTCTCTACACATTAATGACTTAAAAACAGTAGGTTACTGTTACCCAAAATATTTTTAATAAATAAATGAATAAAAACCCCTTAAGGTTAAAATTAAAAATACAGAAAATAAATTAGGAAAAATCCTAAAAAGTTAATTTTTACTGTTTTACACCAAACTTTAGAATATTAAAATATTCCTTCACGTAAAAACACCCACAAATATGTATGTTGATTATTTGGTGGATTTTATCTGTTTATTGAATGTATTGTTATTTTTTTTCCGTATCGAGAAGACTACGAGTTCATCGAGGAGCAGGAATTCTATCCCGAGGTTCCTCCATCCCCCTTTGCTGATTAAGGCAAGTCATCGACCACCTCTATGGAAACAGTTGATCATTATTGAGCCCATGTTTTTATAAATTATCGCTATAACTCATAGGTTAATATTGCATTAGTCAAAGATCAAGCCCTACACTTATATTTATTAGATCCCCGTCCTTGTGTGCAAACCCAAACCATGCTTATTGAGCCTTAACTCCTTGTCACTCTACAAATATTATTAGCTAGTGCCCAATGTACCGGCACAACCGCTATAGGATATAAAGAATGAGTCGTAGATAGCTGGATTCTGATATATGAAATTCCCCGTTATTCTCGTCTCTGGATTCTGTTTGAGTTGGCTAAGTTATAAGTATGGTGGGTTCCGGGTGCAAGCTCGGAAACTGGTTGGTCGCACCCGGGGCACTATAAGGACCGGTCTGCGGGATCTGTTGCAAAGCACTTCCGTACCAACCACAAGTCTAATGGGTAAGTCCTAACCGGAAGTATGGAACACCCCGACTCTCTGCACCATAGTGGAGGGGGCAAGGGGCTAGCCCTCAGGGCGCCTTGTACCAAAGAAGGCTCAAGGGGGGGTATGGTGAGGCATCGACGCGTCGGGGCACCATATAAAACCTATAAGAGGGTGTTGTTGAGTCGGGGAGGACTATATGGAAGGTTTTGGCACGAGTTCCCGTGAAATGGGTCATCTCGTTACACTTTGGTGTAAGTGATGAGTGCGTGCCTTGTGGGTATAGTGGTACATCTCTGATCAGAGTAAACTTAATCTTTTCGAAAAGCCGAGCCCACGGTCAAGGGCGGGTTGTGTGACTACTCGCAGTTAGCTTACAATTGTTTGAATGATTGAGCTATTCATGGCATGTAAGGACTGTTGTGCGAGGAGGTAAAACGTACTCCTCGAGTTAGAAGATGATGATGCATTCACATGTTTACTTTTCCGTACTAATAAATTGCTCACATTTAATGCTTTACAAATATGCTGCTTCCGCAAAACTAGCCACTATCTCCCTTGTTATTATATTGCATTATATTCGCATTCGGTGGCTTGCTGAGTACATCTGTACTCACCCCGTTGACTTCCACCATCAGAGCCCGTCTACTACGAGGAGGATGAAGGTCTGGAGTAGCGACCCAGTCAAGGCGAGACTGGAAGGAGGCGTTCATCTAGGACCCTTGATTTTATTAGTTTCTCTTCACTTTCATTCACTTTTGTATTAATGCGGTCTACGAACCGTGAATGATTGCCCGTCTTGTACGTGGTCGTGTGATGAACGTCTTGTTTTATTGATTTTCTATGGAATTTCAATAAAGTGCTGATTTGTTAAATCGGGGCGCGACAATGCATTACCCATCTTTAGGTATGCATGAGTCTGAGTTTTACTATCGTCCTGCTTTTGAGGCTCCTCGTGCTTCTCGGAGAGGTTTTGCTCCTCGAGGTGTTCAACATGTTCCATATGGTGGTATACCCCGGGCGAGTAGCTTTGTACCTTGTCAGAGTAGGAGACCTCGACATGTTGTTCGATCACAGCATGTAGGTAGACCTCGCACTTTGCATCATTTCGATTTTCCTGTGCGTAGACCGTCTACTTTTACTGCGCCTACTACTCGTGTCACTCAGTGCTGGATGCCTCGTCATTTTTTCACTCACCCCAGCACTGAGCGATCGAGATATTCTTATCATGTGTAGGCGACAGATCGAGGCTTGGAGGGCACGTGGATCATGGACTCCGGTTGTTCGCGCCACATGACCGAAGATGCAACATGGTTCTCCAGCCTCACCACAACCAAGCAAAGGGAACATATCACCTTCGGAAACAATCGAAGGAGTAGAGTGAAAGGTAAAGGTGTGGTAAGAATTAATTCTAATTTCACTCTCAAAGATGTTGCCTTGGTTGAAAACCTGGGATACAATTTGCTTTCTGTATCTCAGTTGCTTGATGAGGGCTTTGAAGTGCGATTCCATCGCGATACTTCGCAAGTGCTCAATTCTGATGGTGTTGTGGTGTGTAAGATCTTTAGAGTTGGGAGAGTTTTTGGAGCTGATTTTTCAGAGTCATCTGGTTCTTCTCATTGTCTTGTGGCACATTCGACTTCTGAGCTTTGGAAGTGGCATAGGAGACTAGGGCATATTAGCTTTGAGCTGCTCGCTCGACTGAGTGCCCTAGGTCTGATCCGAGGATTGCCCAAGCTCAAGTTTGAGAAGAATTTAGTTTGTGCTCCATGTCGACATGGAAAAATGATTGCCGCTTTGCATTCGCCAGTCACCACAGTGATGACTGAACAACCTGGAGAACTTCTCCACATGGACACTGTAGGTCCTTCTCGGGTTAGTTCTTTAGGCGGCAAGTGGTATGTATTAGTTATTGTCGATGATTTCTCTCGCTACTCTTGGGTCTTCTTTCTTGCCAGCAAGGATGAAGTGTTTTCACACTTTCGGAGCTTGGCTTTGAGACTTTTTACTGAACTCCCTGGTGCATTAAAATTCATTCGAAGTGATAATGGCACCGAGTTCAAAACAGTCTCTTTGTTGACTTTTGCATGGAGCATGGCATAGAACATCAATTCTCTGCTCCGCGGGTTCCTCAACAGAATGGTGTCGTTGAGAGGAAGAACCGCACTTTGGTTGAGATGGCTAGGACGATGCTTGATGAGCATAGGACTCCTAGAAAATTCTGGGCTGAGGCCATGAACACTGCTTGTTACATCTCTAACCGAATCTTCTTGCGCTCAATTTTAAACCTGACATCTTATGAGCTACGTTTTGGGAGACAGCCCAAGGTTACTCATCTTCGAGTTTTTTGCTGTCGTTGTTTCATCCTAAAACGTGGTGACTTGGATAAATTTGAGTCGCATTCTTCTGACGGGATCTTTTTGGGTTAAACTACACATGGTCATTCTTATCGTGTTTATAATTTGGAAACTAACACTGTCATCGAGTCATGTGATGTGACTTTTGATGAATAAACCCCCTCTGTTAGTTCTGCGTTTGAATAGGCAAATGAACACGACATGGAACAGACCATCTTCGAAGACGAAGATCCCGGAGAATTCAAGGATGAACCCCTTCTACCCTCGACATCAACCCCCGAAGCCGACCCCGCTTCGACTACTTCGGCACGAGGTCCCGAAGCAACTACCTCGACATCGGTCATCTTGGACCACTCCAACGCACAAGTTGAGGGGGAGACTGCATCCCGCCGCGAGGCTCCACATCATGTTCAAAGGATGCACCCTCCCGAGCAGATCATTGGTGAGCTTGATCAAAGGGTAACACATTCTCATGCTCATTTCATTGATTTAGCTTTTGTTGCTTCTTTCGAGCCCTTAGATGTTAGTCATGCACTTTCTGATTCTAGTTGGATCAATGCCATGCATGAGGAACTTGAAAATTTTGAGAGAAACCAAGTCTGGTCTTTAGTTGATCCTCCACCAAATGTTCATTTCATTGGAACAAAATGGATTTTCAAAAATAAACAAGGGGAGGATGGGACTATAGTTAGAAACAAGGCTAGACTTGTAGCTCAGGGTTATTCACAACTAGAAGGGATTGATTTTACTGAAACTTTTGCACCTGTTGCTCGCCTTGAGGCCATTAGGATTTTGCTTGCCTTTGCGACATCCCGAGGATTCAAACTCTATCAAATGGATGTCAAAAGTGCTTTTCTTAATGGCTTCATAGGTGAAGATGTTTATGTAAAACAACCCCCTGGTTTTGAAAACCCCAAGTACCCACATAAAGTCCTTAAACTTCATAAGGCTCTTTATGGACTCAAGCAGGCCCCTCGGGCATGGTATGATAGACTTCAGTCTTTTCTGCTTGAGCGAGGGTATTTGATGGGCTCTGTTGATAAAACACTGTTTACTCTCAAGCATGGAAAAGATTTCCTCCTAGTTCAGATTTATGTGGATGATATCATCTTTGGTGGCTCTTCTCATGCTTTGGTTGCCGAGTTTGCAGATACCATGAGCAGGGAGTTTGAAATGTCCATGATGGGTGAACTCACCTTTTTCCTTGGTTTTCAAATCAAACAAAGCAAACAAGGTACTTTCGTCCATCAGACAAAGTACACCAAGGACCTGCTCAAGAAGTTTGACATGTACGATGCGAAGCCCCTCGCCACTCCAATGGCTACATCTGTAGCATTGGATCCCTACGAAGATGGATAAGTCGTAGATCAGAAGGAGTTCCGAAGCATGATCGGCTCCCTCCTCTACTTGACTGCTACGAGGCCAGACATACACTTCGCAGTGTGTCTGTGCGCTCGTTTTCAGGCTTCACCACGAGCTTCGCACCGCCAAGCGGTAAAACGCATACTCAGGTATCTCAAACATACCCTCGAATTTGGCATATGGTATTCAGCATCTTCATCTTTATGTCTTCGAGGTTATTCCGATGCGGATTTTGCTGGGTGTAGAATTGATAGGAAGAGTACCTCTGGTACTTGTCATTTTCTGGGTACTTCACTGGTTTGCTGGTCTTTCCGCAAGCAGTCTAGTGTTGCACAATCGACAGCTGAGGCCGAATATGTTGCTGCAGCTAGCTGTTGCTCTCAGATCTTGTGGATGGCACCCACTTTGCGGGATTTCGGGTTAGAGTATAAGAGTGTTCCACTTTTCTGTGATAACACTAGTGCCATTTGTATTGCAAATAACCCGGTTCAGCACTCTAGAACCAAACATATTGATGTGCGATATCATTTTCTCAGAGATCACAATGAGAAGGGTTATATTGAACTTCAATATGTTGATACTCAACACCAGCTAGCCGATATTTTCACGAAACCCCTCGATGATTCTCGATTTGCTTACTTGCGTGGGGAACTTGGTATTTGTCACCCTTACGACATTTTGTGAGGGGGAGCAGTTTTAGATGGATGTGCATTTGCTAATTATGTGTTGAAATTGCATTTACATCTTTTGCACTTATATGCCTGATTATAATCCATGACATCATGACAACTCAGCTCTTTTTAATTTATCTGAAGCATTCATGTGCATGATGTTTTCTTTTCAAAATCAAATCGTGCTCACTGCTTAGTCTTGAATCTAGCATGATTAGGCAGGACTGCTCTAGCTATCTTTTATCTGCTTGATAGCAAGACACTTTTCTTTGGATGCTAAAAATTGAACTTGCAAAATTGTTCTACTTCCTCATGGATGTTTATCAAATGATAAAAAAAATTGTGTTCACTTATTCACAATTCCAAAAATCCATGATTTGCATGCGTTAAGTGAAAAGATCCAGGTGGGTTTGTTTTGTCACACTACTCTATTCTAGACTGCTTACCATTGCACATTGGTGTGAACTAGAATAGTGTAGTGCATGCCAAAATCATTGCCTTAAGCTTCTGATGGCTTTCATGCCTAGGCTTGACCTGATTGGAAAGTATAAGGTGGACAAACAAATAACCCCTGGCATTAAGAAAAGAACACCCAGATTCATTGATCATCAAGTTTGCTTTGATAGCTCCATTTGAACTGGACTTGTATATCTAGAGTAGAAATTGACTAGCTTTGTGCAATCCTTGCTTTTACTTGTCTAGTTTCCTTGACTAAGTGGTGATGCTTTTATTTCAAAATGATAAAATCACATGCTGTCATCATGTTTTTAGAGAATGTTAAATTGAGCTGAGCCCATGATCAATGGTATTATTGTTGGCATATTTTTGCTTTATATGTCTTTGCAATTCTGCTCATTTCCAAGCAATGCATCTTTTTCATGCTCCTTGATGCTTGCATTGCCAAAGGGGGAGAGACTGCTACGTTCTCTGCTGCAAGGGGGTATAATTTTCACAGGGGGAGTTTTTATCTTGAAAAAGGGAAATTTGCTGAAGGGGCTTTTACTCTTTTGAAAAGGGGGAGGAAAATTCTTTTGTCAAGTGACATGATTTGGCTCGTCTTTGAGTTTTTATGGTCACTTGTGTGCTGAAAGTTTTTAAATTTTCTTGATTTTGAATTTGGATGTCAATGCACTCATCAAGGGGGAGATTGAGAAACCAAGGGTTGGTTTCAGTGTTTGTGATGAGTGATTGACAGGCTTTTAACCTCTGTTTCGAAGGGGTACCTCCGAAGGGGGTTCGGAGGTTGGAACTCCGAAGGTGTTCGGAGGTGGTTTCACCGAAGGGTTCGGTGGGCTTTGGTTGCTGCAGCTGTTGCAGCGGAGTGTGCATGTCGGAGGGTTCCGGCAGTACATGATGACTGGGTTCGTACAGGAGGTCTCGGTATTTTGGGCGGTACACCGGAGTGTGTACCGAAGGTTGCTAACCCGGAGAGGTCTCCGGAGTACTGGATACACTTGTCTGTTTGTCTGTGGTGCGCAGGGACTTCGGAGGCGACGGATGGTCCCCGGCAGGTGAACCTAGGTCAAGCGGGAGGCTTGATGCCAGGGGAGCAAGGAGCTCCGTCACGGTGGCTGCGAAGGGGTTTGGGTCGGTCCTCGGGTCGAGGTGCGCCAAGTGAAGGCAGTAAGTGCGGAGCGTGGCTCCGGGTGAAGGTACTCCGAGACAAAGTCCTCGGAGGCGAGGCACTTCGAAGGTACTCCGGATGGAGTGACTTCGGAGTTGGATGGATCAAGTCCTCTGCGGAGGCAAGGAGTTCGAAGTGTGCTCTGGAGGGAGACATTCGAAGGTGCCCGACGAAGGTCTCAGAAGTCGAGGTGCATCGAAGGCATGGTCCGGGTGAGGCTCGTCGAGGAGTGTGCTCGGGGAGTGACACTGCGACGAAGTGCTCATGGAATGCTTCGTGCGAACGCCTTGGACGAAGGAGGGACTTCGAAGGATGGTACTCCGAAGGTGGGGCTTCGGAGTGAGGAAGGCTTCGGAGCGAGGCTAGCTCCGGAGCGAGGTTGACTTGTGGTGCTTCGGCCATGCATGGCTTCGGTACACGGACTGACGGAGTTCGAGCTGGGAGTAGCTGCGAAGCCGTGGTGGTCCACCCTAGAGGTGGTGGTGCGAAGGCCCAAGGGCTTTGACGGCTTCAGCTCAAAACCATCACTGTATCTGAGGCTATCTTCGGTGAAGTGAAGGCCATCAGGATCAAGGCTTCTCACCGAAGCTACCGCACCCCTCGCGTGCGAAGGGGGGCTTCAGGAAGGTCAAAGACTGCAAAGGCTGACACTGTCTGCTCTGCAAAAAGCTGACGCTGTCCCCTCTGCAAAAAGCTGACGCTGTCCCCTCTGTAAAGCTGACAGAGAAGCCTCCAGAATAAAGTTGACTACCTTTTGTACCCCTCTATTCTGTAGAGACAAAACTGGTGTAAACCCTAGGGGTAAAGTAGTCAATTCACTTGGGTGAACTGTGGGCTATAAATATGGGGGGTTGGGTAGGTAACATTTAACACTTTGAGCATTTACTGTTGAGCTCCTGTACTAGCCCCCTCTCTGTATTCATCCAGTGAGATCAATTTTATTGTGTTCCTTGTTCAAGCGGCGAAGCCCTGCTTCTGTGTTGTCTTTCTGCTTGAACTTGTTTGCATACCTCGCTAGTTGTAGTGCACCGTAGCCTGTCTAGGCGAAGTGTGTTTTTGTGCGAAGTGTGCTTTTCAGTGTGCGTTCGCTCTGTGTAACAGGAGGCTAGACCTCGCTGCTTACTAGCGAAGCCCTGATCGGAGCCCGTTTTGCTTCTCGTGTCGAAGACCTTAGCGATGTCCGCGTAGTGTGCGTTTAGACCTTCGCAGAACAAAGCCCAGCACCAGTTGTTGTCGCTAAGATTTAGGTCTAAGTCCTCAGAGGGTTGTCCTCTCTTGCGAAGGGTGAAGTGCGAAGCCTGCTCGAAGCACCCTGTGTGTGGAGCCTCCACTGACTTAGCAGAGTTGTTTTCAGGGTTGTGTGTGGAGCGAAGTCTACTTGGCTTCGGACTTTTACTCCTTGCGAAGCCTGTGTTCGGAGCTGTCAAGTACCTCCGAACCAGACCATCGAAGGTTGGTGTTCGAAGCCTGTTCCGCAGTAGACAGGATTAAAACCGAAGGCTGTTTTTAAGCCCAAGTTTTTAAAAGCTCCCATTCACCCCCCTCTGGTCGCCGTTTCCGGTCCAACACACTTCAAAATAGACAAAGTTAGAACGATATATAGTTTGGCTTTATTATTAGAATTAAGAAATTTCAAAATATAATCTTACCGGATAGTTGGTTCTGATATGCATTTCTTTCAGCCTTTTTGGATCACGTGGGCCGCCTAACGTTTCCACGTAGTATCTATATGCACTCTGAATAACATTTATTATATCATGATATTCTTTTTGGGGTTTGTCAAGAGAATCGAGCACCCAAACCTTAGAAATCTTCGGGTATATAAGAAGTGCAATCCAATGATCACTATCAAAAGAAGTAATATGTGATTATGTTGGTTTCATAATCGATAAAACGTGATTAAGACTATATAGTGGGTATACTTACTTAAAGTTATATGTCCTAATTATCATTTCTCTGTCTTTCCATTGAATCATGCACCGTGTGATATACAACACGACACATTTTCTTTTGTTCTTCTTAAGTTCGTATTGGTCTTTATTGAACTTCTTCCTTTGAAACTTTTTTTGACCCGCACTCTAGTACTTAGCGTTGTTCTGGTTCAATACTAGGTTGAGTGTACCTTGACTTATCAATGATGGGTTCAAGTACCCATATCGTTTAGACTCATCACTTGAGTCATTCAAACTGCATATGTTATGAAACACTAGTTAATATAGGTTGTGATTGATTTTTGCTTTGTATTAACAAAGTAAAAACCATTTACAGGCACTAGAGGATCATGCTTGTGATGTCGGTTCTTTTCAGACGGAACATCCGGTGGAAGTCGTCGAAAAATAGGGCAAGACTAAACTCTGGGCAGTTGAATAATTCTTTTGGAACCTTGCCTTCTATTTGCGTTACTCCTAATGAAGACGCTTCAAGGTACCAGTCATGGAATGTTTTCATCTTCTAGTTCATACTCTTAAGTACTCGATGAGGTAATAATGGTTTTCCTAGTTCGTACTTGATATAATCCTCGTCTCTGTAGGTCCATTGTTCCTTAGAGAGTGACCACTGCTTATGTATTGGAGCCTTTACAGGAGCCTCTATAGGCATATAATGTTTTTGCCCCACACTAGCAAAGAATTTAAGCATTTCAGACTTAGGCTCAGAACCCTGCCCAACTTGAACAACTGTCTTGTGGATTGTGGGCTCTGGACGTGCCTCTTGTTCCCCGTGCTTGGGCACTAGCACTGGTACATGTTCTAAATGTGCCTCTTGTTTCTTGGGCTCGGCCACTAGAACTAACTCTAAATGTGTGCCCTACTTTTCCAGTTCGGTCTCTTTCTCCTCGGGCACATGCTCCTCGAATTGTCGAGCCATTTTAAGCTATTCCACGTCCTTGGGCACGCGCTCCTCGAGTTGTTGAGTCATTTGAGGCTTTGTCACTTCCTCGAGCATGCGCTCCTCAAGTTGTTGAGCCATTTGAGGATCTACCACTTCCTCGGGCACTGGCTCCTTCTCTGCCTTTTCCTCCATCTCACACTCATCAACAGGAGAACTTGTCGGAGACTGCCTCTGGAGTAAATGGATATCTCGGCTTGCCCATAAGACAAAGTTGTTTAGTGCATCTCCGATTGTCTCAATCCTCTCATCGGGCATTGGAATATCTAGGGGGTCATTGCTAAATCTGTCGTTGGTGATCTCATTGACCTCAACCTTGGTATACTCCGTGGGAATAGGGCAAGTGTGAAATACATTCCCAGGCATAGCAATGCCTCGTGCAGCCTCTTGGGAATGCCCTTTGCATCCAATCGGTACATGAATAATGCATGGTGTGTCCTCTTTGATATAATTTATTGGAAACTTCTCTTGTACCGATCCAACACTGCTTGGTATGTCAAGTCATACCTCTGGCACAACTATTTGTCTCTCTACAGCCTGCATGATGTTTGGATTCTCTCTAATAAATTCAAAGAAATGTCTCTCCCACTCTACACGTCGCTCAGCGGCGGCGTCTATGTGTGTTTGACACTTCTTATATGTGGCACCATCCTACTTCTTGAACGTGTTCTTCTAGGGTGCTATAGAAGAGACACCTTGGGTGCTCCCTCGATGTTCCTCGTTCTCGAGAGCAGCTGTTAGCTGGTCATTACATCCCTTAGGCTTGAACTTCCCAGCCTTCTCCAACTCAGTGATTTCCTTCGCTTTCTCAAATACTCCATTGGTCTGTGAGTCGGAGAGGATATATTGGACCTTAGGTGTTTTTTAGCCCGACCCAAGAGCCATCTCTTATTGCGCTGATCAGCACCTGAAAACTGTTCAGGTAACCCAGCCGCACGGTCCTTCTCTTCCTTCTTACTCCACTCATCCTCCTTGGCCTTATATACACCCGGGCTAAGGGTATGTGGGAACTTATTTTTCTTATTAAGTTCTTTGAACATGATGCTCTCTTGTTTGGCATCTTCTGAGTAATGCTGCAATTTGAATTCCTTCCATTCATTTGGTGTGATAAATCCGTAGTCGTTGAGCGGAGACTCTCCTTTCTGAAGGTATTGTGTGTTTAGTTTAGTCCTGAATGTACAAAAAGACTTCCCAATAGTCTTCAATATGGCAGCTTTAGTGTCTTCTAAGCGGTCTTCTAGGAATTTATAATGCACTTTTATATTCTCCCACAATTCGTTCTTCGTAGCTTCAGAGACATCCTTTCAGTTTTTCCAAACTATCTTACACCGCTCCCTGGCGAGATATCCACAATCATTGCACCACTTAGCTGTGATATCTTTCGGCTTCTTTGGAGCCCCATTAACATAGACATCTTTAACCTCGTAGATGGTTGTATGCAGCTTGTTCCTCTGTCGTTTTCCTCTCCTCTTTTTATTTGTAGAGGATGTAGTGGAAGAGGACTCAACAATTGTTCTTTCCTCGTCACAGAATAATCGACGCTTCCTTGCTCGCTTTGGATGATCCTACGACGACAGACTATGTGAACTTCAGAAATGTAATCCTCGGTTAGAAGTTGCTCTGACTTGTTACTAACGCAATAATTACCTCTGCTTGAGCTTCAGGAATGTAATCCTCATTGTCGTCTTCTCTCGTTCGCTTCTTCCTAGGCTCCACTGGATGTGGATCCTCCAGAGAGTTCCACGAAGAATCGCTATCAAAGGATCCTTCAAACGAACCCTCTTCATTTGATTTTGCAGGAGACTCGTAGATGAACTCTTCGACGAGACATCCTTCTTCCACCATAGATGAACTATTCATGAACAAATGAATCATTTGACTCGTAAATAAGGTAGGCAAGGAATTAAATAAAAAACTAATGTATCTTGACTAATCATTACTTAGATGCTAGTCGAACCTCGCACTGGTCAATCTATAGAGCCCGACTAGAGCCAGGCTGGTGGTGCCAGAGCGGCCCATTGTACTAGTCAACATTATCTTTTATTCAACATGGTAGCAGCTAGCTAGGCAGCATAGTCCATGTAGCTCTTTGCATGCCTTTGGTAAAAAAATAACAATGGCTGTCAGACATATTGGTAGATTGACCCATATTCTACAGTTTGGTTGCAGGGCATGAAGGACACACAATAAATATTAAGAACTATAAGCTTTGGATAGATATAGCACATCGTGTGGCCCATATTCATTTCAAACGACGATGCTTCATCGTGTGGCCCATTACCTCTCCGGCGGCGGCGGGAATGAAAGCAATAAACGAAATAAAAGCTCAAGCACTGAAGCCTTCCCTCATCATTTCTGTAAGGAAGATTGGAAGATAACCTGGTCTAAATCTGGTATATGTCTACATTTATTTTATTTATTTTTTACTGATGCTGTTTCCTATGGCACTGTGTAGGATGAATCTATTAGGCTGTGGAATGTGCACACAGGGATCTTCATTTTGTGCTTTGCCGGAGATGAATGTCACATAAATGAAGTGCTCAGTGTTGTAAGTTGCTCCTGCCTCCACTAAGACATTGTTTTGGATTACTGCTCACTTGAATCTGCCCTAAAGATACCACTCATCCTACTTCTAAAGTCATCATTTGTTAGTGAGAAGATCCAGTTTTTGTTCATTTCACTAGGAGCAAACTAAATCTTTGATCCACAGTCACTGATATTTCGCGTGTAATTTCATTACATTAGGATTGCAATATTAATCATAATTATTAATATATTGCTGCAGGACTTCCACCCATCTGATATGTACCGCTTTGCAAGCTGTGGCATGGACAATACTGTGAGAATCTGGTCAATGAAAGGTTAGCTAGTCATTTAATTGTATCTTAGTAGCTTTTCATTTACAATTGCTTGATGCTTATCACTAACAAAGTTTGTGGATGCTGTAGAATTCTGGCCATATATTGAGAAATCATATTCATGGATTGACGATCCATCAAAATTTCCAACCAAATTTGTCCAGTTTCCGGTACACTTTGTGTCTGCTGATCATCTCTGAATCCATTATTTTGTAAGCTATTGGTATTACTTAACCCATGTGGTGTCATCTTTCTCCTTAGAGATCATGGTTGCTGCATTACATTCTAACTATGTTGACTGTACTAGGTGGCTTGGGGACTTCATCCTATCAAAGGTAAAATTTGTTATTGTTCATTACAACTCAAACTTTCTAGTGCTAAAAAAGTATCATGCTGTGGATTTATCCTATTCATACAGGACATGAATAATGAGGATTTTTCTAGGAAGATCTTATCAAACTAATGTCATTCATACACTTGGCAAATTCAATCTTTCATCAAGTTTTTCTACATAATGCATGTATACTGCTAGTGCAAATTTCCAGGGTGTAACAGGAGGCAGGAGCAGCCTTTTGACCATTAGATTAGTGACACAAGTTGGTTTTCCAATGGAAATTAGGTTATTTGTTAAGGATGAGTGCTTCTGACCTGTGCTAATCTGAATTTGCTGAGAGTTGAAAATGAAATCCTCCGAGGCAACGGACTCCGGGGGATGGCAATGGGCTCCGGGAGCGGCGACGGGCTGAGGGCGGCAGCGACGGGCTCCGGGGGCGGCGATGGGCGGCGGTGGCACGGGCTCTAGGATGGTGGCGACGGGCGGAGGGAGGCGGCGCAGGAGTTTGGTTTCCAAATGAAGTTAAGTTTTTGGAGGGTGAGAGCAAAAAAACATTATAGAGGTGGATTAGCAGTGGCGGCCAAGATGATGTCACCAGCCCGCCACCGCTATTCCTCTTAGTAGTGGCGAGCGGTGGCGTCACTCAGCCCGCCACTGCTAACCCGCCCAACACTAACGTTCGACTTAGCAGTGGCGGGCCGTATGACATCACCCGATCGCCACTACTAAGAGGAATAGCAATGGTAGGCTGGTGATGTCATCTTGCCCACCACTGATTACACATGTGCCCGCCACTGCTAATTTTGAGGACTATTTTTATTTAGTAAATCATATATTACCAATAAGTAAATAAAAGGTTTCAATATATATTTTCTACTTGATTATTATTTTTTTTTCTTAAGGAATTTTTTGATTATATTAGACATATATTACCAATAATTAAATAAAACATATATTACCAATATCTTAAACATAAATGACGCTGCCAAATGACATAAATGATTTTACAAATACACACAATCTCTTAAAGTTAACATAAATGATCTAGTCTTGCACTAATTTTCCATCGCCATCAGTACGTAGATAAAAAATCACATTGCCAAATGACAGTTTTGATTCAACCACATTGATCCTTTCTATGTCCACGAAGAACGGCATCTCATCAAATTGATTGTATTCTTCTTCGTCCTCGACTCCATCAACTCCAACAATTCTTTGTTTTCCTAGAGCAACAATGTATTTCTTCTTGTCTTTAGGATCAAGTATGTAAAATACTTGTGCCACGGATTGAGCAAGTATCCAAGGGTCATATTTATAACCCACCTTATTAAGGTCAACTATCATAAACTCGTAATCATTCACCTCCACACCTTCTGAATGTCTGATCCACCAACTCTTAAATACGCGGATTTCTATAGAGTTCTAGTAGTTAAGTTCCCATATTACTTCGATGTATCCATAGTAAGCATTCTTTTGTCTAATGTTGTCTTCTGCATTTGCTGTGACACCACTATTTTGGCGCTGACTCTTTTGATCCTTTGCTTTGCTATAGAATGAGAAACCATTGATGTCATATGCTTTCCATGTTTTAACCATGCTCAATGGACCGTAAGAAAATTTATTTATCATAATATCTTCATCGGTTTCTCCAATCGAAAGGTTTAGATCCCTCAGCCATGATGTGAAATGAATTTTGTGCTCTTTCATAATCCATTCTTCATCGTGATCTTCATTCTTTTCACGAAGCTCTTGTAGGTGTTGTTCAACATATGGTCTCATAATCGCCAACTGATGCATGACACCATAATGTGATTCTCTTACTGTTTGGTAGCTATTATCTCGTATGATTTTTCTGCCTTTAGTTCCTTTACCAGCGAGTCTTCCATGGTGCCATGACATGGGAACACCTATTGGTTTTTCATCTCTTATGTAATCTGTGTAGCACTCAATGTCTTCCTCAGTCGTGTAGCCCTCTACCATGGAACCCTCTGGATAAGCACGATTTTGTACGTAACCCTTGAAGATAACCATGAGACACTCGTACACATACATATTGTGCAGGTACGTTGGACCGAGAACAAGGATCTGGTCTGCTATATGTATCATATAGTGCTTCATAATACCAAAGTATGAAGGAGGAAAGCACATCTCAAACTGACACTTAGTCTCCCTCATTTGTTTACGTAATTAATTTAACTCTTCAAGGTTGATCACCTTATTTGATATGATATTGAAGAAGTGGCACATGCGTGTGATCACCATCTTCAAAAATGAATGTTCGATTCCTCTTACTGCGATGGCGAGGAATAACCCAAGCATAACATGACAATCATGAGTGTTGTAGCCGCTCATCCTCAGATATGCCACAAAGATAATATTCTTTATGTTTGTTGAGAATCCTGTTAGAACTCTGATTCCATGTAGACACCTGCAGATTGATTTTTTCTCATCAATTGTGAGGTTATAGCTAGCAGCCGGAAGGAAAAATTTTCCATTGGCTCTTTCCTGTGGGTGAAGCTCAGGTCTAATTCCGAGAGTTTGAAGGTCCCTTCGTATTTTGAGTCCATCTTTTGACTTGCCTGGTATGTCTAACAAAATACCGATGGTGTTGTCAAAGACATTCTTCTCAACGTGCATGGTATCAATAGCATGACCAATCTCCAACTCCTTCCAATAAGGTAAGTACCTAAAGAAGATGACTGCTTTTTAAATGGAGCGTCCTTTGAAAATTTTCAGATTTCTTCCTCTTATTTCCAAAAAAACTTTGATATTTTCACCATTTCGGATAGAAATTTACCATCTCGATGTCGTGGCGGCTGCCCAAGCTCGATTGTACCATCGAAATGGTTCCTATTTCTTTGAAATTTGTGGTTTCTTGGTAAAAATTTGCGGTGTCGCATATATACTGTCTTAACAAATGATGGAAGATGCACATATTCTGTCTGGTCCACACACACTATAAATGTTGTCTTTCCTTTAACCTGCCTTGTTAGGGACATACGCTCCGAGTTGTCAGCTATGGTGCAAAAGATCATGGATCTTAGATTGAAGTGCTCTTTCTTGTGCTCATCCCACACATGGACACCATGTTCCCATAGACGTTTCATATCCTCCATCAAAGGTTCTAGAAAGATATCAATGTCATTGCCATATTGTTTTGGACAGGAAATTAGAGTAGTGAGCATAAGGTACTTTCTTTTGTGGCACAACCATGATGGAATGTTGAACAAGCACAAAAGACTGGCCACGTACTGTGTGGGTTCCTCATTTCAACGAAGGGATTCATTCCATCCGTGCTAAGTCCCATCCTGATATTTCTAGGATCCTCCGAGAAGTCTGGATGGGCCAGGTCAAATGATTTCCACTTCCTAGCATATGTAGGGTGCCGAAGTTTTCCGTCCTTCTTTCTCCCAGCGAAATGCCAGATTAATAGTTCAGCATCTCTAGGATTAGAGAACATATGTTTCAAGTAATCAATCACTGGTAGGTACCACATTACTAAGGCTGGAACTTTCCTCTTCGTCTTATCTCCATGCTGGTCTGCAATAACATTTCTCTTCCTCTTCTGTAACCTCTTATTCTTCTTCCGGTGCTCATTGTAGTGCTCCACACAGTCGTTTGCCCATTTGTATCAACTTGCGTTGCACAGCGGACAACTCTCTAACAATTCATATTTTTTTCGATATAGGATACAGTGATTCGGGCATGCACGAATCTTTTGAATGCCCAAAGTCAACGGACAAATCATCTTCTTTGCTTGGTACGTATTAGATGGAAACCATTGGGTTTCGGAAAAACCTTTTTGAGGAGCTGCAAAAGATCTGAAAAACTAGTGTCGGACCATCCATTATTGGCCTTCAGTTTCATAAGCTCAAGAGTTGTGTACAACACAGTATACTGCTTATCGCAACCATGACGTTCCTCATAAAGAAGGTTCATTATTCGATGTTTTGTCAAGTGCTTCAAAGTTATCGTAGCCTTTCGTTGTAGTTCTCTGCAACAGCACCTCAAGCGCAACATTTCACATCAGTTCCTCCACATCAAAGGCGTCATCATCATTGTGTTGATCAACATCATCTGTTATGTCGGATGTATGATCACAACCTCTTCTGTGTTTATGAACATCTTGTGGTACATCAGAATCATCAGGAGGGTTTTCACCTATCTCACCGTGTTTGGTCCATATATAGTAGTTCTTCACGAAGCCATTTTTCAATAAGTGAAAGCGTATGATTTCACGATCTGAACACGGATACATCGTTTCGTTCTTACAAACTTTACAAGGACAATATATTGCCGCTTCACTCTGACGGGAAGCATATTGTGCAACAGCTTAAGTAAATTCAGTTACTCGGTTAAAATATGCCACCACATCTCCCTTGTTGGACGAGTACATCCAAGATCTATGCTCCATCTAAAACATATTATTTTTGAAAAAATATTAATAAAAGGATACATATTCATTATAATTCATCTTAGTAATTTTTAAATTAAAAGTATATTGATTTCTCTCTCCTAACAACATTAATTAAAAATACTTTAATTGAAACTATGTAAACCTTGTTAATTATAGAGGAGTAATAGTATTAAATAGGAGGAAAAATTTATTAAATAAATTAACTACATTGGTTTCTCTCTCCTAATAACATAAATCTAGATCTATAATCATAAATCAAACTAAAAAAAGAGATTAAAATGAGGTAAAAATGTATACAAGTTATGAATAATTGTGAGGAGGGTCATATTTGTTCATTTGGGAGAAAGAAACACTATAAATGGAATAATATTTGAAAATTTCTATGCATGAACCCTAGATTAGTAAAACTCTAATAACTCATTATATACTTGATTAACGACAAAATAAATGTGATATTCAGCATGGATTTACCTCCTAGAACGAAATCCTTGAAAAGAAACAAAAACAAAGTCTCCCACTCCACTTTCTAGATCTGTGTCGCCATTGTACGGACGAAATCGTGAACTCCTGTAGCCTCAGGCTCGGGGATAAAGAAGGTGTGTATTTATAGCCAGAATAGTAGTGGCGGTCGCCTGTGATGTCATTAGCACATTAGTGGCAGACTGTTTATAGCAAAAAATGGTATTAATGGTCAAACTAGGCAAAATACTGAGAAGTGGTATTTTTGACCGAAAATATGCCAAACCTCCTGCCGAAGCCTATACGCCAAAGTCCCGCACGGCCGCGCCGGAGCCTGCATGCACCGAAGCTCCGTATACCAAAGGCCACCCGACGAACCCTTCCGCACGGTGTGACCGGAGTCGTACGACCGGTCCGACCGGAGATACTTCGTCGGTTAGACCGCCGGAGCCACCCTTCGCAGCTGCCTTCGGGGCCCAATCCCGAAGCCCCTTTGCACCCCCGGTCCGACCGAGGTTGTACCTCTGGTCTGACCGGGTCTAAGGCCGAAGGTGCCCCAGGGACTCTTCGGGCAAATCTCCGCTGTAACTCCGAATCGTCCTCCAGATTGGCCGATTCCAGGTATTTTAGTCATTTTATTCTTGTTTACATTATTACTAATACTTTTCGGCCAATTGGATTAAAATATTAATTATTTATCTGATTGCCTGGTGATTCCAAATCCCTTATCACTATTAAGGGTATTCGGAAGGCGGTGTCGGTATTGCTGCGATACTTTTGGACGTCGAACTGGCCCAAGTGCGGGGGCACATTTCTGCGTCAACACACTTTTTGGCGACTCCGCTGGGGACAACGCCAATGTAACACCCCAAATTTTCATAGAAATAAAAATACCTTTTATTATATTTTTCTGGAATTAATTAATTTTGAAATATCTTTAATGCCCTTCTAGGCTTAATTGCACTACAACCTAGATAAAACATCCAAACCAGGGGTAGAAAATTTTGTATGTGATCCCAAGGCAAAGATATATTTTTGAGAATTTTTACAAATTTTTACCACCCTTAAAAAAGTCCAAATATTTTAAACTAATTTCAGCAATTATTTTTATTCAGAAAAGAATTCAAACACTAACAGTCTCCTTTCCCCCCATTCCCCCTCAATCGGTCGGCCCAGCCCACTCCCTCCCCGCGCCTCGGACTGACAGACGGGCCCCACCCATCAGAGACCCCCCTCCCCCTTCGCGTGTGTGCCCAACAGCCTGACCCCACCTGTCGATTGCGCACCATTAACACCCCCGCTCACCCGCGCCCCGCTGACCTATGGCCCCCGCCTATCAGGACCGTCGTCCACCTCGCGCCAACCCCCCTAACTTCGCCGGCCACCGATCCTGCCTCAGATCCGCCCCCGACGGCCCCCTCACGTTAACTCGTCGTCGCCACTAACACCCCCGCGATGCATCGACCGTTCCCCTCTTCATTCTAGCCGATTCGCGTCTAGGTTCGATGAACCCCTTGCAACCGAGCTCGCCGGCGTTTAAAACCGTGTTTACTACGGTCTCCCCCGATTGCGCCCCCTCTGCCCCCGCTAGTGCCCCTATTTAAACCCCACGCCTCCGTCGCGTCCAGCCCGCACATCCATTCGTGCTTAGACTGAACAGAACGCCCAAGACACTCCCTTAAACACCACTCCACCACCTTCGCTCCAGCTGCCGCTCACCGTCGCCGGAGTCCCCCTCCATCTTCGACGATCGCCCCACTGTGACCACCGACATCACTTCGACCTCGGCCACCCCTCCTATGTCGATGAAGACCGCCGGAGCTGCCTCGTCGACAAGGGACCCGAACCCTCCATCATCTACACTCGTCGCCGGCTGCACCCCGTCGAACTCGGACCACCGCATCGATACCCTCGTTCTCCCCTAGTCGCCCTCTTTCCATTTATAGGCGTAGCTAGGACCGCCCTCGCTCGCCGTGGCCTCTGGCCCGCTCGTCGTCGCTGTAGAAGACGATCGGCACGGGCTGCGTACCCGTGCCGTGTCGGATTCGATCGCGACTGTGCGATCTAGATCCGACGGTGGCGGTTAAATTGTTCGCGCAGTTTAATCAGATCCGTTGGATCTCGGCGAAGCGTTATGTTCTAATCTGAGCCGTCCATTTATATTTAAAACCTGCATCGAATCCAGGCCATCCATCGTGTACCGGTTCGACCTTTTAATCTCGCGCGTCCATTTTCATTTAAACCACATGTCTCGCCCGTAGCCATCCGATCTCGATCCAACGGTGGATCTAGATCCGGCACACGCGCATAGTGCGCGGGTTCATGGTGAACCCGGTTCACCGTGGACCGACGCCTGTTTTTGGATTTAAATTAATTTCCTAAAATAGTTTTAAACTTCTAAAATTCATATCTTGCTCATTTTAACTCCAAAAATTATCATTCTAGTTTCAGAAAACTTATAGTTTATTATCTACATGTTTGTACCATAAAAACAGTAGGTTTACTTTGAATATTTCATTTTTATTTAATAAAGTATTTAAAGGCACTTTAGGGTAAATTTTTAAATCTCTCAAAAAATCCCTAACTCCATAAAACTGTCTTAACAATTTAAATAATAATTTCAAAATGGTTAATGCAATCAATTCAAGTATTTTAACCCAATCAAAACCTTTATGTTTATTGTGTGCTTTTGGGTTGTTTTATTGAATGTAATGTTTATTATGTGCAATGAGAAGATTACGACGCCGTTGAGGAACCGGAGTACTTTCCCGAAGTCCCTCCATCTCCTTTCGCTGAACAAGGCAAGTCACCAAACCAATCTTTTGAGCATATTGAACCCATGTTTTATTAAACTATCGCTAAAACACATAGGGTATACATGCATTAGTCAAATGAAAGCCTTACAATATATTTATTAATATCCCCCGACCTTGATGTGCAACCCAAGCCATGCTATCTAGCCTAAACTCCTTGTCACCATATTATTAGTATTATTAGCTAGTGTCCAATGTACCGGCACAATCGCTATAAGCTAAGAATGAGTCGTAGCAACTTGGTTCTACTATATGATCCCCGTTATTCTTGTCTTTGGAATTCTGTCGGTGGTGGAGTTGTGGTTGTGAGTGAATGCATGGTGGGTTCCGGGTGCAAGCTAGGGCATTGGTCGGTAGCACCCGAGGCACTATAAGGACTGGTCTGCTGGATCCGTTGCAATACACTTCCGTACTAACCACAAGTCTAATGGGTAAGTCCTAACTAAGGTATGGAGTGTTCCAAACCGAGGCCACCACTTGGAGATGGGTCAAGCAGCACCTGTGGGTGGCTTGTACCGACGTGGCACAAAAGGGGGTGCGACGTTAGCCGGGATGCGGCCCGACGTGCCGGTGAAACCTAGAGCGGGTGGTTATCTCTTGGAGCATTTCATGCTGAGGTTTTGGCACGAGATCCTGTGGTATGGGTCATCTCGTTGCACTTTGGTGTATGGGATGAGTGCGTGCCTTGTGGCTATAGTAGTACACTTCTAATCAGAGTCATAAATCTTTTCGAAAAGCCGAGCCCACGGTCAAGGGTGGGTTGCGTGACATCCCACAATTAGTTTACTTGTAATGAATGTGCATGATGATTTGACATGTAAGGATGAGAAACCAAGGGTTGGTTTCGGTGTTTTGTGATGAGTGATTGACAGGCTTTTTACCCTCTGTTCGAAGGGTACCTCCGAAGGGGCTTCGGAGGTGGTACCTCCAAAGGGTGTTCGGAGGTGGTTTCACCGAAGTGTGTTCGGTGTTTGCTTGCTGCAGCTGTGCAGCGGAGTGTGCTCGTCGGAGGGGTCCGACAGTACGCGATGACTGGGTTCGTACCGAAGGCTTCGGTACTTTGGGAGGTACACCGGAGTGTGTACCGGAGGTTGCTAACCCGGAGAGGTCTCCGGAGTACAGGATACACTTGTCTGCTTGTCTGTGGTGCGCAGGGACTTTGGAGGCAACGGACAAGGTTCGAGCCAGGTGAACCTGGGTCAAGCGGGAGGCTTGATGCCAGGGGAGCGGGGAGCTCCGTCACGGTGGCTGCGAAGGTGGTCCGGGTCGGTCCTCGGGTCGAGGCGTGCCAGGTGAAGGCAGAGAGTGCGGAGCGTGGCTCCGGCTGAAGGTACTCCGAGACAAAGTCCTCGGAGGTGAGGCACTTCGAAGGTACTCCGAATGGAGTGACTTCGGAGTTGGTGGAACAAGTCCTCTGCGGAGGCAAGGAGTTCGAAGTGTGCTCCGGAGGGAGACACTCGAAGGTGCCCAACGAAGGTCTCAGAAGTCGAGGCGCATCGAAGGCATGGTTCGAGGTGAGGCTCGTTGAGGAGTGTGCCTAGGGAGAGGCACTGCGACGAAGGGCTCATGGAATGCTTCATGCGGAGGCCTTGGACGAAGGAGGGACTTCAAAGGGTGGTACTCCGAAGGTGGGGCTTCGGAGTGAGGAAGGCTTCGGAGCGAGGCTAGCTCCAGAGGAAGGTTGACTTGAGGTGCTTCGGCCTGCATGGCTTCGGTACACGGACTGACGGAGTTCGAGCTGGGTGTAGCTGCGAAGCCGTGGTGGTCCACTCCGGAGGTGTTGGTGCGAAGGCCCAAGGAGCTTTGACGGCTTCGGTTCAAAACCGTCAGTATATCGGAGACTGACTTCGGTGGAGCGAAGGCCATCTGGCTTCAGGCTTCTCACCGAAGCTACCGCACCCTCGCGTGCGATGGGAGGTTGCAGAAAGTCAAAGACTGCAAAGGCTGACACTGTCTGTTCTGTAAAAGGCTGACACTGTCCCCTCTGCAAAGCTGACAGAGAAGCCTCCAGAATAAAGGTGGACTACCTTTTGTACCCCTTAGTTCTGTAGAGACAAAATCAATGTAAACCCTAGGGGTAGTGTAGTCAATTCCTTTGGGTGAACTGTGGGCTATATATATGGGGGCTCGGTAGGTAACATTTAACACTTTGAGCATTTACTGTTGAGCTCCTGTAGCCACACACTTAGATTGAATACATCCAGAGAGTTCTTTTTTCTGTGTTCCTTGTTCAAGCGGCGAAGCCCTGTTTCCTGTGCTTTTGCTTGAGCTCGCTTTGCATACCTCGCCTGTTGTTGTGCACCGAAGCCTGTTGAGGCGAAGGCTGTTTTTGTGCGAGGTGTGTGTTCTGTCAGCGTGCGTTCGCTCTGTGTAACAGGAGGCAAGACCTCGCTGCTTACTAGCGTAGCCCTGACCGAGGCCCGTTTTGCTTCTTGTGTCGAAGCCCTTAGCGTAGTCCTTTTGCGTGCGTGTAGACCTTCGTGTACGAAGCCCAGCACCAGTTGCTGTCGCCAAGTACTTGGTCGAAGTCCTCAGAGGGTTGTCCACTCTTGCGAAGGGTGAAGTGCGAAGCCTGCTCGAAGCACCCTGTGTGCGGAGCCTGCACTGACTTAGCAGAGTAGATTTTCGAGGGTTGTAAGTGGAGCGAAGTCTTCTTGGCTTCAAACTTTTGCTCCTCCGAAGCCTGTGTTCGAAGGTGTCGAAGTACCTCCGAACCAGACCTTCGAAGGTAGTGTTCGAAGCCTGTTCCGCAGAAGACAGAACTGAAACCGAAGGCTAGCTTTAGCCCGAAATTTTAAAAGCTCCCATTCCCCCCCCCTCTGGTCGCCGTTTTCGGTCCAACAATTGGTATCAGAGCAGGTTAAGATCACCAGTTGACCTTAACCGGTTTTGTGATCTGTTGGCGACATGGATAGAGGCAGTAAAATTCCTCTGTTCGATGGGACAGACTTTGCATACTGGAAGGTGCGCATGGAGGCTTACTTGTTAAGCCAAGGAAATGCAATTTGGGAGATTGTGGACTCACAATACTCCATCCCTGAGACTCGCACCTCTCAGACTGAGAAGGATCAGTATATTGCCAATTCCAAAGAAAGAAATATATTGTTCATCGGTTTGAGCCGGAGTGAGTTCGATAGGGTGCAGCACCTTAGGACTGCTAGGGAGATTTGGACAACACTCACTGTCTTTCATGAGGGCTCTGCTCAGATTAAGGCCAGGCGCCAAAGCACCTACAATCAACAGTATCAGCTGTTTGTGCAGGAACCTGGTGAATCTGTAGATGCCATGTTTTCTCGCTTTGACGCGATAGTGAGTAACTTGCGATCCAACGGGACGTTTGCTTACAGTGATCACGATAGGGCTATCAAGCTTCTCTATGCTCTTGACCGTAGCATATGGGAAGTGAAGATATCCAGCATTGAGGAGTCCACAGGCTATGACACTCTAACCTGTGATGAACTCTTTAGCAAGCTAAAGTCCACAGAGATTGCCAAGGCATCTCTTGCTGTGCACAGAAGCTCTTTGCCACAGCCATTGGCATTGGTTTCTAGCACTAGCCGTGGCACCACTGCAGAACCAAGCACATCAGGCACTTGTGTTCTTGCAGATGGTTTTGCTTTGTCCTCCCTGGTCTCCGTCACAAAGGAGCAGGTGGACACTCTAGCTGATGATGAGCTTGCTCTCATTGCCCGGAGGTTCACCCGCTTTCATCATGAGAGACGGGATCAGAGGAGAAGTGGTTTTAGTGGTTGCTATGAATGTGGCGACACCTCTCATATTAAGGCCAATTGCCCCAAGATCAAGAAGAGAGATGAGAGTGACCGCCCCAAATACCACAAAAAGGAGAGGAAGCCCTTTGTGAAGGGCAAGCGCGGCAAGATGGCTAAGAAAGTAGCCAAGGCCGCTTCCAGAGCCTTTGTTGCTGCTCTCAGCGACATCGACACGTCCTCAACTGAGGAGTCGAGCTCTGAGGAGGAGGAGTCCCCAAGGAAGGAGGACAAGAAGGACAAGAAGGGACGTGACTTCACCGGCCTTTGCTTCATGGCCGACAGCGATCACAGCGGCGATGAGCTTGACTCATCTGAGGTAAACCTATCATCTGACCAGCTACTAATTAAATTAGATGAGCTGAATGAAGTAGTGCTTGGTCAGGATAGATTACTTGTGCAAGCCGCTAGAGAAAGAAAAGACCTTAGACTTAGGCTAGAAAATGTTTCTACTGAATATGCCATGCTTAAGTCTAAATATGATGATGCTGAATGTGAGTCCTGTTCTGTTGTCATGAGTGAGCTTGCTCAGTTGCGTTCTGTTCATGCTCAAACTCTTTCTGAGCTTGAGACTGCACAGAAGCAGCTTTTGGAGGTGGATTCTAGACCTCATGATATTATTGATTGCATGAACTGCTCTTTATTACGCGATAGCATTAATTTACGTGATAAGCATGTTCATGATTTAGAGGCTAGATTGGAGAGGGCCGGTAGTTCTAAGGATGTGCAGCCTGTGTGTGACACATGCATTACCCTTAAGGACCAGCTAGGCACTGTTAGAGAGCGAGCTGAAAACCTCATGTCAGAAAATGAATACCTTCTTTCCGTGGTAAACAAATGCACTGAGGGAAAGGGTAGGATGGATTTGCTCTTGGCCAAGACCAAGATGTGTGCTGACAGAGCAGGGGTAGCTCTAGGTTTGGGTTTTGAGAGGATACCTTCAGACAGTAAGACCAAAACTGTTTTTACCTCTCCCACCACCCTAGAGAAAGAGAGAGCTCTGTTGGACACCCCATCAGCCAAAAAGCCTACCCATCCACCAAAGAAAACCACTCCTCCTGCCAAGAAAAATCCTCCCAAGAAAACCACTCAGAGAAAACCCAAGGAGCCTGTGAGAGTTGCTCCTGTGACCCATGAGAGTGCCCCCAAGAGAGTGTTTCATTGTTCCTATTGTCAGCGGGCGGGTCATTTGGTTGGGTTTTGTTTTCGTCGCATCAAGGATGAGCGACGCTCTCAAGCGATGAGTTACCAGGACATGCATTCGAACTTCACTCTCAAAGATGTTGCTTTGGTTGAAAACCTGGGATACAATTTGCTGTCTGTATCTCAGTTGCTTGATGAGGGCTTCGAAGTGCGATTTCATCGCGATACTTCGCAAGTGCTCAATTCTGATGGCGTTGTGGTGTGTAAGATCTTTAGGGTTGGGAGAGTCTTTGGAGCTGATTTTTCAGAGTCATCTGGTTCTTCTCATTGTCTTGTTGCACATTCAACTTCTGAGCTTTGGAAGTGGCATAGGAGACTAGGGCATATGAGCTTTGAATTGCTCGCTCGTCTGAGCGCCCTAGGTCTGATCCGAGGATTGCCCAAGCTCAAGTTTGAGAAGAATTTAGTTTGCGCTCCTTGTCGACATGGAAAAATGATTGCCGCTTCGCATTCGCCAGTCACCACAGTGATGACTGAACAACCCGGAGAACTTCTCCATATGGACACTGTAGGTCCTTCTCGGGTTAGTTCTTTAGGCGGGAAGTGGTATGTTCTAGTAATTGTCGACGATTTCTCTCGCTACTCTTGGGTCTTCTTTCTTGCCAGCAAGGATGAAGTGTTTTCACACTTTCGGAGCTTGGCTTTGAGACTTTTCACTGAACTCCCTGGTGCATTAAAATTCATTCGAAGCGATAATGGCACCGAGTTCAAAAATGGTCTCTTTGTTGACTTTTGCATGGTGCATGGCATAGAACATCAATTCTCTGCTCCGCGGGTTCCTCAACAGAACGGTGTTGTTGAGAGGAAGAACCGCACTTTGGTTGAGATGGCTAGGACGATGCTTGATGAGCATAGGACTCCTAGAAAATTCTGGGCTAAGGCCATGAACACTGCTTGTTACATCTCAAACCGAATTTTCTTGCGCTCAATTTTAAATTTGACATCATATGAGCTGCATTTTGGGAGACAGCCCAAGGTTACTCATCTTCGAGTTTTTGGTTGTCGCTGCTTTATCCTAAAACGTGGAAATTTGGATAAATTTGAGTCGCGATCTTCTGACGGGATCTTTTTGGGTTATACCACTCATGGTCATTCTTATCGTGTTTATAATTTGGAGACTAACACTGTCATCGAGTCATGTGATGTGACTTTTGATGAATCAACCCCCTCTGTTAGTTCTGCTTTTGAACAGGCAAATGAACACGACATGGAACAGACCTTATTCGAAGAAGAAGATCCCGGAGAATTCGAGGATGAACCCCTACTACCCTCGACATCGACCCCCGAAACTGACCCCGCTTCAACTACTTCGGCACGAGGTCCCGAAGCGACTTCCTCAACATCGGTCATCTTGGACCACTCCAACGCACAAGTTGAGGGGGAGACTGCATCCCGCCGCGAGGCTCCACATCATGTTCAAAGGATGCACCCTCCCGAGCAGATCATTGGTGAGCTTGATCAAAGGGTAACTCGTTCTCATGCCCATTTCACTAATGCTGCTTTTGTTGCTTCTTTCGAGCCTTTAGATGTTAGTCATGCACTTTCTGATTCTAGTTGGATCAATGCCATGCATGAGGAACTTGAAAATTTTGAGAGAAACCAAGTCTGGACTTTAGTTGATCCTCCACCAAATGTTCATTTCATTGGTACAAAATGGATTTTCAAAAATAAACAAGGGGAGGATGGGTCTATAGTTAGAAACAAGGCTAGACTTGTAGCTCAGGGCTTTTCTCAACTAGAAGGGATTGATTTTACTGAAACTTTTGCACCTGTTGCTCGCCTTGAGTCCATTAGGATTTTGCTTGCCTTTGCGACATCCCGGGGATTCAAACTCTATCAAATGGATGTCAAAAGTGCTTTTCTTAATGGCTTCATAGGTGAAGATGTTTATGTAAAACAACCCCCTGGTTTTGAAAACCCCAAGTACCCACATAAAGTCCTTAAACTTCATAAGGCTCTTTATGGACTCAAGCAGGCCCCTCGGGCGTGGTATGATAGACTTAAGTCTTTTCTGCTTGAGCGAGGGTATTTGATGGGCTATGTTGATAAAACTTTGTTTACTCTCAAGCATGGCAAAGATTTCCTCCTAATTCAGATTTATGTGGATGATATCATCTTTGGTGGCTCTTCTCATGCTTTAGTTGCCGAGTTTGCAGATACCATGAGCAGGGAATTTGAAATGTCAATGATGGGTGAACTCACCTTCTTCCTTGGTTTGCAAATCAAGCAAAGCAAACAAGGTACTTTTGTCCACCAGACAAAGTACACCAAGGACCTGCTCAAGAAGTTCGACATGTCCGATACGAAGCCCCTCGCCACCCCAATGGCTACATCTGTAGCATTGGACCCTGACGAAGATGGAGAAGCCGTAGATCAGAAGGAGTTCCGGAGCATGATCGACTCCCTCCTCTACTTGACTGCCACGAGGCCGGACATACACTTCGCAGTGTGTCTGTGCGCTCGTTTTCAGGCTTCACCACGAGCTTCGCACCGCCAAGCGGTAAAGCGCATCCTAAGGTATCTCAAACACACACTTGAATTTGGCATATGGTATTCAGCGTCTTCATCTTTATGTCTTCGAGGTTATTCCGATGCGGACTTTGCTGTGTGTAGAATTGATAGGAAGAGTACCTCTGGTACTTGTCATTTTCTGGGTACTTCTCTGGTTTGCTGGTCTTCCCGCAAACAGTCTAGTGTTGCACAATCGACGGCTGAGGCCGAATATGTTGCTGCAGCTAGCTGTTGTTCTCAGATTTTGTGGATGGTTTCCACTTTGCGGGATTTCGGGTTAGATTATAAGAGTGTTCCACTTTTCTGTGATAACACTAGTGCTATTTGTATTGCAAACAACCCGGTTCAGCACTCCAGAACCAAACACATTGATGTACGGTATCACTTTCTCAGAGATCACAATGAGAAGGGTGATATTGAACTTCAATATGTTGATACCCAACACCAGCTTGCCGACATTTTTACAAAACCCCTCGATGCTTCTCGATTTGCTTACTTGCGTGGGGAACTTGGCATTTGTCACCCTTACGGCATTTTGTGAGGGGGAGCTGTTTTAGATGGATGTGCTTTCGCTAATTGTGCTGAAATTACATTTATATATTTTGCACTTATATGCCTGCTTATAATTCATGAAATCATGTCAGCCCAGCTCTTGTTAATTCATCTGGAACATTCATGTACATGATGTTTTATTTTCAAAATCAAACCGTGCTCACTGCTTAGTCTTGAATCTAGCATGTTTAGGCAGGACTGCTTTAGCTATCTTTTATCTGCTTGACAGCGAGACACTGTTCGTTGGATGCTAAAAATTGCAACTTGAAAATTGTTCTACATTTTCATGGATATTCAAAAAGTGCCAAACATTGGTTCACTTAGTTAAAATCAACAATTCCATGATCTGCATGCTTTTAAGAGAAAAGATCCAGGTGGGTTTGTTTTGTCGCACTACCCTATTCTAGACTGCTTACCATTGCACATTGGTCTGAACTGGAATAGTGTAGTGTTTGCCAAAATCATTGCCTTAAGCTTCTTATGGCTTTCATGCCTAGGCTTGGCCTGATTGGAAAGTATAAGGTGGACAAACAAATAACCCCTGGCACTAAGAAAAGAACAACAAAATTCATTGTCTATCAAGTTTGCTTTTCAAGCTCCTTTTGAATTAGACTTGTCTGTCTAGAGTAGAGATTGACTAGCTTTGCGCAGCCCTTGCTCTTACTTGTCTAGTTTCCTTGACTAAGTGGTGATGCTTTTATTTCAAAAATGATCAAATCACATGCTTCATCATGTTTTTAGAGAATATTAATTTGAGCTGAGCCCATGATCATTGGTGTTACTGTTGGCATATTTTTGCTTCATATGTCTTTGCAATTCTGCTCATTTCGAAGCTTTGCATCTTTGACATGCTCCTTGATGCTTGCATTGCCAAAGGGGGAGAAATTCCGGAGAGATTTGCTTCGTTCTCTGCCGCAAGGGGGTATAAGAAAATTTGACATAAAGGGGGAGAAGATTGTGTATTGCCAAAGGGAAAATTTAACTCAGGGGGAGGAGTTTTCATTGCCAAAGGGGGCTTTTCAATCTTGTGAGAAAGGGGGAGGAAAATTTTGTTGTCAAGTGACATGATTTGGCTCTTTTCTGAGTTTTTATGGTCACTTGTGTGCTGAAAATTTTTACTTTTTCTTGAACTTCGATTTGGTTGTCAATGCACTCATCAAGGGGGAGATTGAGAAACCAAGGGTTGGTTTCGGTGTTTTGTGATGAGTGATTGACAGGCTTTTTACCCTCTGTTCGAAGGGTACCTCCGAAGGGGCTTCGGAGGTGGTACCTCCGAAGGGTGTTCGGAGGTGGTTTCACCGAAGTGTGTTCGGTGTTTGCTTGCTGCAGCTGTGCAGCGGAGTGTGCTCGTCGGAGGGGTCCGATAGTACGCGATGACTGGGTTCGTACCGAAGGCTTCGGTACTTTGGGCGGTACACCGGAGTGTGTACCAGAGGTTGCTAACCCGGAGAGGTCTCCGGAGTACAGGATACACTTGTCTGCTTGTCTGTGGTGCGCAGGGACTTTGGAGGCAACGGACAAGGTTCGAGCCAGGTGAACCTGGGTCAAGCGGGAGGCTTGATGCCAGGGGAGCGGGGAGCTCCGTCACGGTGGCTGCGAAGGTGGTCCGGGTCGGTCCTCGGGTCGAGGCGTGCCAGGTGAAGGCAGAGAGTGCGGAGCGTGGCTCCGGCTGAAGGTACTCCGAGACAAAGTCCTCGGAGGTGAGGCACTTCGAAGGTACTCCGAATGGAGTGACTTCGGAGTTGGTGGAACAAGTCCTCTGCGGAGGCAAGGAGTTCGAAGTGTGCTCCGGAGGGAGACACTCGAAGGTGCCCAACGAAGGTCTCAGAAGTCGAGGCGCATCGAAGGCATGGTTCGAGGTGAGACTCGTCGAGGAGTGTGCCCAGGGAGAGGCACTGCGACGAAGGGCTCATGGAATGCTTCATGCGGAGGCCTTGGACGAAGGAGGGACTTCAAAGGGTGGTACTCCGAAGGTGGGGCTTCGGAGTGAGGAAGGCTTCGGAGCGAGGCTAGCTCCGGAGGAAGGTTGACTTGAGGTGCTTCGGCCTGCATGGCTTCGGTACACGGACTGACGGAGTTCGAGCTGGGTGTAGCTGCGAAGCCGTGGTGGTCCACTCCGGAGGTGTTGGTGCGAAGGCCCAAGGAGCTTTGACGGCTTCGGTTCAAAACCGTCAGTATATCGGAGACTGACTTCGGTGGAGCGAAGGCCATCTGGCTTCAGGCTTCTCACCGAAGCTACCGCACCCTCGCGTGCGATGGGAGGCTGCAGAAAGTCAAAGACTGCAAAGGCTGACACTGTCTGTTCTGTAAAAGGCTGACACTGTCCCCTCTGCAAAGCTGACAGAGAAGCCTCCAGAATAAAGGTGGACTACCTTTTGTACCCCTTAGTTCTGTAGAGACAAAATCAATGTAAACCCTAGGGGTAGTGTAGTCAATTCCTTTGGGTGAACTGTGGGCTATATATATGGGGGCTCGGTAGGTAACATTTAACACTTTGAGCATTTACTGTTGAGCTCCTGTAGCCACACACTTAGATTGAATACATCCAGAGAGTTCTTTTTTCTGTGTTCCTTGTTCAAGCGGCGAAGCCCTGTTTCCTGTGCTTTTGCTTGAGCTCGCTTTGCATAGCTCGCCTGTTGTTGTGCACCGAAGCCTGTTGAGGCGAAGGCTGTTTTTGTGCGAGGTGTGTGTTCTGTCAGCGTGCGTTCACTCTGTGTAACAGGAGGCAAGACCTCGCTGCTTACTAGCGTAGCCCTGACCGAAGCCCGTTTTGCTTCTTGTGTCGAAGCCCTTAGCGTAGTCCTTTTGCGTGCGTGTAGACCTTCGTGTACGAAGCCCAGCACCAGTTGCTGTCGCCAAGTACTTGGTCGAAGTCCTCAGAGGGTTGTCCACTCTTGCGAAGGGTGAAGTGCGAAGCCTGCTCGAAGCACCCTGTGTGCGGAGCCTGCACTGACTTAGCAGAGTAGATTTTCGAGGGTTGTAAGTGGAGCGAAGTCTTCTTGGCTTCAAACTTTTGCTCCTCCGAAGCCTGTGTTCGAAGGTGTCGAAGTACCTCCGAACCAGACCTTCGAAGGTAGTGTTCGAAGCCTGTTCCGCAGAAGACAGAACTGAAACCGAAGGCTAGCTTTAGCCCGAAATTTTAAAAGCTCCCATTCCCCCCCCCTCTGGTCGCCGTTTTCGGTCCAACAAAGGACTATTGTGCGAGGAGGGAAAACGTACTCCTCGAGTTAGATGGTATTATGATGTTCATGTTTATTATTCCGCATGATTAAATCTGGCTTCACTAAATGCAATAACTTAAAAATGTACTTTTCCGCATTATTAGCCATTTTCCTTCCTTCGTTATTACCTTGCATTACTATTTGCATTTGCGGTGGCTTGTTGAGTACTTTTTGTACTCATACATGTTGGACACACAATTCAGAGGATGCCTACTACGAAGATGGTCTGGAGTAGCGACCCAGTCAAGAAGAAGATCCTGAAGAGGGCGTTCTTCATGCTTTTTATTATTTATTTTATTTTTACCCTTTTGTAATAATGTGGTCTGCGTACCACGAATGTTTGTCGTATGTACGTTGCCGCATGATGAACCTCTTGTATTATTATTTTTCTTTGGAAATTCAATAATGTTCCGATTTGGTAAATTGGGGTGTCACAAGATGGTATCAGAGCTAACTTGACTGTAGGAAGCCAAACGGACCAGCCTAGCCCTTAGTTGGATAAAAGCTATTTCACGAAAACATACTTTATAACTTTGTTCCTCCCCTCACTTTTCTTCAACTTGTTGTTTTTGTAGATGCCGGTCTACCAAGTGCACAGCTTCTGCCATCACTTCGAGGGCTTCGTCAGGGAGCTCCGAATGATGGTCACCTTCCTTGGGTTCCTCTTCGAGCCCGAGTTTCATGGCGTGTACATGGAAGAGTTCGCAGGACCCTACGACGTCTCCCTTACCATCCATAGATCCAACGAGCACATGTCATTCTTCACGACAGCACTTGGGGGCCCAACCTTCGACATCACGTGCCAACGCGTCGCCCTCCAAGCCCTCATGGAGTTGAGGATGTTCTACGATGATCGTCTTCAGAACACGTCCTTCTGGCTTGTGCCGAAGCGCACTCCCGGTGCCCACCGCAGCATCTACATCGGAGTCCACTCCGATCGCGATCCGGTCATGGCCCGGCAGATGCGTCTACTTCAGGCCAGGGATGATCTCCATACCGAGGTGGTCGAGTTCCTTCGCCAAGAGATGAAGAACTTGATCCATCAGAATGGTGAGCTGCAGCGTAAGATAATATAGCTGCAGAAGGACATACCGGAGATGGTCCCCCTTGTCCCGAGGAGGAAGAAGCCCATCCGCGAGCCCACCCCTCGCCCCAAGAGTATCCCGCCACATCCTACGGCCGCCGGACCGTACAGCTCCAGTGCTCTTGCTTTGTGCCCCGCCATTGTCTCCGACCCCATTATCGAGAATTTTCTCGAGCCCACCGTCCCTCAGGACCCTCGTGGTTCCGAGAGAACGGAAACCACCCCGGATGACGAGTAGGCGGTAGTTTTCATTGATTGTAATAATTTTATGATTGTGGTACCACCTGCAATGACTTGTAGGTGGATTAAAATAAAAACATTGATGTAATGAACATTTTATACCACTTCGATATATATATATATATGATCCCCTCTAGGTTGTTTTGTCTAAATATTCGTTTCAAAACTTTTCTCTTATGACTAAAAAATCTTGTGTGTTCAGAAGCTGGCTGAGAATCAGAACACCGGGTCCAACAATGGAGAAGGGGCAAGCAACGATCTGCCCGGAAGCGTTGTGCCCAACTGGGGTGCAACATGCCAACATCAGACTGGGCCACCATTCGCCAACCATCCCACCTTGGCAGAAATGATGGCAAATCAGAACCAGCTTATAACTGCCCTCCTCACCGAGATGCAGCACCAACAGGCGCAGTTGGACCAACTGCAACAGCAGAATGTGGAGCCCGCCCCTCGTGCACCAGCCCCCACACCCACGCCTCAACTCTCCGAGTTTTTGCGCGTGCGTCCCCCGATCTTCTCCAGCACCACAAACCCCATGGAGGCCGGAGATTGGCTTCAGACCATCGGGAAGAAGTTGGACCTCCTCCCCTGCACCGATCGGGAGAGAGTGGCGTTCGCCACTCATCAACTCCAGGGTCCTGCCGCAGAATGGTGGGACAACTACCGTAAGTCCCAACCAGAGGACCACGTGGTGACTTGGGCGGAGTTCACCATCGCCTTTCGCGCTGCCCATGTCCCCGTCGGAGTCATCGCGGTTAAACAGCAGGAGTTCTGTGACCTGCAACAAGGGAGCTAGACTGTCATGGAGTATCTCCATGAATTCAACCGTCTGGCCCGCTACGCGCCGGAAGAGGTGTGGACCGACGCCCTCCGCCAGGCCAAGTTCCTCCGGGGACTTAAGGATGAGCTGTCCATTCAGCTCGTCGCCACCGACTATGCTGACTTTCAATGGTTGGTGAATAAAGCGCTCATCCAAGAGACTGAGCAAAATAAGTTGGACCTCAAGAAGAGGAAGATGATCACGTTCAAGCATCATCAAGCGAACTCTCAGAGGCCCCGCTTCGTCCCTCCGCCACCAGCGCCCGCTTACCATCCTCGGCCCGCCTACAGGCCGCCTCACGCCGCTGGTGGATCCAATGCTGGGCATCCCCGCCCTGCTCCACCAGCTCCGGCCACTCAGCCACCGCCCACCGCCAAGGCCCTGATAATGAGGGACCACCAAGGAAAGCCGGTCGTCTGCTTCAACTGCCGGAAGGAAGGGCACTACTCGCATCAGTGTCTTCACCCCAAGCAGCCACAAGGCGCGGCACCCAACCAGGCGGTTTATGCCCACGTCAACCACATCAATGCGGAGGAAGCTCCTGAAGTCGTACTCGGTACGTTTACCGTCAATTCCATGCCAGCTATAATACTGTTTGACTCTAGAGCAACACACTCCTTCATCTCGGAGGACTTTGTGAAAACCAACGGCTTGGAAGTACTCCCTCTACCCGTCCCCATGATGATTGCCACCCCCGGCAAGAAAACCTTACCTCACCTGTGCAGCCCTAAGGTAAGGATAGAGATTCAAGGAGTCTTATTCTGGGCCGAGCCAGTCCTCATCGAGTGCACCGGACTCGACCTCATCCTAGGGATGGATTGTTTGATGAAGCACAAGGAAGTGATCGACTGCGCCAGTAAGTCCGTAACTGTGACCAACCCTGAGGGTGAATCCGTCACTTTTCAGATGACCAACCACAAACCTCGCGAGGTGTCCCTTCACTCGCTAGCCCTAGAGGAAGTGCCCGTAGTCAAGGAATACATGGACGTCTTCCCAGAGGACCTACTAGGGATGCCTCCCAAGCGGGACATCGAATTCAGAATCGAGCTTGTCCCCGGGACCACTCCAATCTCCAAGCACCCATACCAGATGGCCGCAAATGAACTAGCCGAAGTTAAGAGCAATATCGAAGACCTGGAACAAAAAGGATATATCCGACCAAGTACCTCACCCTGGGGTGCACCGGTTATCTTCGCCATGAAGAAGGACAAGACCAAAAGGATGTGCGTAGACTATAGAGCCCTGAACGACGTAACCATCAAGAACAAGTACCCACTGCCTTGGATCGACGACCTGTTCGATCAGCTGAAAGGATCTTCGGTGTTTTCCAAGATCGACCTCAGGTCAGGGTATCACCAATTGAGGATTATAGAAGAAGACATCCCCAAGACCGCCTTCACCTCCCGCTATGGACTCTACGAGTATACTATGATGTCGTTCGGACTCACGAATGCCCCGACCTTCTTCATGAACATGATGAACAATGTATTCATGGAGTTCTTGGATAAGTTCATCGTGGTATTCATCGACGATATCCTTGTCTAATCTAAGACCAAGGAAGAACATGAGACCCACCTCCGTCTGACCCTCAGAAAGCTAAGGGAACAACAGTTGTACGCCAAATACAACAAGTGTGAGTTTTGGTTGTCTGAGGTGAAGTTCCTCGGCCATGTCATATCTGCCGGAGGAATAGCAGTGGACCCAACCACCGTAGAAGTAGTGACCAATTGGCTACAACCCACGAACATGACCGAGATCCGGAGTTTTCTCGGATTGGCCAGGTATTACCGTCGATTCATCGAGAACTTCTCAAAGATAGCCAAGCCCATGACCAGGTTATTTCAGAAGGAAGTAAAATTTGAATGGACTCCAGATTGTGAAGAATGCTTCCAAACCCTTAAGAAGAAGCTAGTGTCAGCCCCAATTCTGACCCTGCCAAACATCCGGAAGGACTTCCTCGTCTACTGTGATGCCTCTCGCCAAGGGTTAGGGTGTGTCTTGATGCAAGAGGGGAAGGTGATATCTTACGCCTCTCATCAACTGAGGCCACATGAGCTAAATTACCCGACCCACGACCTGGAATTAGCAGCCGTGATTCATGCCTTGAATATATGGAGACATTATCTTATGGGTAATCAGTGTGAGGTCTTCACCGACCACAAGAGCCTCAAGTACATATTAACCAAACCGGACCTGAACCTCAGACAGAGAAGGTGGTTGGAGCTGATCAAAGATTATGACTTGGGCATTCATTATCATCCCGACAAGGAAAATGTGGTGGCAGACGCCCTAAGTCAAAAAGGGTACTGCAATGCCATCATGGTGCAGGACTAGGACCCTTTGCTATACAAGGAAATGGAAAGGTTGAACCTAGAGATCACCACCAGATCATATCTCGCTGCTCTAGAAACTAGACCTGTCTTAATAGACCAGATCCGGGAGACACAGAAGGAAGACCCGGACATCTTGGAGATCCAACAGAACATGTAGAAAGGTAAAGCCCCCGGATTCTCCGAGGACGAGCACGGTACCGTCTGGTTCAGAAACTGGATATGCGTGCCCGACAAGGCAGAGTTGAAGGCCCTCATCCTTCAAGAAGCCCATGAAACTCTATACTCCATCCATCCCAGGAGTACTAAGATGTATCAAGACCTAAAGGAGAAATATTGGTGGGTCAGTATGAAGAGGGAAATAGCTGAGTATGTGGACAAATGCGACACATGCCAGCGAGTCAAGGCAGAGCACCAGAGACCTGCCGGATTATTGCAAGCCCTCAAGGTCCCCGAATGGAAGTGGGAAGAAATAGGAATGGACTTCGTCACGGGACTGCCCAGGACTCAAGCCGATCATGATTTTATTTGGGTGATCGTCGACCGACTCACCAAAGTGGCTCATTTCATCCCCGTCAAGACAACTTACACCATCGCCAAGTTGGCTGAGTTGTATATGACCCGGATTGTGTGCCTGCACGGAGTTCCAAAGAAGATTGTATCTGACCGTGGAAGTCATTTTACCTCCAAATTTTGGAAGAACCTTCAAGAAGAGCTCGACACCCGACTGAACTTTAGCACCGCCTATCATCCACAGACCGATGGTCAAACTGAAAGGGTCAACAAGGTATTGGAGGATATGCTTAGAGATTGTGCTCTAGACTTTGGTGGAGTGTGGGATAAGAACTTACCTTATGCGGAGTTTTCCTACAACAACAACTATCAAGTTAGCCTGCAAATGTCCCCGTTTGAAGCACTTTATGGGCGTAAGTGCATAACGCCGTTACTCTGGGATCAGACCGGAGAATCGCAACTATTCGGGATAGATATATTGCGAGAAGCCGAAGAAAAAGTCAAGATCATCAGGGACAGATTGAAGATAGCCCAGTCCCGGCAAAAGAGCTATGCCGATAACCGACGGAGAGACCTAACCTTTGAGGAGGGTGGTTATGTCTATCTCCGAGTCACTCCCCTCCGTGGCACTCAAAGGTTTAACATGAGAGGCAAGCTAGCACCCCGCTATGTCGGACCTTTTCAGATCCTCTGATGGCAAGGAGAAGTGGCATATCAGCTCAAACTACCTCCATCCTTGGCAGGAGTCCATGATGTGTTCCACGTCTCTCAGCTGAAGAAGTGTTTCCGTGTGCCCACCGAACAGGCCGACCTCCAACATGCTCAATGTCCAAGAAGACTTGACCTACATAGAGAAACCCATCAAGATCCTGGAAACGAAGGAAAGGGTAACCAGCAGTCGTGTGGTTCGCTTCTGCAAGGTTCAGTGGGACAACCACCCCGTTGAAGAAGCCACATGGGAAAAAGAAGACGAGTTGAAAGCACAATACCCTGAGCTATTCGAGTAGCTTTCCAAACTCGAGGACAAGATTCTTTGTAAGGGGGATAGGTTTCTAACACCCCAAATTTTCAGAGAAATAAAAATACCTTTTATTATATTTTTCTGGAAATAATTAATTTTGAAATACCTTTAATGCCCTTCTAGGCTTAATTGCACTACAACCTAGATAAAACATCCAAACCAGGGGGTACAAATTTTGTATGTGATCCCAAGGCAAAGATATATTTTTGAGAATTTTTACAAATTTTTACCACCCTTGAAAGTACTCCAAATATTTTAATCTAATTTCAGCAATTATTTTTATTCAGAAAAGAATTCAAACAGTAACAGGCCCCTTTCCCCCCCATTCCCCCTCAATCGGCCGGCCCAGCCCACTCCTTCCCCGCGCCCCGGACTGACATACCGGCCCCACCCATCAGAGACCCCCCTCCCCCTTCGCGCGTGCGCCCAACAGCCTGACCCCACCTATCGGTTGCGCACCATTAACACCCCCCGCTCACCCGCGCCCCCTGACTTGTGGCCCCCACCTGTCAGGACCGTCATCCACCTCGTGCCAACCCCCCTAACTTCGCCGGCCACCGACCCCGCCTCGGATCCGCCCCCGACGGCCCCCTCGTGTTAACTCATCGTCGCCATTAACACCCCCACGACGCGCCGACCGTTTCCCCCCCTCATTCCAGCCGATTCGTGTCCAGGTTCGATGAACCCCTTGCAACCAAGCTCGACGGCGTTTAAAACCACGTTTACTCCGGTCTCCCCCGATTGCGCAGCTCTGCCGCCGCTAGTGCCCCTATTTAAACCATACGCCTCTGCCGCGTCCAGCCCGCACGTCCATTCGCGCTTAGATTGAACAGAACGCCCGAGACGCTCCCTTAAACACCACTCTGCCACCTTCGCTTCAGCCGCCGCTCACCGTCGCCGGAGTCCCCCTCCATTCTTGACGATCGCCCCACTCTGACCACCGACACCACTTCGACCTCGGCCACCCCTCCTACATCGATGAAGACCGTCGGAGCTGCCTCGTCGACAAGGGACCCAAACCCCTCCGCCGTCTACACTCGTCGCCCGCTGCACCCCATCGACCTCGGACCACGACATCGGTACCCTCGTACTCCCCTAGTCACCCTCTTTCCATTTCTAGGCATAGCTAGGACTACCGTCGCTCGCCGTGGCCTCTGGCCCGCTGGCCGTCGTCGGAGAAGACGACCGACACGGGCTGAGTACCCATGCCGTGTCGGATTCAATCGCGACCGTGCGATCTAGATCCGACGGTGGCGGTTAAATCATTCGCGCGGTTTAATCAGATCTGTTGGATCTCGACGAAGCGTTATGTTCTAATCTAAGACGTCCATTTATATTTAAAACCTGCATCGAATCCAGGCCATCCATCGCGTACCGGTTCGACCTTTTAATCTCGCGCGTCCATTTTCATTTAAACCACCCGCCTCGCCCGTGGCCATCTATAGGACCGAAAGTAGCGACCAGAGGGGGGGTGAATGGGCGCCTAAAAAAATTCTTTCGAATCAATGGCCTGCTCCCAAAACCCAACGCATTTAAAAAGAAAACTAAACAGCAAAGCGAGAACAGATTGACTAAGTCTGCAGATTCGAAGTCTGCTGATTCAGAGGTTGCAAATTCGAAGGTTGCAGATTCTGAGGTTGCAGATTCGAAGGTTGCAGATTCGGAGGTTGCAGATTCGAAGGTTGCAGATTCGAAGGTTGCAGATTCGGAGGTTGCAGATTCGAATGTTGCAGATTCGAAGTATGCAGATTCGAAGCATGCAGATTCGAAGTATGTAGATTCGAAGTATGCAGATTCGAAGATTGCAGATTCAAAGTCTGCTGATTCGAAGTCTGATGATTCGAAGCCTGCAGATTCGAAGCTTGCAGATTCGAAGTCTGCTGATTCGAAGTCTGCTGATTTGAAGCCTGCAGATTCGAAGCTTGCAGATTCGAAGTCTGCTGATTCGAAGCCTGCAGATTCGAAGCTTGCAGATTCGAAGTCTGCTTCACAGAGTTGGACTTCACACAAGAAAAGGGACTTTGGCCCTGTCAACTCGATCAAAAATCTACGCAGTAAAAGCAAAAAGCTGGCACTAGAGTACTGTTGCTACAGTGTAGTAGTACTACTTGCAACAGCAAGAACTAGTACTACTTGCGTGAAGAACACAAGCAACAGAAACAAATAGTGAACAAAAATGCACACGGTACACAGCGATTCAGATTCACAATAACCAAACGCATGCCTCGCACTCAACAGGGAACAAAATCTTACTGCATTAATGAAGAACAAAATGAATGCAAGCAGAAGAACAAGCCTCTGGCGGCGCACAGAAACAGGAATAAGAGAGAGAGTGCGCAGGAGACAAAATGACCCAATAGATTAAAAAGTGAATTCTGGAAGGGGTAGTCCAAACCCTAGGGATTAGGGCCCTATTTATAGGCAGCCCAACACTAGGAATATTCTACCAGCCTCTTAGGGTTTTTATAGACGCAAGAATAAAGGAAAAGACTCTACTGCCCTTAGGTAATTTTACAGACACGACTGACTGACTGTGGGCCTAGAGATACAGATGACTTATCCGGAAGCTAAGTTTTCGTAGCGACTACGGCTTCTCTTCTGGACAGTCGGATACAAGATCAACGGTTGTCAGTTTTGCGCCGAAACTGACAAAGCCTCCACCGACTTTGCAACAGGTACCCGGATTGGGCCTGCCCGATTCCGCAGCTCTCTCAGCCCGGCAATCACTCACCGCCCGTGTACTTGAGTCAACCCTGGTCAACAGCCCAGTGGGTCTTCTACTGCTTCTGGCCCATGTACCCGGATTGGGCCAGCCCGACTTCGCAGCCTCCTCTGCCCGACAGTCGCTTGCTGCCCGTGTACCTAAGTCACACGCGGCCCATGAAACAGCAGATCTCTTCTCTTCTTCTGTCCTCTTTGACTATCGTTGACAATGACTCATCACTTCTGGACCCATGAGGCCCACGCTATTCAGCATGGCTCCTCAATCTCCCCCTTGATGAGTGCATTGTCAACACTCCTCTTCTTCAGCTCTTCAGCACCTGCGAGCAAATGTGGAAACACGAAAACAAAACACAAGAAAACAAAGAAGAAGAAAAATAAGGTAAAAAGTTTAACCCTAATGATCAAAAGCCGAACAAAAGCAAGAAGCGGTCATTATGGTTAACCAAAACATAAAAGCTCAAAATGAGTGCGATTTCAGAACAACAAGGATATCAACAGAGTAAGAACTCCCCCTTAAACTCTGATCCCAAATTTTCTCCCCCTTGTTGACAAGTGAACTCATCAAGCACTCAATAGAGACACAGACTCCCCCTGAAATGCAACTCCCCCTCAAAATATGTAGTGAATTCAACTGGAGTGCATAAGGAGTGTAGAAAGCATGCTTCTCAGATATGATTGACTACAATTACAACATCTAACAGATATAGCAAAAGACATACTGTAACGATACATGGCATGATCAGTGCAACAGATGATATCTAAAGAAAGTCATTTGCATGCATTTTTCAGTTTTTGCAAACAAAAACATCACCACATGTTCCAATAAACAAGCAAGGTAAAGCATGAGATGCAAAAGCTAACTGATATATACCAAGATAAGCATTGTCCAAAACAAAGTGCTTCAGCAAACTTGTTATTATTTCAATTTTCAAGCTTTTTCTTTTCCCTTTTTCATTTTTGCCAGGGGTTATTTGCATGTCAAACCTTATGCTGACCGACCAAGTCAATCCTAGGCCAGAACTGGACCATCAGAAGCTTAAGACATTGGTCTTGGCATACACTACAGTGTCCTAGTTCATACCAAAGTGCTATGGTACGCAGTCCAGAACAATGCAATGCGACAAGACAAACCCACCTGGATCTTTTCAATTTTAAGCATAAAAAGGCATGGAATTTTCATTTTTTTGGTTTTTCATTATTTTATAGCACATTTCCATGATTAAAGCATACAGATGTCCAAGTTGCATATTTGCATCCAAGTCAGGAACTAGCTACGAGGCATGTAACAGATAGCAAGAACATTCAGCCTACGCATGCTAGTTATCAGAAGCAATGGTGATCATTTTTCAATTTTAAAGCATAAAAAGCCATGCATATGACAGATATCAGACTTATCAATAAAACTGAGACAAGACATGATCATTGACAAGTAATCGAAAGCATGTACCAGCTAGAATAAGTAAAGCAGTTCAATCATATAATAGAAGCAAGCTCAAAAGTGTGATATGTGAATATGCAAGATATGAACACACACAAAAAAAGACTCAAGAAAAGAGTAAAGAAGAAAGAAAACTGACGCAAAATATCCTAAAAAGGATACACAACACCCAAATCCCCTCGTAAACGCTCGAATGTAGACTGATCTAAGGGTTTGGTGAAAATATCAGCCAACTAATGATGGGTATCAACATGAACAAGGTCAATGACACCTTTCTCATATTGATCCCGCAAGAAGTGAAAGCGCACATCAATGTGTTTGGTTTTTGAATGGAGACATGGGTTTTTCCCTACACTAATTGCACTGGTGCTGTCGCAAAACAAAGGAACTCTGGTAGGAAAGAACAACCCAAAATCTCGTAGAGTGGAAATCATCCAAACCAACTGTGAGCAGCAGCTAGCAGCAGCTACGTACTCAGCCTCTGTGGTCGAAAGAGCAACTCCAGATTGCTTTCGAGAAAACCAAGAGACAAGAGAAGAACCAAGAAACTGGCAAGTACCGGAAGTCGACTTGCGATCCAACCGGCACCCACCGAAGTCGGCATCCGAAAATCCAGATAAATCGAGAGATGATGATGCTGAATAGAAAAGACCAAGATCGGGCGCATAAGTGAGATACCTAAAGATGCGATTGTCAGCCTGCCGGTGAGACGCGCGTGGTGAAGACTGAAAACGCGCGCAAAGTCCCACGGCGAACTGTATGTCCGGTCTTGTTGCCGTCAAGTACAGCAGCGAACCGATCATCCCTCGAAACTCCCTTTCATTGACCTTGACACCGCTCTCATCCTTGTCCAGACCCCTAGAAGTGCCCATCGGGGTCATCTGCGGCTTCAATTCACCACCAAAGTCAAATTTCTTTAACATGTCACGAGTGTACTTACCTTGGTGGATGAAGGTGCCGTCCTTAGTCTGCTTGATCTGGAGCCCTAGAAAGTACTTGAGCTCACCCATGAGGCTCATCTCAAACTCACTGTGCATCTGCTCAGAAAACTTGGACACAAGATCATTAGTAGTACCGCCAAAGATAATATCTTCCACGTAAATCTGAGCGACTAAGAAGTCTGAAGCGACTCTGAGCAAAAAGAGAGTTTTATCCACAGAACCCATCACAAAACCCTTCCCCAACAAAAACTGCTTCAACCGGTCATACCAAGCCCTGGGGGCTTGCTTTAACCCGTATAAAGCTTTTTGCAATTTAAAAACATGTCGAGGAAACTTAGGGTTCTCAAAGCCGGGGGGTTGCCTAACATACACTTCCTCCTCTATGAACCCGTTCAGAAAAGCACTCTTGACGTCCATTTGAAAAAGCTTAAAACCCTTCGAAACGGCAAATGCTAGAAGAATACGAATGGACTCAAGACGGGCAACAGGAGCGAAGGTTTCTTCAAAGTCAATACCTTCCTTCTGGCAATAACCCTGGGCAACTAGTCGGGCTTTGTTGCGCACCACAACCCCATCTTCACCTTGTTTGTTTTTGAATACCCACTTGGTGCCTATGGGGTTGCATCCTGGTGGCGGCTCAACTAGTGTCCAAACCCGATTGCGGACAAAGTTCTCAAGCTCTTCTTGCATAGCATTAATCCAATTGGAATCAGAAAGAGCATGAGAAACGTCTCTGGGCTCAAAAGATGCAACAAACGCAGATTCAGCAAACATAGCGAGAGAGGCAGAAGAACGCAAAGTTCTCTCAGTCAAATCACCTATGATGAGCTCTGAGGGATGGTCACGCTGAACTGCTCTGGTTCCTTGGTGATCTGAAGTCACCTCACCAGAGTCAGCAGCTGGCAACTCTGGACTCGACTGAAGGGGCTCGATCGTAGTGGAATAAGTGATCAGAGGTCCGCCCTCATCCTCAGTCGAAGTCTCAGAAGGTGTGGGCTCTACGGGGGATGCAGAAGGCCCACCCTCATTAGCGGCTGGAGTGTCATCATCTTCCTCGAAGATGGACTCTCCGAGCTCACCATCAGACGGCTCAAAAGAAGGAGTCAAAGAAGGCAAGGACTCATCAAATGAAACCTCACAAGTCTCGACAAGCAGCTGGGATTCGAGGTTCCAAACATGGAAGCCTCGAGAATGCAATGCATAACCAAGAAAAACACCATCCCAGCAACGAGACTCAAACTTGTCCAAATGCCCTCCATTCTTGAGCACAAAGCACTTGCAGCCAAACGCTCGCAAGTGGCTCACCTTGGGTTGTCTGCCAAACCGCAGTTCATATGATGTCTTACCAAGGTAAGCTCTAAGAAAGATGTGGTTGGCCAGATAGCAAGCCGTGTTCATGGCTTCAGCCCAAAAATGCCTAGGAGTCTTGTGCTCATCGAGCATCGTCCTGGCCATCTCGACTAGCGTGCGGTTCTTTCGTTCCACAACGCCGTTCTGTGGGGGAGTATAAGGAGAAGAAAACTGATGGTCCAGACCCTGATCACTATAGAAGCTGACGAACAGAGAGTTCTTGAACTCAGAGCCGTTGTCGGAGCGAATTGCTCTCATCCGACCATTGTTCTCATTCTTCAGCTTCAAAACCAGGTCATGAACAAACTGAAAAGTTTCATCCTTAGACTCCAAAAAGAAAACCCACGAGAATCGAGAAAAGTCGTCAACAATCACAAGTGCATACCACTTCCCACCGACTGAGCGTACCCGAGCTGGACCTACAGTGTCCAAATGTAAAAGCTCGCCCGGATACGAAGTCATCACCTGAGTCACAGGTGAGTGAGAAGCGGCAACCATTTTCCCATGACGACAGGGATGACAAACTAGATCCTTCTCAATCTTAAGTTTGGGTAATCCTCGAATGAGGTCCATAGAGCTTAACCTGACTAGCAGATCAAAACTCAAGTGACCTAACCTCCTATGCCACTTCCAGAGCTCAAAAGAAGATCCAGCAATCAAACAGCGAGAAGGGCCAAAAGAACTAGAGAAGTCAATTCGAAAAACTTTACCGAAAGGTAAAATCTGACAAACCAAAGATCCTCTAGAATCAACCACAGAAGAATTGCCCTTCTTAAAACGCACTTCCAAACCATCCTCAAGAAGTTGCGAAACAGAGATCAAATTGAAGTTCAAATTCTTAACCAAAGCAACATTCTTCAAAGAGAAATGATCTGAAATGCAAATTGAGCCTATGCCACTTACTTTCCCTTGACTGCTGTTCCCGAACGTGATGTATTCTTTGGAGCTCGGGGGAGGGAGACTGGAGAACCATCTGCGATGTCCCGTCATGTGGCGAGAACATCCTGAGTCCATAATCCAAACGCCCTCCAGTCCTCGATCCTGCACAATCAGTGGCTGTAAGTGGGAGCAAATGGTCCGGCACCTGGTTTAGCAAAAGAGCTAAACCAGTGTCGAGCCATCTGCTCAAAAGATGGAAAGCGAAAACCATCGAAAGAGTTTGGACCAAAACGCGGCTCAAAGCGTGGTCCTCGGTTCTGCCTAACCATGCGCCCACGAGGTCCAGAACCGTAGCCAACACGGTCTGGAACTCTGCCAGAACGGACACCACCAACTGGAGCATGGGAAAGAAAGCCGTCTCCTCTACCACCACCTACACGACGCGGCCTGGCCTCCAGCCTCTCTCCGTGCCGAGGAACACGCAGTCTACCACCCTGCTGGTAGAACTGCTCCTGATCACTACGAGCCCTCTCTGTTCTCTCAACCCGCTTCCTCCTGAAGTAGAACTCCGCAAGATGCCCGTCTCTCTGACAGTACTCACAATGATAGGTGGGCTTCTTGGGATGTGGTTGAGGCTTGGGATGTTTGAGCTTGGTAGTGTTTGGTGTGGTCTTTTTGGGTTGAGAGGGTCCAGGAAGAGAGTCTACAGAAGAGTGGAGGTGTTTGGGCTTAGGAACCCAGATAGGCTTCTTGGGTGGAGCTTTGGGTGGTTCATGAATCACTCCATCCTTGGGCTGACAAGCCTGGGAGGTCTCAGTGGAGTGAGTCTTGGGGTATCTCTGCTCAGGAGTCATTTTACTCCACTCCACTGCCCAGCTAATGGCACTCTCAAAGTCAGCCTTGGTGTAGGTGTAACCTACCCCAAACCCATCCTGCCTCTTGAATTGCTGGATCATCATGCCAAGTTGTGGCTCTTTGGCACTGATCCAACTCAGGATAGAACGGAGGTAAAAGTTCTCATTCTGAGAATCTGCTAGCTCCTCTCTCAAGGAAGCTAGAACCTCCACCTAAGACAAGCAGGTCTCACACTCACTCTCTACTTGGACAGACTTTTCGGCTTTCAGCTTGATCAACTCCATTCTAAGAGACAGACAGTTCTCACAGACAGTGGGTGGAACTGACAGTGCCTCAAGCTCTAGCCTAGTCTGGGCAAGCTCAGCTCTCAACCTCTCCAAATCACCCAAATGTTCATTACCCTTGGATTTCAGCTCAGCTAAGGCAGCTAGATGAGATGGGCAATCAACACAGGGTGCGACGACAGTGGCTTGAGCATCTTTCAGCTCCAGCTGAGCGCTTTCAAGCTCAGTGGCCAAAGCGTCCCTCTCATCAACCCTTTCTGTGTATCTGGACTTCAGAGTCGACAGGTCACACAAAAGCACCTCACACTTCGGGCACTCACTGCTATCACCCAAGCAAGGGGAAGAAGATAGACTCGCAATTCTGCCGTTGGCCACGGCAAGCTCACTCTCTAACTCATCTATCTTCTTCTTAGCCCCCCTAAGCAGTTTTTCCCGATACTTCAACTCCTGACGATTGCTCTCAAGTAAATCAACAATTTCAATCTCATAAGATGATACCTTTTCGTCGTCGTCGTCGGAGTTGTCGGAGGAGCTTTTTTCTTCCTTATCCCCAAGAGCCATTGAACAGAAGCTCTTGCGGGATCTTCGGCGCTGGTGTGAGCGGCTCTTCGGCTTGTCTACGAAGGCCATGAAGCAAAGACCCGCCGGATCATCCTTGTCCTTCCCCTTCCTAATGACGATCTCCTCATCGCTTGAGCTCGATGAAGAGGAAGAAGACGTGGACTGCTTGGAGTAGCTCTTCTCCATCTCGGCGAAGAAGGCCTTGTCGCGCTTCTTGTTCTCTCGCCGGTAGTCCTTCAGGGCCTTCTTGAAGAATCAGGTCTTCGGCTTGCCCTTGTTGAAGGATGAGCTCTCATGCTTGCCGGAGTCGTGGAAGCTGCCACCAGTGCCCTTCTTGTGTCCATTGCGCTTGGGGCAGTCGGCGATGAAGTGTCCTGGATCACCACACTCAAAGCACCCGGATTTTGTGCCGTGTCTTTTGAACATTCTCTTGTCATAAACACGACGCACCCGGTTATTAAAAAGACACAAATCATCATCTCCCAACAACTCAAGCTGGTCCTCAGTGATAGACATCAAAGAGAACCCAGCACAGCTCACAGAAGAGGGATCAACAGAAGGTGTAGCAAGGGCCAGAGATTTCAATCCAGAACCAGTGAGATTTGATCTCAGCTGGAGATCAACCTCAGTAGCCTTCAGCTTGCTAAACAACTCAGAAATGGTCAAGGTATCATAAGAAGTACTCTCAATGATAGAAGATACCTTGATCTCCCAGATCTTTGGGTCCAAGGTATGGAGAACCTTGAGTACCTGCTCGTGATCTGAGACTAACTGAGCACCCTCAGCCTTGTTGTCCCGAAGCTTGTTTATGATCGACTGAAAATGACCAAACAAAGCCTCAATAGATTCACCCGGCTTCTGTGTGAAGTTCTCGTACTCACGCCGGTAGGTCTGATAGAGCCGAGCCTTGACCTGAGCTGTTCCCTCATGGTGTGCCTTGAGGGTAGCCCAGATCTCTCTCGCAGTGGAGAGATGGCTCACACGCTCAAACTCAGTGGGACCTAAACCAGAGAAAAGAATGTTCACAGCCTTACTGTTGCTCAGATGCTGAGCAATGATACCAGCAGTACCATGCTTAGCTACTGGCAATATGACAAACGTGGTGTGAACGCAAATGTCCCAAATGTCCGAACCGTGGCTCATAAGATAGGCTCGCATGCGAGTCTTCCAATAGTTATAGCCATAGGCTTCCAAGGACGGGACCTTGCCAGGGGACGTCATGGTCACTACCGGGGTTTAGAACCGGTTAAGGTATGGAAAAACCCCAACCTCGCTCTGATACCACTTGTAGGACCGAAAGTAGCGACCAGAGGGGGGTGAATGGGCGCCTAAAAAAATTCTTTCGAATCAATGGCCTGCTCCCAAAACCCAACGCATTTAAAAAGAAAACTAAACATCAAAGCGAGAACAGATTGACTAAGTCTGCAGATTCAAAGTCTGCTGGTTCAGAGGTTGCAAATTCGAAGGTTGCAGATTCTGAGGTTGCAGATTCGAAGGTTGCAGATTCGGAGGTTGCAGATTCGAAGGTTGCAGATTCGAAGGTTGCGGATTTAGAGGTTGCAGATTCGAAGGTTGCAGATTCGAAGTATGCAGATTCGAAGTATGCAGATTCGAAGTATGCAGATTCGAAGTATGCAGATTCGAAGTATGCAGATTCGAAGTCTGCTGATTCGAAGTCTACTGATTCGAAGTCTGCAGATTCGAAGCTTGCAGATTCGAAGTCTGCTGATTCAAAGTCTGCTGATTCGAAGCCTGCAGATTCGAAGCCTGCAGATTCGAAGCTTGCAGATTCGAAGTCTGCTGATTCAAAGTCTGCAGATTCGAAGCTTGCAGATTCGAAGGCTGCTGATTCGAAGTCTGCTGATTCGAAGCCTGCAGATTCGAAGCTTGCAGATTCGAAGTCTGCTTCACAGAGTTGGACTTCACACAAGAAAAGGGACTTTGGCCCTGTCAACTCGATCAAAAAGCTACGCAGTAAAAGCAAAAAGCTGGCACTAGAGTACTGTTGCTACAGTGTAGTAGTACTACTTGCAACAGCAAGAACTAGTACTACTTGCGTGAAGAACACAAGCAACAGAAACAAATAGTGAACAAAAATGCACACGGTATACAGCGATTCAGATTTACAATAACCAAACGCATGCCTCGCACTCAACAGGGAACAAAATCTTACTGCATTAATGAAGAACAAAATGAATGCAAGCAGAAGAACAAGCCTCTAGCGGCGCACAGAAACAGGAATAAGAGAGAGAGTGCGCAGGAGACAAAATGACCCAATAGATTAAAAAGTGAATTCTCGAAGGGGTAGTCCAAACCCTAGGGATTGGGGCCCTATTTATAGGCAGCCCAACACTAGGAATATTCTACCAGCCCCTTAGGGTTTTTACAGACGCAAGAATAAAGGAAAAGACTATACTACCCTTAGGTATTTTTACAGACACGACTGACTGACTGTGGGCCTAGAGATACAGATGACTTATCCGGAAGCTAAGTTTTCGTAGCGACTACGGCTTCTCTTCTGGACAGTCGGATACAAGATCAACAGTTGTCAATTTTGTGCCGAAACTGACAAAGCCTCCACCGACTTTGCACCAGGTACCCGGATTGGGCCTGCCCGATTCCGCAGCTCTCTCAGCCCGGCAATCACTCACCGCCCGTGTACCTGAGTCAACCCTGGTCAACAGCCCAGTGGGTCTTCTACTGCTTCTGGCCCATGTACCCAGATTGGGCCAGCCCGACTTCGCAGCCTCCTCTGCGCGACAGTCGCTTGCTGCCCGTGTACCTGAGTCACACGTGGCCCATGAAACAGCAGATCTCTTCTCTTCTTCTGTCCTCTTTGACTATCGTTGACAATGACTCATCACTTCTGGAGCCATGAGGCCCACGCTATTCAGCATGGCTCCTCACCATCCAATCTCGATCCAACGGCGGATCTAGATACGGCGCACGCGCATAGTGTGCGGGTTCACAGTGAACCCGGTTCACCATGGACCAACGCCTGTTTTTGGATTTAAATTAATTTCCTGAAATAGTTTTAATGTTCTAAAATTCATATCTTGCTCATTTTAACTCCAAAAATTATCATTCTAGTTTTAGAAAATTTATAGTTTTATTCTCTACATGTTTGTACCATAAAAACAGTAGGTTTACTTTGAATATTTCATTTTTATTTAATAAAGTATTTAAAGGCACTCTGGGGTAAATTCTTAATTCTCTCAGAAAAATCCCTAACTCCATAAAACTGTCTTAACAATTTAAATAATAATTTCAAAATGGTTAATGGCATCAATTCAAGTATTTCAACCCAATCAAAACCTTTATGTTTATTGTGTGCTTTTGGGATGTGTTATTGAATGTAATGTTTATTATGTGCAACAAGAAGATTACGACGCCGTCGAAGAACCGGAGTACTTTCCCGAAGTCCCTCCCCCTCCTTTCGTTGAACAAGGCTAGTCACCAAACCAATATTTTGAGCATATTGAACCCATGTTTTATTAAACTATCGCTAAAACACATAGGGTATACATGCATTAATCAAATGAAAGCCTTACAATATATTTATTAAGATCCCCCGACCTTGATGTGCAAACCAAGCCATGCTATCTAGCCTAAACTCCTTGTCACCATATTATTAGTATTATTAGCTAGTGTCCAATGTACCGACACAACCGCTATAAGCTAAGAATGACTCGTAGCAACTTGGTTCTACTATATGATCCCCATTATTCTTGTCTTTGGAATTCTATCGGTGGTGGAGTTGTGGTTGTGAGTGAATGCATGGTGGGTTCTGGGTGCAAGCTAGGGCATTGGTCGGTAGCACTCGGGGCACTATAAGGACCGGTCTGCGGGATCCATTGCAATACACTTCCGTACTAACCACAAGTCTAATGGGTAAGTCCTAACTAAGGTATGGAGTGTTCCAAACCGAGGCCACCACTTGGAGATGGGTCAAGTAGCACCTGCGGGTGGCTTGTACCGACGTGGCGCAAAAGGGGGGTGCGACGTTAGCCGGGATGCAGCCCGGCGCGCCGGCGAAACCTAGAGTGGGTGGTTATCGCTAGGAGCATCTCGTTGCACTTTGGTGTATGAGATGAGTGCGTGCCTTGTGGGTATAGTAGTAAACCTCTGATCAGAGTCATAAATATTTTTGAAAAGCCGAGCCCACGGTCAAGGGCAGGTTGCGTTACATCCCACAGTTAGTTTACTTGTAATGAATGTGCATGATGATTTGACATGTAAGGACTGTTGTGCGAGGAGGGAAAATGTACTCCTCGAGTTAGATGGTATTATGATGTTCATGTTTATTATTCTGCATGATAAAATCTGACTTCACTAAATGGAATAACTTAAAAATGTACTTTTCCGCATTATTAGCCATTGTCCTTCCTTTGTTATTACCTTGCATTACTATTTGCATTTGCGGTGGCTTGTTGAGTACTTTTTGTACTCATACCCATTGGACACACAATTCAGAGGATGCCTACTACGAAGATGGTTTGGAGTAGCAACCCAGTCAAGAAGAAGATCCTGAAGAGGGCGTTCGTCATGCTTTTTATTATTTATTTTATTTTTACCATTTTGTAATAATGTGGTCTGCGTACCACGAATGTTTGTCATATGTACATTGTTGCATGATGAATCTCTTGTATTATTGTTTTTCTTTGGAAATTCAATAATGTTTCGATTTGGTAAATCGGGGCATCACAGCCAATCATGACTACTACCACTACATCGGCAGCAAGTACCTCTGCTATATCTACATCCACTACATCGCCGATGATCAGTATGGGGGGCGCGGACATCGACAACCGCAACATTATGCCGCCCACCATGGCTGACATATCTGAGGAAGACCGAGCAAAGATTGAAGCAAAAAAGAAGGAACTCGAAGAACTGATGCTCAGGGATTGCATAAATACACGCTCGGGCATCATCATGCGTGACACCCTCAACCTAACTCAGGTACGTCCCTCATCACCCCCTTTATCTGCTTCACAAGTCGACCGTAAGATAGCTGCATCTTTTGATTAGGCGGTTAGCGCCTCGCTAGCCAACAAATTTGAACCCCAGTTGTCTCACAAGTGGCAGCAGTGTTTAGAAGATTCGGAAAGACTAGTATTCCGCCAACTCAGCACATTTATAGTAGAACATACAGCAATACTAGAAATATTATCACGTTTCCAGCTACAACATCTATGTCCGAAACACATAACTACGCTTATGCCCAGGCAAACCAAACTTATCATGCACCACCGCCGCCTACGCCCATGCCAGCTCTGCCGCCGCCACTCGCGCTGCACACTCCTACACCGCAGCGTAGGCCGGAGCATGCCGATATACCACCACGCATCCCGCCACCACATGAAAGACGCGCACAAGCAATAGACCACGACGATATTGAGGAACATATTCGCGCACTATTTAGGGAATGCACCGGCTTCACACCTCGGGATAAAGCTAGGGTTTATTGGAAACCATATCCCGACCACTTTGATACCATTCCGTACCCTCACGGTTATAGAGTCCCGGACTTCACTAAATTTGATGGTGAGGGTAGTAAATCCACATTAGAACACATTAGTAAATTTCTAGAACAATGTGGTGAAGCTAGTGGGTCGGACCCATTGAAACTCAGGTTATATTCCCCGTCGTTGTCCGGCACCGCATTCACTTGGTTTTCGGCGCTCCCTCTGAACTCCGTTCAGACGTGGGCTCAGCTAGAGCAAAAGTTTCATGATTATTTCTACACAGGCGAGACCGATCTTAGGCTATCACGCCTCACAACAATTAAACAAAAAACTAGCGAGAGTGTTTCTGAGTACGTCAAGCGCTTTAGATACACTAGGAATAAATGTTTTAGCCTGAACATATTGGAAAGAGACTTGGCAGACCTTGCATTTAATGGCCTACGGGCAGAAATTAAGGAACAAATGGATAATCAAAAACTTCTAGACGTTAGCCAGGTCTTGCAACAGGCTCTGGTCCAGGAAGGCCGAGCCAAAGATAGAAAATTCATTAAGACTTTTAATAAACCAAGAGATGAAATCCACACAATGGAACTCTTTGATGAGGGGGAATCGGAAGAGGAAGAAGATTTAGCCGACACATCCATGGTCGAATGGACTTGGAGCACGAAGTCTAAACCCATCACCTACTCCGAATTGCTGTCGTATCCCTCTAAGAGTCAGCCTAATGAAATTAAATATTCATTCGACGTAACCAAGTGTGATAAGATATTTGATTTCCTATTAAAAAATCAGCTTCTACGACTGCTGAAAGTGCAAGTCATGCCATCCACCGATGAATTGAAGAAACGTCCCTATTGTAAGTGGCATGACTCGCATTCTCACTACACTAACGACTGCAATGTTTTTCGTCAGTAGGTTCAATCTGCCATAGAAGAAGGACGATTGAAAATAGAAGCAAATCCAAAAATGAAATTGGACAGAGACCCCTTTCCCATGAACAACGTTGAGCTCGAGGGGAAGAAAGTATTGATTCGGCTAGAACAAGTCGAGTTAGCTAAAGGGAAAGTGGTCGTTGTAGGAGACGCTCGCACACGCACACTTGTACCAAAGAATCCATAGGTAGGAGTGTGGAAAGAAAATGTTAAGCCACCATCTTCGGCCAGGCCCCACAGAAGGCCGAAGGTGACATACAAGATGCTCTTGGACAAGCACCAGTGAAGGTCCAAGAGGAGAGGTGTTCGACCACGGGCTCCGGGACAGCCGAACCCCCTTAGAAGACCAAGCCCCGTGAGGGTTGAGTTCGGACCCCAAGGCCCGAAACCCCCTTCTGGCTGGATACAGCCTCCGACAGGGTTCGGCCCTCAGTGGACAAACCGCCCTCCAGATTGGTCCCAACCTCTAGGAGGGTTCGGACCTCAGTGGCCAAACCCACCTCCTCCGAATGGGTTCCAACCTCTAGGAAGATTCGAACCTCAGTGGCCGGACCCATCCCCTCCGAGTGGATTATAGCTCCCGGATGGATTCATCCTCCAGTGGTCGAACTCGTCTCCACCATGGGCTAGCTTACCTCCAGCCTGGCAGGACCCTTTGCTCGTCTGGTCCAAGGTACCTTCGATGTGGCCGAACCTCCAAAAGGTCAATGGGTTCGGCACCTAGTGGGCAAAGCCGCTGGAGCCTCCGATGCCACCACCCTACTGCTGGATGCTGGCTTCGACTTGGTTTCCACCACCGGAGGGCCCCGGGCAGTATCCCTCTACTAACATTGACATTCCTTCTAGTGTTCCTGAGTGGCAGGTACAAGGTCCAGTGCAAAATGGGACTATTATTCATCGCATGTCCGTAGTACCTCGTAACCAAACCCCGCAAGAAGGCACCAGAGAGGATGAGTGTAAAGATGTCCCGGAGACCATAATCATCAGGGTAGGATCGCAGGAGGTCCTAATCCCAAAGGGGGCCCCGGCAGGAAAACATGAAGATACATCACCGAGCCCGGCCAGAGCCCTAGTCGAAGCCCGGTTTGACTAGACTACTACGGCCAGTCCGACCGGCCTTACAGCTATTTTTGACACAGGCTGGTCTAAACGGCCCACCATGGCCAGTCCGACCGACCAGGAGCAGAGACTTCTTTTGGCAAACGCAAAATGTTTGAGGCCGATCCGGACAAGTCCCGTTCGGCCAAAAATGCTAGAAGCAAGACCGTGGTGCCGGGCACCCATCCTCAGCCATCATGGGCACCCTCAGGGATGTCCAAGTCACAAAAGAGGAGGTTGCAATGCTTGCGGGCACAAGAGATACGAGAAGATAAGGCCGAGGAGGCACGAGATGCACTTTTTGAAGAAATCTGTCATCGGTCTGCGGTGAAGAAAGTTTTAGACCTAGGTTGGTCGTGGGCGATGACCTGACACTCGTTATTAGCTCCGACGACGATGACTTACTCGAAGACGACTACACACCCGTCTTTGAGGGACCCGCTCCTCAGGCAATGGATGTCGGCGTCGTCATGCTACCTTTCGAGTTCGCTCCGCTACAGTAGGAGGTCGAGGTCGCACAGCTAGACCTTGGCCTACGGGACGTCGTGTTCGAGAAGCCCAGAGATACGGATCGTCACTTGAGGCCTCTCTACATAAGGGGACACATTGACATAAAGTCAATCTCAAGGATGCTTGTCGATGGTGGCACCACCGTGAACCTAATGTCGTACTCCCTTCTAAGGAAGCTCGGCAAAAATGACGATGACTTGAAGAAGACCAATGTCACCCTCAATGCCTTCAACGGCGACACGACAGAGGCCAAAGGCATGCTATCTCTAGAGTTGACGGTAGGGAACAAGACGCTACCTACCGCCTTCTTCATCGTCGACGTGCAAGGTAATTATAATGTATTGCTTGGGCATGATTGGCTTCACGCAAACCAGTGTGTGCCATCTACCTTGCCCGCACCAGCACCTAATACAATGGGATGGCGACAAAGTCGAAATAGTACACACAGATGCATCAGCCCATGTTAGCTTGGTCGATGCATCCAGTGACGCCATCCATGATGAAATAGAATGCTTGTCGTGGCGGGACCTCTCGGATTACGACTTTGTCAGCATATCAGAGGGGTGGTTCGTTCCTATTTCTGTAAAGCCGGCCGGTGTGGCTCGGTTGTGTCTAAGGTAGTAGAATGTCTAGCGCTAATCTTGATTGGCTAAAGTCTCGTGTAGAGCAATATTGGTATTCTCAAGATGGTATTGCCGAAGCCATTGAAGATTTTAGCGAAGTAGAAAAATTAGGTCAAGGCTTCTCGTCGGCCGATCCTTTGGAACAAGTAGACATAGGAGATGGTAGTGTTCCAAGGCCGACGTTTGTAAATCAGAATTTGAGTAGTGATGTAAAGGCCAAAGTAATAAAGTTGCTTCGATCATATGTTGGTTGCTTCGCATGGGACTACAGCGAGATGCCCGGATTAAGCCGAGAGCTTGTTGAGCATCGGCTTCCCATCAAACCCGGATTTAGGCCTTATAAACAACCGTCGTGTCGCTTCAATTCGGCCATCTATGACCGAGTTAAAGAGGAAGTTGAACGTCTATTGGTGGTAGGTTTTATTAGGCCATGCAGGTACGCAGAATGGGTCGCTAACATCGTGCCTGTCGAGAAGAAGGAGAGTGGAAAGATCTGCATCTGTGTCGACTTCAGGTATTTGAACAAGGCCAATCCAAAAGACGAGTATCCCATGCCAATAGCCGACATGTTGATCAACGATGCCTCGAGACACAAGGTACTAAGTTTTCTTGATGGCAACACTGGTTATAATCAAATCTTTATGGCCGAAGAGGATGTTTTTAGAACGGCCTTTCGCTGCCCTAGTTTTGTCGGCTTGTTCGAGTTGGTCATAATGACCTTTAGTTTAAAGAATGCGTGCACCACATATCAACTTGCCATGAACTTAATCTTTCATGACTTGCTAGGAGTTATGTTAGAGGTTTATATAGATGATGTTGTGGTCAAATCGGATGCTATGAGAAACCATCTAGTCGATTTGAGAGTCGCTTTCGAAACAATGCGCCAGTATGGCTTAAAAATGAATCCACTCAAGTGTGATTTCGGCGTGTCGGCGGGCAAGTTCTTAGGATTCATGATCCATGAAAGAGGCATTGAAATTGATCCTAAGAGGCTTGAGAAAATTATAGGATGTTTAGCGCCGACATGTAAGAAAGATGTGCAGAAACTGCTAGGCAAGGTTAATTATTTGCGACGCTTTATATCTAACTTATATGGCAAAATTTATGCTTTTGTCCCGATACTCCGACTAAAAAATGAAGCCGAGTTCACTTGGGAGGCAGGTCAGCAACGCGCCTTTGAGAAAATCAAAGAGTGATTATCGATGCTGCCGGTAGTAAGGGCGCCGAAGGCCGGGATTCCATTTTGGATTTATATAGCCATGGAGGAGGGTGTGATTGGAGCCGTGTTGACTCAAGACATTGAAGGAAAGGAGTACATCATCACCTTCTTGAGTCGTCGACTTCTAGATGCTGAGAAAAGGTACGTGTTTGTGGAGCATTTGTGTTTATCACTTTATTATCCATGTACCAAATTGCGTCACTATCTTCTCCCTAGCACATGTGTTGTCACTTGCCAAACGGATGTCATAAAATACATGCTGCAAAAGCCGATTCTAAGTGGTAGAATCGGCAAGTGGGCGTATGCGTTGATTGAATACAATTTGGCTTATGAACCGTTGAGAGCTATGAAAGGCCAAATCATTGCTAACTTTATAGTAGATCACCATGTAGATGTCAATTGGAGTGGCGAAGTCGATTTAATAGAGGTATTACCATGGAAACTTTATTTTGATGGTTCGGCTTGCAAAAATGGCTAAGGTGTTGGAGTGGTCCTCGTATCACTGAATGGTATGCACTTTGAGACCTCGGCTCATCTAGAATTTCACTCAACTAATAATCAAGCCGAATATGAAGCCTTGTTGTTAGGTCTTGAGTTGTTAAACTCCATGGGTGTGAAATATGTTCGTGCATATGGTGATTCTTTATTAGTTGTGCAACAAGTAGCTAAACTTGCTCAATGTTTTAATGGTCTATTAAATAGCTACTTGGACAAGTGTCTAGACCTAATTGCCACCTTTGATGATTTCAAAATTGCTCATGTGTCTAGAGAAGCCAACTGTTGGGGGAAAATATCTCATCTTCGGGGTTATTGCCAAAGCAGCATAAAGACAGTCAACCAGTTCGAAGATTGTCCGAAGACCATCTTCGAAGATGCCCAGAACCTCGTTCGAAGCCCGAAGACAGGCATTGGTCCGAAGTATGTCTTCGAACCAAAGCCCTTCAGGATCTTTTCTGCCAGCTAAGATGGAAGACTTATCTTCTATCCTATTAGATTAGTCTTTTACCATTTTAGCCCTATTAAGGAAACCGAATAGTTTCCTTAATGTCGGTTGTAATAGAGGGGTAAATAGGTCTTTTCCTTAATGTTTAGGCCTATAAATACCCCCCATTTCACCCTGTAATAGGGAGGAATGACAAGTGATTCAATACACACTTTCGAACTATTCTAAGCTATTATCCTTTCGGAGGCTTAGAACAGTTTGCTTCGCAAACACTTCGTTTGTTAGTTTCTTTTCTATAGAAACCTGTTAGCGTAATCTTTTACGCCAACAGTTGGCGCCGTCCGTGGGGAACCTAGTCCAAAAAACTTCGTTCTCTACCAACTTCTTACACCATGCCTCCTAAGCGGAGCGCACCTCGCAATCCCACTCGGAGGTCCTCTCGGATCTCCGAAGAGATACCCTTCGACACAGTTGAAGTCGGAGGGTCTTCGACTATCCCTCCACCTCAAACTCCGCAAGGGGCTTCTATCCCTCGAGGATACGAAACCTCTCCGCCAACCCCTTCCATACTCCGACCGCCCGGAGCCACTCTGCCACCCTCCATTCCGATTCGAACTGATCATACCAGTTCTCAAGACCCGGAAGGTCCTTCCGGAGGAGATGAAGATAGCCTTGGAGACATGGCCACTCAAATGGCCAATCTTCAAGCTGAAGTAGCGAGGTGGCGACAAGAAGCTGCGAACAGGCTTCGCTCTCAAGCCACCCCAGCTATCCCCGAAGTGCCCGAAGACGACGATCTTGATTATCCCGAAGCCCCGGAGAACGCCTCTTACGACAATGAATCTCCGTTGCATCCTGAGCTGCAGAAGGTTCGCTTCGATCCGAAGTTTAAAACCTCGAAGCTCTGCAAGTATGCCGGAGACGAAGATCCCAGTGAGTTCGCGCGTTCTTATGCCCTAGCGATCGAAGCTAGTGGCGGAGATAGAGAAACTATGGTGAAGTGCTTCCCGTTAGCTCTTCAAGGAGTGGCGTTGAGATGGTTCTGGTCTTTAAAGCCAGGATCAATCAGTTCATGGTCACAGTTGAAGAGGAAGTTTATAAGTAACTTTCAAGGCACCTTTGTGCCCCCCATGTCGACAGGAAGCCTTTTCCAAGTGAAACAGCTCCCCGGAGAAACATTGAGACAGTACTTCAAGCGCTTCGCTCACACGAAGTCGCAAATCCGGGGGTTGTCCACATCCTCAGTGGTTGATGCGGCTCGGGAAGGCGTCAGTCATAAAGGCCTTCTGGATAAACTACATCGGAAGAGCATCACCACAGTATCACAGCTGATGTCGTACTTCGAGGAGTACTCGAGGTCAGAAGAAGGTTGGCTTCGGAGGACTACTGCTACTTCGACAGTATTGACGGAAGTTAAAGAAGAGGTGAAGACTTCGGCACAGCCGCAAGAACTAGTCTTCGAAGTGCAACATGATAGAAGAAGAGGGCAAAAGCACCCTCGCTCTGAAGTCTTAAACATTGCACCCCCACAGAAGTTTGCACCAAGAGCTCCACAGTCTGCGGGGAACAAGTCCAGCGGCTGGAGGCCGCCAGGGAAAACGGCTGGCAAGGGCCAGACCCTTTTTTGCTGTATCCATGGAGAGAATCGAAGCCATGCAACTGACACCTGCAAGGCTATCCTTACCCTTCGGGGAGAATACTTGGAGAGAACTTCGGGTCGAGGTAGTACCGACCGAAGTCCAGCAGCAGCAGTGCGCCCGGAGCCGGTCCAGGCTGTGGCGCGGATATAAAATTTTGATGCTGCAAGGCATCCTCCGGTGGTCAATGTTATGCCACCTCCGAAGCAAGAAGAAGGGCAAGATAGAGGAAAGAGAGTAGTTCTCCCTATCTCCGGAGGAGGTACCCTCGGAAGCATGTCCAAGAGACAGCGAAGAGAGTACGTTCGGGAAGTAGGCCATATTGGGACTTCGTCATCTGCAGCTGCAATGCCGGAGTGGTCTCACGTTCCAATATCTTTCTCTGCGGAGGATGCAGCTGGTATTAAGTTCCCGCATGCAGATCCATTGGTTATCACTGCTGATATTGCAGGGACTGAAGTCCGAAGGGTGCTAATTGACGGAGGTAGTTCAGCAGATATTATCTTTGTACAAGCCTTCGATCAGTTATGCATTTCCCGGAAGCATCTCCTCCCAGCGGCTCGTCCTCTGCAAGGTTTCGCAGGACCTCCGCTTGATGCACTCGGCCAGATAGGCCTGGAAGTAACCTTCGGAGAAGGTTTACTAGCACGAACTGAAGAAGTTATCTTTGATGTGGTAGATGCCCCGTATGCTTATAATGTCATCTTCGGGCGGGGCATGTTGAATCAGTTCGGAGCTGTGGCGCATCACAACTACTTGTGCATAAAGATGCCCACACAAGCAGGAGTCTTGACAATCTTCGGAGATCAAGCCATGGCTCGGAGGGCAGAATATGGTCATGGTCCTCCTCTTGATCCGAGGCAAGTAAACAGTGTCCAAGATAATGAAGAAATTTTTTCAGCCTCTTCCGAAGCTTCGAAAAAGTCATTTCCAAGACCAAGTCCCGAAGGAGAGATTGCAACGAAGGTCATTGTCAAAGATGGTAAAGAATACACCTTTCAATTTGGTAAAGATTTACCTCCTGAAGTTGCAACTTCCTTGGAAAAGGTCGTAGAAGAAAATTTGGATGTTTTCGCTTGGTCTGACGAAGATATCACCGGAGTCGATCGGGATATTATTGAGCACAGTTTGCTTGTAAACCCGAAGGCCCGGCCTGTTCGACAAGGGCTCCGGAAGATGTCCGCAGAGAGAGCTGCTCTAGCTAAGGATGAAGTTGAAAAACTGTTGAAGGCTGGGATTATCAGAGAAGTGGCCCATACAGAATGGTTAGCCAACCCAGTCTTCGTCAGGAAGAAGTCTTCCGGAAAGTGGCGCATGTGCATTGATTTCACATCTTTGAATAAAGCGTGCCCACGTGACCCCTACCCCATGCCCCGAATTGATCAACTAGTTGACTCCACTGCAGGTTCGGAGTTACTAAGCTTCCTTGACGCGTATTCTGGTTATCATCAAATATGGTTGAAGCGCGAAGATGAAATCAAGACGAGCTTTGTAACTCCTTCGGGAGTCTTCTGCTATGTAAGAATGCCCTTCGGCCTAAGGAATGACGGGGCTACTTTTTCAAGATTAGTTGCTAAGGCTCTAGGTCATCAGCTAGGCCGCAATGTGGAGGCCTATATGGATGATATTGTAATAAAGAGTGCTTTAAAGCACCAACATAGCCTAGACTTAGCAGAAACATTCAATAGCCTTCGGGCATGTGGGATCCGTCTTAACCCCGAAAAATGTATATTCGGAGCTAAGGCTGGAAAGTTGTTAGGGTACTTAGTTTCAAGCAGGGGAATTGAAGCTAGCCCTACTCAAATAACTGCGCTGCAGAAGATGGCTCCTCCGGAGAATTTAAAGCAAGTGCAAAAGTTGACTGGACGTCTGGCTGCACTTAGCAGGTTTTTATCAAGGTCTGCGGAGAGGAGTTTGCCAATATTTAAAGCTTTGAAAGGGTCCGAAGATTTTGCATGGACACCAGAGTGTCAGAAAAGCTTCGAAGATATTAAAGATTATCTCAGCAATCTTGCTACACTTACGGTGCCTATTGCGGACGAAACCCTACTTCTATATCTTGCAGCTACAGGTTCAGCTGTCAGCGCAGTCCTTGTCAGAGAAGCGGATATCAATGGGAAGTTGGTCCAAAATCCTGTCTATTTTGTATCCGAAGCATTGTCAGGAGCGAAGACAAGATACTCCGAACTTGAGAAGTTCGTTTATGCTCTGATAATGGCTTCGAGGAAGCTAAGACATTATTTTTTGTCCCATAATGTAATTGTACCAACTTCGTATCCTTTAGGAGATATGCTCCGAAGCAAAGATTCCACTGGAAGGATTGGAAAGTGGGTAGTAGAACTAGCACCCTTCGGCATATCTTTCCTGGCAAGGACAGCTATCAAATCTCAAGTCCTAGCAGACTTCGTAGCAGAGTGGACTCCACCTGTGAAGTTGACTCCGGAGAAATCAGATGACGGAGTTTGGACTATTTACTCCGATGGGGCTTTCCAAGCATCCGGAGCAGGCATTGGGGCAGTATTGATTTCACCGTCAGGGCAAAGAGCAATGTACTCCGCAAGACTCAACTTTAAGTCTACAAATAATATAGCGGAGTACGAAGGAATTTTATTGGGACTCCAGAAAGCACGTGCTCTAGGGGCTACAAGGATAATTATAAAAACAGATTCTCAGATAGTAGCAGGGCACGTAGACAAAAGTTTTCAAGTCCGACATCCACAGCTTGCAAAGTACTTGGAAGAAATCCGCAAGATCGAAGCACATTTAAAGGGTATTTCCATTCGGAGTATACCAAGAGCTGAGAATGTGCAAGCGGACATTTTAGCGAAGGCTGCTGCCGGAGCTGTGGATGTGCCTGACGAAGCTTTCTATGAGGAGCTCAATGTACCTTCGGTGCCACAAGTTGCCTCTGCAGAGATTCTCTGCATTCCTAGTGCAGATTGGAAAGATTCGATCATAGAACTCTTGCAAGGAGGAACAAATTTGCCCGAAGAGCCCCAATTGTCAAGATTAAAGCTCAGAGCAAGAAACTATCAGTTAATCAACGGTATATTATACAAGGCCGGAGTATGTTCCCCTCTACTCCGATGTATATCTCAAGCCGAAGGCCAAGAAATTCTTCGAGAAATTCACGAAGGCCTTTGTGGAAGTCATTTAGCCCCTAGAGCTCTGGCAGGAAAAACACTTCGCCAGGGGCTTTATTGGCCCACAATAACAGCTGATGCGGAGAGCTTGGTCCGCACTTGTCAAGGATGCCAGTGGATGGGTCGACGGAGTCATCGCCCACCAACAGCTCTTCAAGTCATTGCTCCGGTATGGCCCATGGCCAGATGGGGTATGGATCTAATTGGTCCCTTTCCGTTAGCAAAGGGAAATCTGAAGTTCGTAGTGGTAGCTATTGAATATTTTTCTAAGTGGGTAGAAGCAGAACCCTTAACAGCTATCACTTCGAACAATGTACAGAAATTCTTCTGGAAGAACATTATTTGCCGGTTCGGAGTGCCTAGATATCTCACAGTTGATAATGGAACACAGTTTGACGCAGAACCCTTCAGGAAATTTTGCGAAGACCTAGGCATTCAACTATGTTTTGCTGCAGTGAGACATCCTCAGTCCAATGGAGTCGTTGAGCGAGCCAATGGAAATATTTTATCAGGGCTAAATCGAAGAATAGTAGGATTATCAAAGGGACTGTGGACCGAAGAGCTTCCGAAGATTCTATGGTCCATTCGGACTACGCAAACAAGGTCCACAGGTTTTACTCCGTTCAGACTACTATTCGGAGATGAAGCAATGACTCCAACGGAGCTCAAAGGGGGATCATTTCGTAGCACCGAACCAGACATCGAAGAAGAAAGACAAGCTTCGTTAGATTTATCAGAAGAAACAAGACTTCGAGCTGTAGCTAATTTATCAAAGTATCATCAGCAGACGAAGACTTGGTATGACCCGAAGGTTAAGCTCAGCGAGTTAAGGCCGGGTCATCTTGTTCTACGAAGCATTATAGCACCAGGGAAGTTAGGCAATAAATGGGAAGGTCCATATCTAATTGTCCGCTCAGGGCGCCCTGGTTCATTCAAATTAGCTAATTTAGAAGGTGAAGAGTTAGCACATACTTGGCATGCGGAGCACCTAAAGCGATACTTCGCATAAGGGCTCCTTGTAATTCGCTTGTAATCACCTCTAAATTAATAAAGCATACACCCTGATAGTTGCCTTCCCCTTGACACTCCTAGCTTTCCGAGCGGACGCGCTGGAACGGAAGTCGATCGAGAGGGAAGTGTCATTAAGCTGGGTTGTATTTCCGGACTTCGTACCCATAAAGTCGAAGCCTCCGGTGTGGTGGCTGAAATCCATCCGGAGCCCAAGCTGATACCTTGTAGGCATCCGTAAAAGAGCCAATACCACATTCTACGGAGTCCAAGCTTCGGCTGGTAGACTTCCGTAAAAAGAGCCGAAGGTGGCCAAAATCTGCGGAGTCCAAGCTGCAGCTTGCAGACATCCGTAAAAAGAGCCGAAGGTGGCCAAATTCTGCGAAGTCCAAGCTCCGGCTGGTAGACTTCTGCAAAAAAGAGCCGAAGGTGGCCAAATTCTGCGAAGTCCAAGCTCCGGCTGGTAGACTTCTGCAAAAATAGCCGAAGGTGGCTACAATTCTACGGAGTCCAAGCCATTGGCTGGTAGACATCCGTAAAAAGAGCCGAAGGTGGCCAATTTCTGCGAAGTCCAAGCCATTGGCTGGTAGACTTCTGCAAGAATAGCCGAAGGTGGCTAAAGCAAAACAACATTTAAGCCATGAGCTTCGAATGTTTGTTCATATAAGTCCAAAGTGACAAAATTCTTAAGACACTAAAGTGTCCTGAAAGTTATCTCAATTGATTTCTTTCATAAAACAAAGGTACCAAGTTACCATTTTTCTGACTACAAAGGTCGAAGACATTTCATAAGATTTCAAAAGATCTTTAAATGACAGAGGGGCTCCGAACCCCCAAAAAATTGTTCTCCGAAGTTTTTTCTTTGCGCATAACCATCTTTGAATCAAGTTCGAAGTTGCTTATACCCAAAGAGGGGCTAGTAAATATGGAGACAATTTTAAATCGGCATTCATTATTAAAATAAATGTGTTTACAGATTACACTATGAAAAATTGGTATCTATACCAAGAAGGAATCGGAGACCTCTTCGGTCCCGAGAGCTAGGAGTGGAACGACTAGTTCCAACGTCAGAAGTTCTAAGAACTTTACGTTTAACTCTCTTCCTCCCCTTCGAAGCTCTAAAATCCTTCTGTTCTTGTTGAAGCTCGGCCCAAGTTCGAAGCCGCTCGGGGCTTCTTTCCCAGCTTCTAAGATCTTCAGATCTTTTATTTTGGGCTTCACCTTCGTCTTCGGACCAATCAGTGTCTTCAGAAGACGAGGTGTTTGCGTCAATCTCTTTATCTTCCTCTTTAATATAAGACAATACGTCTTTGATTACTTCGGGCGCAATAACGCCGGAGTCATCTCGAGGAATAAGAAATCGAGGACGCTTATAACTCTTTAGAAGTTCGAAGGTGTTCCACAGTGAGCGAAGTTCGCTGTTAAGCTCTAACACTTCGATATCTTCCATAAGAGGCAAAGCCTAAAAATATGACAAACAAGACTTTCATTGATAAATATTTACAAGCATCAGCTTTACATAATCAAAAAATCCTAAACCTGCAGGTTCGGAGGAGGCTGACTGCTCGAAGCTTGACTCCGAACTTGCTTTTGGCGTTGGCCTTCATCAATCCAAGCCTTGATCGCAGATCGACCTTCGGCTCTCCACGAAGTTTGGAAGGCTCGCCAAGCAGCAGCTACGCCTTCGGAAGGAGTCAAAAGTCTCGCGTCGTCGAAGATGATGGAGCCCTCTGTGCTTGGAGTGATTGTTCGGCCCAAATCCTCGTAGTAACGAAGTAATCCAAGGGCAGACACTTGTCCGGAGAGTTCTCCATAACGCATGCCTGCCGTCTTCATTTGCTTCGCTGCTCCTTGGATCCTCTTTAACCGGCGCAGCAGAGTTACATTGTCATCCGAAGGTAGTGATCCAGTAGTACCGAAGTACTCCAAGACACCTAGCATTTGCTCGATGACCTCCGAAGCCACCTTCTCAGACTTGAGCTTTTCCGCAATAAGTGCATCCTTGGCCGAAGTCGTTTCTGCTAAAACTCCGGAGATTCTAGCATTCTCCGTAGTCAAAGCATTCTTCTGAGTCCGGAGTTGGCTAGCCTCTTCTTGTAGTCTTACAAGTTCAGACCCCTTGGCAGCATCCTCCGTCCGCAGTCTTTCAATCTCCGCTCGAAGCACAATTCTTTCTGCTTCGAGCTCTTTCTTCGCAGCCTCCAAGCTTTGCCTAGCCCTTCGCTCTGCTAGTATTACATTGTCCATCTGAGCTACTCGACCTTCGGAGAAGTTAAAATTTCTTTGAAGAGTTTCGTTCTCTTCCCGAAGTTGAGCAATTTCGTTTTCGTTCGATAAAGCCGCAGCGCGGGCTAAGACTGCTTGCTAAGAAAAAAGAAAAACTAGAATAAGAAATTATTCATATATAATTTGCTATTTGGTTCGAAGATGCTTTATACCTGATAAGCTGCTCTTTCCACAGCAAGGTTAAGCTCCGAACCCTTCACTCTGCTTAAAAGAGCTACCAGTTCTGTTTCCCCGACTTTGCGACTGGCTTCACCCAAAGGTTTAACCAAAGTCCCAAGTCCGGTTTTCTCCTCCAAAAATGGAGTTATGAGAGGAAGCATTACTGAAGCCTTCTGATCAGCTCTGCTTAGCGAAGGTCCGGAGAGTTCTTCTGAGGCCCTTGGAACTTCTGAAGATGGCCCCCCCTCAGTCGATTCACTTTCATCTGTTGACTCAGATGAAGTCGATTCTTGAGCAGGGAGAGGCTCTATGTGTCTTTTTCCTCTTCCAGGCCCCGGTAGAGTAGCCTCCGGTTGTGGCTCCGAAGTTGTCGAAGGTCTTTGAATTGTATCTTCGAGGGATACTTCGACAACAGGAGGCTCTGCAAAAACAGAAATATTATACATTGTATAATTTTGCAAAAATTGATAAGAATTATGCAAAATTTACCTTCGACATTCTCTGGAAGATCGAGTACTGGACTGATCGGAGGATCAAAAGTGTAGTCCTCATCCGAATCAGCCGCTAAATCTTGGACTGCAGGAGCATCATCCTGGGGAGTCCTCGTTACTTCTTCGGGAATCGAAGCCATAGTGACTTCGACCCCACCTTCATCCACAGGAACTCCGGCCTGAGTTGTATCTTCTTGAACTACCGAAGTCCTTGGTTGATCAGCATTATCTCCAGACTCCGGTACGTTCGCAGGTACTTCGGCCTCATCTACACCCATAGGGGCTTCGATTTGTTCCTCCTGGGTATCCGGAGCTCTTACTTCTTCGATGTTGGCTTGAGGCTCCTGTATACCTGCAGTATCTTCAATGTGAATACTTTGTTGAGCTGCATCTTCCTCAATCAATTTCATTAAAAATATACCTTCGTCTTCTTTAGAACTAGAAATTGAAGCTCTTGAGCTCGAAGGTACAGGATCTAAAGGTGCGAGGTTCTTCGGCTTCCGAGCCACTTTCTTCACCGGAGTCCTTGCGGAGCTAGAAGCTCCGGCTTCAGCTACTCTTTTCTTGGGGCCTTTCTCTTGAGGCACCCAGTCCATCAGAGGGGGCGGAGTTAACTCCAACATTCCCCATACTCTGTTAAATCGTTCCCAACTTCCGACCAATTTAATTCGCCATTCTTTTTCCGACGGAGTTGGGGCGCCCAGAATCTTCTCCGAAGCCCTTACAATTTGCTCTGAAGTAATAGGGGCTGAAGAAGCTAAAAAATAATTCGAGTTAGTTTTTCTTCGAAGTAAATATGTACTATGCATGTTGGTTTCGAAGTTACCTGCAGGGCTCGAAGTATAGTTAATCTTGCGAAGACCGCCTTCCGAGTCATCCTCGAAGACGATAGGCCAGTTGGCCATCAACGGAGGAATTTGCAGTCCGAGGAACTCTTCGGCTAAGTCCCGCATGCTCAACCTTCGGCTGATTTTCTGAAGCAAGTTGAGGCGAGCTTCGAGCTGGCCTTCGTCAGGTTGCACTAAGGCTTCCTTCCGGAACTGGATTTCTTTGAGGGGACCGGCCAGAGGACTGCTCACTCCAACTTCGGCATAAAACCACCTCAGGACCCAATCGGTGTACCATCTAGCATTGATGGCCTTAGCAGGGAATTGCAGGGCATATTCATCACGAAGCCTAAAATTAATGCTTCCGAAGGAAACCACCACTTTCTCGCCTTCGGAGCCTACGAAGGTCTTCGGCTGACAAGTTGCTCTATGAAGCGCAGCGAAGATTTCAGCCCTCCCCTCACAACCTTCGGCTCTCAGTGCCCACTCGAAGATAGCTAATCTAGCTACGGCATTCGGAGATAGCTGGGGGAGGGTTACATGGAATAGATCAAGAACTTCGGCCAAGAAATCCACAGCAGGGAGGCCCAAGCCTGCTTCGAAAAAAGCTTCGAACACTACAACCTCTCCGGGTCTTGGTGATGGAATCGATTCTTTGCCCGGCTTCCGAATCATAACCCCATTACTAATCTTCCCCCCTGCTGTGATTGCCAAAGATTCTTTCTTGCAGGTAGACGGTCCCAACTCAAAAGATTGATCCAAGTATTTAGTCGATGGTGGGCACAGACCTTGGTCATCGGGGATTTGGGGATTTCTCCCCCCTGCCGCCATGGATGTTGCCGCCTGCATCGAGGGTGCCGCCGCCAATGTTGCTGCTGCTGCTGCTGCGGCAGCCTGTTGCCGAGCCAAGGCCGAAGGAGGCGCAGATCCCTTGGTCTTCACCATCGCGATTGCTGGATTGATCTGAGGGAATGGAGACTAGGGCTCAAGAACTCAAAGGCTAGGGCTCAAGAACTCAAAGGGCTCAAAAAGCTTTTGACTGAGAGAAAGCGGTGAAAAGGTAATCGGGTAAGTTTTGGGCTCTTTATTTATAGCCTAATCGTTCCGTTTGTTACCGTTTGGGCTCTGCCCTTTCGCATTCCCGCCTGTTATTCTCCTCCGAAAATAACGCCTCGTATAACTTCCGTTAGAAACAGAAACTAACGGCTATTTTTTCTAAGTCTAAAAAGACTTTCGAACTTCCTGAGTCAGTTCTAAGATAGTTCGAAAAGTAATTACCTTATGACTGATTCGAAGTTCATATTTTCATGCATTTCGGAGATAAAATGAAAATCAATAACCCCTATGATTGGTTATCTTTTCGTTCCGTATACTGCTCTCCTAACGTTACAGGTCGAACGGAGAAGCGTATTCGAGGGGCTACTGTTGGGGGAAAATATCTCATCTTCGGGGTTATTGCCAAAGCAGCATAAAGACAGTCAACCAGTTCGAAGATTGTCCGAAGACCATCTTCGAATATGCCCAGAACCTCGTTCGAAGCCCGAAGACAGGCATTGGTCCGAAGTATGTCTTCGAACCAAAGCCCTTCAGGATCTTTTCTGCCAGCTAAGATGGAAGACTTATCTTCTATCCTATTAGATTAGTCTTTTACCATTTTAGCCGTATTAAGGAAACCGAATAGTTTCCTTAATAGAGGGGTAAATAGGTCTTTTCCTTAATGTTTAGGCCTATAAATACCCCCCATTTCACCCTGTAATAGGGAGGAATGACAAGTGATTCAATACACACTTTCGAACTATTCTAAGCTATTATCCTTTCGGAGGCTTAGAACAGTTTGCTTCGCAAACACTTCGTTTGTTAGTTTCTTTTCTACAGAAACCTGTTAGCGTAATCTTTTACGCCAACACCAACTCACTTGCAAATGACTTGGCTCAGCAGGCATCAGGCTATCAAATTAGGAGAGGTAAATTCTGTACACAAGAAAAGCCGATGCTCAGAGACAATATATCATCCGAAAGTACCACTGTCGGTCTGACCGGCCTTGCGAACACGGTCAGACCACCCATGCATTCCTGGTCCGACTGGCCATGTCAGGCCGGTCAGACCTACCCGTGCCAGCCATCTGGTAATAGCCGGTCGAACCGGGCCAACATGGCCGGTCCGACCGACCGTTGTCAGAAAAGTTTAGCAGTCGGGGGGCAGGTCCAGATGGAAAATCTAGAGGCCAATTCTAGTGGAGATTTAGCCATTGTTCCTTTGATCAGTAAGGATGATTGGAGGGTCCCAATCGTCCAGTATTTAAAAAATCCTAGTCAAAGGGTTGATCAGAAGGTTCGGCGACAGGCGTTCAAATTTGTTTTTCTTGATGATGTGTTGTATCGCCGAACTATTGATGGAGTACTTTTGAAGTGTTTGGACTCCGATCAAGCTGGGGTTGCTGCAGGTGAAGTCCATGAAGGACTTTGCGATACTCATTAGTCGGCCCTAAAAATGAGTTGGATGCTCAAAAGAGCGGATTTTATTGGCCGACTATGACTGGGGACTGTTTTAAGTATTATAGAGGGTGTGAAGCTTGTCAAAAGTTTGATAATATTCAACTAGCACCTGCATCTATGCTTAATCCTATTATCAAACCATGCACGTTCCGAGGTTGGGGCTTAGACTTCATCGGCCAAATTCATCCTCCCTCCTCAAAAGGGCATCGATTCGTGTTAATGGCGACAGATTACTTCACCAAGTGGACTAAGGCCGTGCTGCTCAAGAACATGACTCACAATGAGGTAATCGATTTCCTCTTGAAGCACATTATACATAGATTCGGCATTCCCCCAAACTCTCACTACAGACCAAGGTACTTCATTTATTGCTAAAGAAGTGAGGGACTTTGCCGAATACTATGGGATAAAATTGGTAAACTCTTCTCCATATTATGCTCAGGCCAATGGTTAGGCCGAGTCTAATAACAAGACTGTAATTAAGCTAGTCAAAAAGAAGATTGAAGAGTTTCCAAAGAGGTGGCATGAGGTGTTTTCCGAGGCTTTGTGGGATAGTAGAATTGCAAAGCACGGTGCCACTAAAGTTAGTCCATATGAGTTGGTATATGGACAAGAAGTCGTTCTACCGGTAGAGGTGGATCTTGGCTCACTTATATTCCTTAAGCAAGATGGTGTATCGGTCGATGAATATGAGACACTTTTGAAGGATAATTTAGAAGAAGTGATCGATAAAATGTTGAAGGTTCTAGAGGCAATAGAGAAAGATAAAAGAAGAGTAGCTAGAGCCTACAACAAGAAGGTTAGAGCAAAATCGTTTCAAGTCAATAACTTGGTTTGGAAGATGATTTTACCATTGGGCACTAAGAGCCCAAAATTTGGCAAATCATTTCCTAGTTGGGAAGGTCCTTTCAAGGTAGTCGAAATTGCTCCAGGCAATGCATATGTGTTAGAGTCTCTACAAGGAGAGCGATTTTGAATGGCTTTGAATGGTAGATATTTGAATAGGTACTTCCCGAGTGTGTGGCAAAACGCTTAAAGTGTCAAAAGGCTGATGTGGAAAGTATTGCCCAAGTCCCGTCATGCTTTTAGCTCACTAAGTTTGCTAAAAGGCAGAGGGGCATGTGTTTATAGCAAAAAATGGCATTAATGGTCAAACTAGGAAAAATACTGAGAAGTGGTATTTTTGACCAAAAATATTTCTGACCGGCTATAGTACGCCGGTCCAACCAGCCTTGTGGGCCCAGTCAGACCGGCCCCATGGGTCCGGTCAGACCGGCTAGGGATATGAAATTCAGATTTCGAAGTAGATTCGGACTGTTTTGATCTAAATCTTATCCCAACTAATTTTTGGCTGAATCCTACTGGGTTCCTAGCCAGGTAACACCAGCCCACCCCCTATAAATACTAGGGGCAAGGCCGATTCAAGGGCTCTCCAATATAAACAAAATCCAAAGCCCTAGCTTTGAATCTCATTTACTTTTCTTTACTTTTCGCATTAGTTGCTAGATCTTTGTGCGTTTGCTTGGAAGCTCTCTATCCGTTGCGTCCGTAATCACGGTATCCCTTGCTGGTTCGCTTGTGAACATCCCGTTAATTCACGTAACAGATTGCTATCCTTTTTATCGGTTTTTACCATCATATTATGCAATTCGGCCTCTTGGCCGAATTATATTTGATCTCCTGTTGTTTTTGCAGAGTAATTTCTTTCACGAACTTCCCTACGAAGTTTGAAGGCGATTGGATCTTGTTTGCTAGGTCATCCGAGCCCTAGCACATCCGATTCGTTGTCACCGGTCCAACCGGTGGCATAGGGCTGGTATGATAGGAGCCCCTCCGTCAGGTCATTGTCAGCGACGTCCGGTGAGACCGACAGCACTCCGCCGGTCCGACCGGGGACCTCCGCATCGCGCCAATGCCTCCTGCCGAAGCTCGTACGCTGAAGTCCCACGCTAGAGCATGTGCATGTCGAAGCTTCGTATACCGAAGGCCACCTGATGAACCCTTCCGCACGGTGTGACCGGAGTCGTATGGCCGGTCCGACCGGAGATACTTCACCGGTCAGACCGCCAGAGCCACCCTTCGCAGCTGCCTTCGGGACCCAATCCCGAAGCCCCTTCGCACCCCCGGTCCGACCGAGGTTGCACCTCCGGTCTGACCGGGTCTAAGGCCGAAGGTGCCCTAGGGACTCTTCGGGCCAATCTCCACTGTAACTCTGAATCAGCCTCCGGATTGGCCGATTCCTGGTATTTTAGTAATTTTATTCCTGTTTATATTATTACTAATACTTTTCGGCCAATTGTATTAAAATATTAATTATTTATCTGATTTCCTAGCGAGTCCAAATCACTTATCACTATTAAGGGTAGTCAGAATGTGGCGTCAGTATTGCTGCGATACTTTTGGACATCGAACCGGCCCAAGTGCGGGGGCGAATTTCTGCGTCAACACGGACAACATAGAAGTGGCGGGCCATTTGCTAGCATCATCCCCGCCCGCCACTAGTTGTGGCGGGCACTGGTGCTGGCATCAGCACCAGCCACTATAGTGGCGGGCCTCTAATGGCCCACCACTATAGTGAAATCGCCTAACGCCACTACAGTTCGTGTTTGTAGTAGTGAAGCCCTGGTGCCCCTCGTGCGAGTGCACTCACGCTGCCCCATCTCCAGACTCTAGCACCCCTCACACACACATCTTGCCCCACTGAGGAGCCATGCTGAATAGCGTGGGCCTCATAGCTCTAGAAGTGATGAGTCATTGTCAACGATAGTCAAAGAGGACAGAAGAAGAGAGGAGATCTGCTGTTTCATGGGCCGCGTGTGACTCAGGTACACGGGCAGCAAGCGACTGTCGGGCAGAGGAGGCTGCGAAGTCAGGCTGGCCCAATCCGGGTACATGGGCCAGAAGCAGTAGAAGACCCACTGGGCTGTTGACCAGGGTTGACTCAGGTACACGGGCGGTGAGTGATCGCCGGGCTGAGAGAGCTGCGGAGTCGGGCCGGCCCAATCCGGGTACCTGGTGCAAAGCTGGTGGAGGCTTTGTCAGTTTCGGCGCAAAACTGACAACCGTTGATCTTGTATCCGACTGTCCAGAAGAGAAGTCGTAGTCGCTACGAAAACTTAGCTTCCGGATAAGTCATCTGTATCTCTAGGCCCACAGTCAGTCAGTCGTGTCTGTAAAAATTCCTAAGGGCAGTAGAGTCTTTTCCTTTATTTATGCGTCTGTAAAAAACCCTAAGGGGCTGGTGGAATATTCTAGGCCATTGGGCAGCCTATAAATAGGGCCCCAATCCCTAGGGTTGGACTACCCTTTTGCTGAAATCAATACTACTCCTTTGGGTCACTTTTTGTCTCTTGCACTCTCTCTCCCTTCTCTCTTGTTTATGCGCCGCCAGATATTTTGCTCCTGGTTGTTTTGCCTTGCATTTATTTCATTCCTACAGTTGTTTTGAAGCTTCGATTCTCCATCCGTGCGCAGCAAAACTGCAGCAATATTTGTTGTTTCGATTCACGTGCACAAGCATTTTATTGAGTTTTGGGCTTCGGGTGGCGTCGGTTTGCTTCTGTTCTTCACGAGCAGAGTACTAGTTCTTGCTGTTTGCAAGTAGTACTCCTCCACTGTAGCAACAGTACTCTTGTGCCAGCTTTTTGCTTTTACTGCTCAACTTTTTGATCGGATTGACAGGACTGAAGTCTTTTTTTCTGGGTGTTCTCTGGCGAAGCCCCTTCTTTGTTCGAAGCCCCTCAGCTCCGTGAGGCAGGCTTCGATCTAACATCTTCGAAGGCTTCGCAGAACACTTTGCACTCTGACAGCTTCACATACTTTGATAGTCCTTGCGAAGGTGTTCTCAGTCACGTGCTGTTCGAAGTCGATACTTCGTTAGGCTTCGGAGTTAGCTTCGAAGCTAATCTCACTAATAGACTTCGCTTTGGTTTCGTTGTCGCGTGTCAGCCTTCGTTCCTCTTTTCGAAGCTTGCTCCTTTCGAAGGTAGAGTGTAGGCTTCGAATTTGGTTTCTTTGTCGTGTGACAAGCTTCGCTTCTTTGTTCGAAGGTTGTCCGTCTGTTGTGTTCGAAGTTTTCTGTTCGAAGGTTTGGCTTCGAAGCCCTCGGTTTGAAGTTGTTGTGTTCGAAGCCTTGCCTTCGAAGTACACACTTCGAAGCAGGCTCCGACTTTGTCACACTTCGCTTCGAAGCTTACTTCGCTTTCTGCCACTTCAAACTAGGCTAGACCAAAACATACCTTCGGCATCCTTTCAACAGCCTTCGACAGGTTTCGCAACTGACCTTCGAAGCAGGCTTCATCACCGACCTCCGAAGCAGGCTTCGACACTGCGAAGCAGGCTTCGTCCAGCGAAGCAGGCTTCGACGAGTATTGAACAGGAGACAGATTTGAACAGGTAACTTCTCTTCTCTCTCATAGTGCACCGAGATTGCTTTACTGAAAAGTTTGTCTTGCCTCGCCTAGCGTTTACTGCTTATCTGTCTATTAGCACTGCCTTGATAATTCTCTATTTGTCTTCAGCTGCTTTTAGGCTAGATACCTTTAGACTTAGGCTATCTGTTTATTTTCTGCTGCTTAGTCTTTTGAGGTGCGTTGGGTATTGGGAACAGGCCATTGATTCGAAAGAATTTTTAAGGCGCCCATTCACCCCCCCTGGTCGCTACTTTCGGTCCTACACCCACTCACCAACCTACTACACTGCCATGCCCTAGATCCACCACGCTACGCCGCCACGCCCAAGATCTACCGCGCTACCATGAACCCCATAGCACCCAATGGCCTCGATGCCACCAGCCCTCGTCATCGTATCCATGCACCCTCAACGCTACTAACCCCTTGCTGGTAATATGATCCCGGACTCCCTCCCGAGGACTTTTCATGCTGACCCACTAACAGTCGACTTTCTCCAGAAGACTAGCGGCCATGGGTCTCAAGTTCATGAGTCCCACACTCGGGAAATGGCCCCTGACCACCGGTGTTCTAACGACCGGCTTTAAAGGCCAGGCCATTGTTAATCTCCATGAAGACCACCATGAAGCACAACAGTTATCTCCAACAGTTATTGCCCACTAACCGAATGTTCTCTCAATCATTAGTAGGGTTATTTATTCCCGATTTGTATCCCCTGATTCCTCCCATATAAAGGGATTAGAGGGAGCATATGAGAGGCAGGTTAACACGTTATTTTTGACACATTAGCACACAGTTTTACACACGTGAACACCCATTAGCAGACGTCTTCTGGCTAGATCATTCCCCCAAAGACTCCGATTGTTTTCTAGAATCTTTACTATATTCTCAAGGCAGAGCTCACCCTCATACATCATACACACAGGAGTAGAGTTATTATCCTCCGAGAGGATCGAACATGTCTAAACCCTCTAGACTTTTGTCTCATTCAAAGGGACGCTGGCCACTCTCGGCATCGATGACTCGACACTCCAAAATACAGACACCCCTTTCTACGTGGTTATCCTAGGAAAGACCCCCATCCCTCTTGGCACGATCACAATGCTGGTGACGTTCGGCACTCGGGAACACTACAGGACCGAGCACATCAAGTTCTACGCCGCTGACTTCGAGACCGCCTACCACGCTGTGCTCAGGCGCCGTCCCTCGCCAAGTTCATGGCGGTGCCCCACTACATATACCTAGTCCTCAAGAGCCTAGGGCCAGGAGGGGCCTTCTCTATAAAAGGGGATGTCGCCACTTGACACGCATGCGAGCAAGACAACCTCACCTTAGGTGAAGCCACAAACATTTCTGTTTGAATGGACGAGATGGTCCAGGAGGCCAAGATGATGCTGACTACGAGGATCAAGATCCTAAGCTTCGTGTCATCTACGTCAATCTTGGCACCCTCTCCGGCTGAATACAAGTGTGTTCAGCTCACTGACGTTGATCCCTCCAAAATGACGTTGATCGGTACAACACTGGATCCTAAATAGGAAAGCGTGCTCGTTAGTTTCCTTTGCTTCAACGCCGACATATTCATGTGGAAACCCTCTAATATGACATGCGTACTTTAGGAGCTGATCGAGCATGAACTCCATGTCGATCTGACATCTCAGTTGGTCAAGCAGAAGATGCATAGATTTGTGGAAGATCGCAAAAAGGCATCAAAGAAGAAGTTACCCACCTTCTAGGGGCAAGGTTTATAAAATAAGTTCAACATACCGACTAGCTAGCCTATCTAGTTCTTATAAAAAGAAAATTGGGGAATGGAGAATGTGCGTTGACTACACTGATCTCAACAAGCGATGCCCAAAAGATCCTTTCCGACTACCATGCATCGATAAAGTGGTTTACTCAACTACTAGTAGTGCTCTCTTATGCTTCCTGGATTGCTACCCGGGCTACCATTATATTAGCCTAAAGGAAGAAGATCAGAAGAAGAAAACATTCATCACCCCATTCGGTGCCTACTACTACATGTCGATGTCTTTTAGGTTGAAGAATGCGGGGGCTACGTACCAACGTGCCATTCAATGTTGTTTGGCTAATCAGATCAGTCGCAACGTTGAGGCCAACATTGATGATGTTGTTATCAAATCCAGAAAGCCAGAAGATCTAATCGCCGACCTCCAAGATACTGTGAAAACCTTCGCAAGTTCCAATGGAGCTCAACCTAGAGAAATGTGTATTTCAGGTGCCGACTGAAAAATTGACTGGGTTCATTGTCAGCAGTTGAGGAATTGAATCCAATCCAAATAATATCTCAACAATATTGAACATGGAAAGACCCAGCAACATCAAACACATTCAACGTCTAATGGGCAGCATGACCTCTCTTGGTCGGTTTATTTCACGACTAGGATAGCTGAAGCATCTAGACCCCTTATGTGGTTTTGGTAATTAAATGACAAACATGATTTGTGGACTAACTATTGTTTGCAAGTGTAATTGTGATAAGCTAGGTCCACAAGAATGATGCAAAGGATGAAGCGACCCGATTAAAATTGTTGATGACGAAGAAAAGTTCAAAATGAAGGTAAAGAGGTTAGAATTTTCATCAAGGAGATGGGATGATCAAACAGGCTAGTATTTCTCTTTTATTTTGATGTACTATTAAAAGGGGTTGCACAAAGTAAAGATTGCAATTGATTTTATGCCACTTAGATTTTGCATTTCATATAAAATAAAATTTGGCATTTTCTGATGGTGTCGGGTAGACCGTAGTATACACTTCGGTCAGACCAACCTAGTTCTATCTGACCAATGTTTTTGCTACTCTGGCCAAAGTGGATACAAAGATCAAATTTTTCAGTTGGACTCAATTTTTTGCTAAGTCCCAAAGTTTGGTCTGACCACAGTATTCAGTTCGGTCTTACCGACATTTTTCGGTCAGACCGTTAATTTTTCTGAACAGATCGAAGTGGATACAAAGAACATTTTTGGGTTGCAAAATTTTTGATACTAAGTACCATATTGTCGGTCTGATCGGGCCTATGGCCGGTCTGACCGAAGTGACCACGTCGGTGAAACCGAAGTGGCTATGATTTGACTGGCAACAGTCAATTTTTTATCTATTGAGTAAATTATCGGTTTGACCGCACTTGTACTTTGGTCTAACCAAAGTTGTGCATAATTTTTATTTCGACCCCAACGACTAGTTTTTGTTTTGGGGACTATTTATACCCCTCACCTAGGGAGAAAAACTTCTTCTTGGCACCTGTTTTCATTACCTAACACACTTGCACATATCTCACACACTTTTGAGCATAAAAGTCATTTTGTTGGTATTGAGAGAGAAGATAGCCAAGTGATCAAGTGTATTGCATTATTATAGTAATCAAGTGGCATTTGATCATCTCCAAGCTTCATTGTGCATCTTATTATTTTTGGAGGTTGCTGCCTCCTAGACGGCTTGGAGGAGTTGCTTAGTGATATCTCTGAGAAGTTTGTGGAGGAGACTCGGTGGGATTGTGAGTGGCTCGGCGTTCACCATCTCTGGAGTGGAGCAAGAACAACCCTAGTGATCGAGGCTTGGGTAGTCTCTCTAGATCCACTCTCACTTTTCCCACTCCTTGATGGAATTTGGTGGCTCGGTAATTTAGAGGAGGAGTTGGACTCGCCACAACGGTGACGTAGGAAGCCGACAAGCTTACGAACATCGGTGAAACAATTCCTTGTCTCACTCGTGTTATTTACTTTGAAGTTATTGATTAGTAGATTTCCTTGAGCCTTCATGAACCTGGAATTGCAAAACATCAATTAGTTTTATTGTTTGTGTCATCCTTGATCCGATCTTAGAAATTTTAGGTTAAGATTATTTAGAAAATTTTAAATTGCCTATTCACCCCCTCTAGTCGACGTCTTGATCCTATAGGTGGTATTAGAGATTGGTATCTCTTGATTGGGTTTAACCGCCTAGAGAGAAAAGATGTCACACGAGATAACCAATGTAGGCAAGGCTCCCATGTTTAGCAGTACAAATTATTCCACTTAGAAAATTAAAATGACTACTCATCTTTAAGATATGAATTTTAATCTTTGGTGTATAGTTGAAGAAGGTTATGCAATCATCGGTGAAGTAACTCAAGTAGATCGCCACAACCTTCAACTAAATGCTTAAGCCAAGAATACAATTTTCAACACCCTCTCCCAACAAGAATTTGATAGGGTGAGAAACCTTGACACCACATATGAGATATGGACAAAGCTAATTGATATATATGATGGAACAAGTGATCTCAAGAATGCCAAGCTTCATTTTCTCAAAATTTAATATGAATCATTTGCCATGCTTTTAGATGAGACCATCAACAACATGTATAGTAAGTTCAATGTGATATTAAATGAGCTCAAGGGTCTCAGTGTAAACTATACAGACTCAGAAGTGGTTCACAAGATACATAGAGCTATACCGGAGAAATTTGATACATTTGTTACACTTCTTATCAACTTTGATTTATCAACAATGACTCCGACCGGCTTGTTGGGCAAGATCAACACAAATGAGCTATACAAAACAAAAAAGCAAGAATTGGAGGAAATTTCATCCTCTAAAAGAAAGAACATAGCTCTTAAGGCCGAGGTTGAGGAAAAGACAAAGCCGCCCAAAACCGGTAGTGATGAAGGAAATAACACCGAAGAAGAGCTTACACTCATCACAAAGAGGTTCAATGATATCATGGCAAGAAAAATATGAAAGGACAAAACATCAAGTTCAAACTATTATAGAAGAAGAGAAAGAAGGTCATCACACAAGAAGAACATTCGAGACTTGAGATTCTTTTAGTGTGGTGAGAAGGGACATTTGCATCAAATTGTCACACAAAGGAAAATGAAGAGAAGATGCCCTCAAAAGAGTAAAGGAGTGGGAAGAAGAAGCTTTTCAAAAAGCTCAATAAAGGCACAAGAAAGTTTGTAGCCTTCATTGGACAGTGGGACTCAAATGAAGAAATCTCAAACTCAAGCTCCTACTCTGATACCGATGAAAGTGATGAGGGGACTCCAAAGAAGAAGGATATGGTGGGAATCACTATCACAAAGGATTCACCATCACTCCCACCTTTTTATCTTATGGCAAAAGGGTCCACCAAGGTAAATCCTAATAGTGATAGTGAAAGTGAAGAATAAAATAAATTCTCATATGATGAATTAGAAAACATATTTAGGGATCTCCATGAATATAGTGAAAAGGAAATTAGAAAATTCAAAACACTAAAGAAGGAACATGCTTCTTTAGTTGATAAATTTGAGGAGCTAAAAATTTCTCATGAGGAGCTAAATGATGCTCATGACAAGATCCTTTCCACTAAGAGTTATGGAGCTCAAGTAAATGTTGGTGTTACATGTGATTTAATTGATGAGCATGCTTTACTTTTAAATGATATCATGTTGTCTCTATATCTAGCATGTCTACCTCCTGTGATGATTTAATTGGTATATCATGCTCTAGCTCTAGTACTACTACTTGTGATTCCTTCCTAGCTAGTAAAAATATTGAATTAAAGAAATAAGTAGCCAAGCTTAGCAAAATCTTGAAGAGATGCTTCAAAGGTAAGAGCACTCTTGATAAAATATTGAGTGAGCAATGGTGCTCCTTTAACAAGGAGAGTTTGGGATTCATTCCTAAGAATGGTAAAAAGCCCCCACACACTACAAGAAAACAGGAAATTTTCGTCGGCAATTTTAATTTCTGTCGGCTTTCGAAAAAGCCGACGAAAGTTAATTCACTTCCGTCGTCTCCTGTAGGCCGACGGAAGTTAGATTAACTTCCGTCGACCAACATTAAAGCCGACGGAAGATATTTTTCCAGAAGCGCTTTATTTTTCCCAGCCCGCGTGCGCCCTAGTTTTACCCTAGGTTTTGCACTGCCTGCCTCCCCTCCCCGCCTCCCCACCTCCCGGCCGCCGCCTCCCCACCTCCTGGCCGCCGCCTCCCCTCCCCCGCTTCCCCACCTCCCGGTCGTCGCCTCCCACCTCTCGGCCGCCGCCTCCCCTCCCCGCTTCCCTACCTCCCGGCCACCGCCTCCCCTCCCCGCTTCCCCACCTCCCGGCCACCGCTTCCCCACCTCCCGGCCGCCGCCTCCCCTCCCCCGCTTCCCCACCTCCCGGCCGCCGCCTCCCCACCTCCCGGCCACCGCCTCCCCTCCCGGCCGCCGCCTCCCCTTCCCGCTTCCCCACCTCCCGGCCGCCGCCTCCCCTCCCTGCTTCCCTACCTCCCCACCTCCCTGCGCCCGGAAGCCGGCGGCGAGAGACAGCGGAGGGGCGGGCCATGGCGGTGTCATCGTTGTCGTTCACCCTGGCGACAGTCCGTGAGATGCAGTGCGACCTCGAGTCCCAGGCCAACGTCCTCAGCAAGATCCAGAAAGGCACGCGCGCGAACGAGCTCATCCTCAAGGTAATTCACTCGCTGCGCTCCCTTGCTTGCCTCAATGCTGTGCTGATGGTGGGATGTTTATTCTTTGTCAGGAAGCGGATGGATCGAGCACTAAAGGACTTGGAGGAAAAGCAGACAAGAGTTTTGTACTAGAAAAATTATTGAGCTACAAGAGTCATGTGTGCTTGTTTCTTTTGTTGTTCATGTGTGCTCTTTGTTTCTGAAGTTTGGAAAGAAATGGAACATTGGGGACTTTACTCTTCATTATTCATTGTGTCTATCTGTATACTTCACATTCTTTTGTTGTTCGTGTGTGCTCATTGTGTCTATCTGTATACTTCACATTGATGATTGAATATTTTTATGCTCCTGTTTGTGATGTTGTATACTGAGGATGTATACTGAAAAAAGGAAAAAAAAGAAAAAAAAGTATCAGTGCTTAGTCTAGTGCATTGCTGGAATGTATAGAAAAAAGCTTAAAAAAAGAAAAAAAAACAACTTCCGTCGGCTAATGTTTGGCCGACGGAAGTTATCGATTCCTTGTGTTAATTTTCGTCGGCCATGGTTAGCCGACGGAAGTTAGCTAACTTCCGTCGGCGACCGATGGAAGTTAGCTAACTTCCGTCTATCCGCTTCCGTCGGCCAAAGCCGACGGAAGTTATCCTTTTGCCGACAGAAGTTAGCTTCTTCCGTCGGGAAAGGGCTAACTTCCGTCGGCTTTGGCCGACGAAAATTGCCTGGATTGTTGTAGTGTACACCGTGCTCTAAGATTTGTTAAGAGCAATGGTAAGTTTTGTCACAAATGTCATGAGGTAGGGCACATTATTGAAGAGTGTACGGTTGTTAAGATTCCTAAGACCTTTCCTAATGATTCACATTACATGCTTAGGAAATATCATGATGGCACTATTTATGCTAAATATATTAATTCACCTATTCTTGTACCAAAAAGAATTCATTTTGGTGCCAAAGGCCTTGGTCACTAACCTCCAAGGACCCAAACAAGTTCAGGAACCTAAAAGAAATTAATTTTGTTTTGTAGGTAAATTACAACAATGGAGGTATACAATGGGTGCTAGATAGCGGTTGCACTCAACACATGACCGGAGATAGGAAAATGTTCTCCGCATTTGAGGTTGAAAGAAAAAATCAAGAGAAAGCCACATTTGGAGATAATAGCAAAGGAAAGGTAATTGGACTAGGTAAAATTGCTATGACAGACGACCTTTCAATTTCAAATGTTTCTCTTGTTGAATCTTTAAATTTTAATTTTCTTTCTGTTGCCCAAATATGTGATCTAAGCTTATCATGCACATTTAATTCTCATGAGGTAGTTATGACAAGCATCATTGATAACTCCTTTATTTTTAAATGTTTTCATTTTGGAAATCTCTATCTTGTGGATTTTACTTCAAAAGAAACAAATTTGACAACATGTTTAGTTGCTCAAACATTTTTGGGTTGCTTTGGCATAGACGGATAGCTCATGTTGGAATGCATCAACTAAGTAAACTTTCAAAACGTGATCTAGTTGTGGGCTTGAAGGATGTGAAGTTTGAAAAAAACAAATTATGTCGTGTATCTCAAGCTGGTAAACAAGTTGCTTTCTCTCATCCCTCCAAAAGTCTCATGTCCACGTCTAGACCATTGGAGCTATTACATATGGATTTGTTTGGTCCAACAACCTACAAGAGTATTGATGGTAATAGCCATTGTCTTGTTATTGTTGATAACTATTCAAGGTATACTTGGGTGTTCTTTTTAAATGATAAAGCCAAAACATCTGATCTTTTCAAAAATTTTGCAAAAGGGCTCAAAATGAATTTAATCATACTATTGTGAAAATAAGGAGTGACAATAGTTTTGAGTTTAAAAATACCAACATTGAGGATTATTGTGATGATATAGGCATCAAGCATGAACTCTCCGCAACATATTCACCTCAACAAAATGGTTTTGTGGAGAGGAAAAATAGAACTCTCATTGAGATGGCTAGAACCATACTTGATGAGTATAATGTCTCGGATGAATTTTGGGCGGAAGCAATTAATACCGCTTGTCATTCTTCAAACCGTCTTTATTTGCATCGACTTTTGAAAAAGACTTCTTATGAACTTCTTGTTGGAACAAAACCAAACGTCTCTTATTTTCGTGTTTTTAGATGTACTTGTTATATTTATCGAAATGGTGTGAGACTAAAAAAATTTGAAATACATTGTGATGAAGGTTTCCTACTTGGCTATGCCTCAAGTAGAAAGACTTGTCATGTTTTCAACAAAAGCAAAGGTATTGTAGAGAAAACCATGAATTTTAAATTTATAAAACTAATGGCTCTCAAGATGAGCACGAGAATTTGAATGATGTAGGTGATGAGGGCTTGATGAGAGCAATGCAAAAAATGTTAATTGGTGACATCAAGCCCATAGAAGATGATGAAGAGAAGCCATCCTCTACTCAAGTTAAACCATCTACTTCTGCCACACCAAGTCAAGCTCAAAATGATCTAGATGAGAAGGAACATGAACCACCTATTCCCATGAAAATTAACAATGCCTTATCAAAGGATCACCCAATTGATCAAGTTTTGGGTGATATTAGTATTGGTGTCTAAACTCGATCTCGTGTAGCTTCTATTTGTGAACATTACTCATTTGTTTCTTGTATTGAGCCTAAATATATATATAAAGCTCTCAAGGATCCGTATTGAATAAATGCAATGCATGAAGAGCTCAACAATTTTGCAAGAAACAACGTTGTATTTTAGTTGAGAAGCCCAAGAACCACAACGTCATCGGAACAAAGTGGGTTTTTAGGAATAAACAAGATGAAGGAGGACTCGTTATAAGGAATAAGACAAGATTTGTGGCACAAAGATTTACTCAAGTCGAAGGTTTGGACTTTGGTGAAACCCTTGCCCCCATTGTAAGGCTTGAAGCCATTCGCATCCTTCTTGCATTTGCATGTTGTTTCGATATAATTTTTTTTCAAATGGATGTGAAAAGTGCCTTTCTAAATGGATATTGAACAACCTCCCAGTTTTGAAGATCCTAAATATCTTGATCATGTTTTCAAACTCTCAAAAGCACTTTATAGACTAAAACAAGCTCCTAGAGCTTGGTATGAAAAATTGAGAGATTTTCTTCTTTTGAAAGGGTTTATAATTGGCAAACTCGACACCACCCTCTTTACAAAATTTATTGATGATGATTTCTTTGTTTGTCAAATTTATGTCGATGATATTATCTTTGGTTGTACTAATGAACTACTTTGCAAAGATTTTGGTGACATGATGTCTAGGGAATTCAAGATGTTCATGATAGGTGAATTGAGTTTCTTCCTTAGTTTACAAGTGAAGCAACTCAAGGATGAGACTTTTGTTAGACAAACCAAATATATCAAGGATATACTCAACGGGTTCGGCATGGTTTATGCAAAGCACATCAAGACCCCAATGGCAACAAATGGACACCTCGATCTTGATGAAGGAGGTAAACCAGTAGACTTAAAACTTTATCGTTCAATGATTGGTAGTCTACTCTATCTTACCACATCTAGACCCGATATCATGTTTAGTGTTTGCATGTGTGCTCGTTTTTAAGCCACCCCTAAAGAATGTCATTTAGTGGTGGTAAAAAATTCTTATATATTTAAAACATTCCTCAAACATCGGCTTATAGTATCCTAAAGGTGATAAATTCAAGCTTATGGGCTATTCTGACTCGGATTATGCCGATTGCAAAGTGGATAGAAAGAGCACTTCCGGTAGTTGTAAAATGCTTGGTAGATCCCTTGTGTCGTGGTCATCCGAGAAACAAAATTCAGTGGCTCTTTCCACCGCCAAAGCGGAGTACGTTTTGGCAGGTAGTTGTTGTGCCCAACTCCTTTGGATGAAACAAACTTTGTTGGACTATGGCCTAAACTTCCCAAAAGTTCCACTTCTTTATGATAATAATAGCACCTTAAAAATAGCCAACAACCCGGTATAACACTCTCGAACAAAACACATTATCATTTGCCACCACTTCCTAAGAGACCATGTTTCCAAGGGAGACATAGTCATAAACCATATATCAACTGAAGACCAACTTGCCGACATCTTTACCAAGCCTCCTGATTAAACCCGCTTTTGCAAATTGAGGAATGAGTTAAATGTTATAGATTTCTCTAATGTGGTTTAACAATTTGCTTCTATGTACTTTCTTGCTCAATTGGCTCTTATATCGCATTTTTATCTATTCAAGTCATAAGTTTCCTTCTATTTGATTTGCAAGCATTTTATGGAGTCATACATCAAGGGGGATTATTGCAACTACTCATATGCCATACTACTCTTGCTATATGTTGAAAATCAAATGAAGTGAAAATTTGGGTTTAAAATGATCATATGGGTCAAAAAGTGATTTTCATTAAAAGAAAATCTACTTTGTCAAGAAATGTGTTAAAAAGGTAAGAAAATCTACTTTGTCGGTGGTGGGTCTATAGGAGCCCCTAACGAAAGGGACCCAAACACCGCCATGCCTTCTAAGGATGACATCTCAGTACTCGGTGCTACCACGCCCTCATTTCTAGCGGTTGGGATGCTAGGAGAACACTATGTCTCGACCCTTGCTGCTCCCTTGATGCCACGTAGACCACTATGTCCGTGGTCGGGGCATCGGAGGTAGTCCCACCAACTGGAACTGAGTCAGGCATCGTCAAAGAATTGGGACTGCAAGAAAAGAAGTTAAATCAAGATCAGGATCAACTACAAAGATCAAACACATGATGATACTCCTTACCAGTCCGGTCGTTGGAATATCGTCCTCTTCGTCTGTGATCTAGGACCTGCCCTTGGGTTGAACCCGACCAGCGGAATCAGAGTAGGCAGTGGTGGTCGTGTTGGTGAATGAGGAGGTGGTGTATATACGGAGGACGATGATGAAATGGTCCCATCAACTATTGGCACCACACCCAAAGTCTATGAGTCATCATCTGCCTCTTTAACGAAGGACGATGGGATTTTTAGTGGCCCCTGCGGCATCATCGCACTCATCGTGGCCCTAGTCAATGCCCTGGTCAACAGCTATCCCGTCGAAGCTTCCACCGCCGACACCTTCGACCTCTTCGCCCGAGGAGTGCAAGTTTCCTTGCCTTTCCTCTTCTCGTCAGACGATCCGGTGTGAGGGTTGATGTATTCCTAACCCTACATGGTTCAATAATAAACACTCTAAAGGTGATGATCAACAAATCTCAAGATCACAAAGAAGCAAGAAAAAAGACCGCACCTCTAGTCGGGGAGTGCTAAGCTTGAAGGGACGAGGACAAGCGTTGATCTTGATCTCCAATTTTCTGGTGAAGACTCTCTGCACACTCTTCTCCACCTATGTGCTCGTAAACTCCTCGACCGACTCTTGAGTTAGGTCTCTGGGGCCCAAGTATTCGAATGTCGGGTGGAGTCGTTGCTTCAGTAGCTAGACCCGACATAGCATGAAGTTCGACGCCACGTGGATGCCCGTGAGATGAGCCTCCCAGAGATGCTTTATTATCTCCACCAACTCATCAACTTTCCCCTACTCCTCTTGCTAATGGCGGTCAGTCTAGGTGAGCTCTAGCATCGGCACCTAATCAATCTCCGGAGATAGGGCCAACTCGTGGTTGGCCATGTAAAAAAAACCAGAGTGCCAACCCATGTTGGAGGATAGAAGCGGCACCGAAATGTACTATGTCGCCTTCCCATCGCAAAGTTGAAGCCTGCAACCATCGACCACTTTGTTGCCAGACACCCGCATGCGGAAGAAATGGCAGAACAAGTTTAAATGGGGCTCAATCCCTAGAAAAGTTCCGCACATATGTACAAAGATGGCAAGGTAAAGAATGGAGTTAGGATTGAGGTTGCAATGAGAGATATTGTAATGGTGAAGAACACCACGAAGAAAAGGGTGATCAAGAAAACTGAACCCGCGAGAGGAGTCAAAGACCATGAGTTCGTGGGTATCGGGAGTCAGAATTGACTCACCGCCGACTGAGCGCGATGACGACCGAAACTCCTTTTCCTGGTAAACCGACCTCTGAGAAACGGGTGTCGCCATAGGAAGAGCAAAAAGAGGAGCTAAAGGCCTAAGATTGAACAATTGACGTTCTTTGCGGTAGAAAACCACATAGTTGCAATGCCGATTGTTGTTGCGGGGCACTAGAAGATCAAAAAACAAGAAGGAATTGAAAGGTTACGAGAAATTTGAGGTACGTCTAAGGAATTATTTATAAACGTCGCTTACAACCGCACTGGATCTCCGAAGCATTGTGATTGCCAAAAAACACGACCCGAAGCAATCTCCGCCACCAATTGCACCAGCGTGGGTTCCAAAATCGATCGACGATTTCAAACCACGCAGCGGAAGTTGAAGGTTGAAGTGGCGTTTGCATTCATGATCACTTGCTAAAAGTGATATTAGAAGTTTTGTGGGTTCGTTCAGAACCACCAGTTCTGACGAGCGCCAATCTACACAAGTGGACAGTTGACACCCCTCCACCAAAAAGCACTCACTGACTCTCTCAGACGCCAAAACTCTGACCATCTAGATTCAAAAAGTTTTTGAGACTGAAGCTTATTCTTTGAAGAAACTCCAATCTCGGGGGTTGCACTCGGTAGGTGCACCTAAATGGTGCACTAGTTGGGAAAGGGCATCGTCAAAGATTGATATTTAAGAGCTCTTCCTGCCTGCTCAAATCTGTTCGTGTGCCAGAAAGAGCTTAGGGGCTGATGTCGGGAATATGATCTCGGGCTCCCTCTCGAGGAATTTTCGTGCCGACACACTAACGGTCGGCTTTCTCCAGAAGACTAGTGGCCAGGGGTCTCAAGTCCATGAGTCCGACACTTAGGAAATGCCCCCCCGACCACCGGTGTTCTAATGGTCAACTTTAAAGGCCAAGTTGTTGTTAATCACCATGACCACCACCATCAACCATTATCTCAATCATTATTAGGGTCATTTATTCCTGATTTGTAACCCCTAATCCCTCCCATATAAAGGGATCAGAGGGAGCCTATGAGACGCAGGTTAACACATTATTTTTGACACATTAACGCACGGTTTTACACACATGAACACCCATTAGAAGACGTCTTCTGGTTGGATCATTCCTCTGGAGACCCCGATTGTTTTCTAGAAGCTTTGCCAAATTCTTAAGGTAGATATCACTCTCATACATCATACACACAGGAGTAGAGTTATTATCCTCTGGGAGGATCAAACCTATCTAAACCCTTGGCCTTTTGTCTCGTTTTTTGAGGTAACCATTGAGTCGTATCATAGCTCCCCGTAAAACCTAACCAAATCTCTCTGTGGGTACCCCCGTAGGCTATTATTGTTCATACAAAACGACACCCTCACTCGCTTGTAGCCTCCGAGTCCCAACATTGTTGTCGTCGTACGGTCCCCAACGTCATTGCCCTAATTCTTCCTCCCACTGCCACTTGTTGGCCCCTACTACTAACACAATTCCAGGTAATTATATTCCAGGTAAATGTGTTAAATTCTCTCTCAACTTTCGGTGAAAAATAGACTCGACGAGTCCCCGAGCCCTAACGGGTAATGGGGACAGTGTTCAATCATGCCACGAAACCATGGTCGGGGCCGGGGATTGGAGAAGTTTTGAAGCTCGGGGAATGGGTCGTGTTGGGGATTGGCCTCGTTGACATCCCTAGTGACATGTGTATTTGCAATAATGCAACTATAAGCAATGTTTACGGGTTGAGGTTTATTATGTGAAGGATCGATGCTATACATATAAACTCTATCTGTCATATAGTATAATGATCAAAAGATTTACATTTTGCCTTAAGATATAAAGGATTATAAATTACTTCTTTTCCAATATCATCATTCCTTCAATTCAATTCCTATTTTATCTCAACCATATTTCTGCTTCAATTCGCATGTACTTCTTATTAGAGGAATATGTCATAGTTTTTTCTTCATCCTTGATTTTTTTTTAAAAAAACTAATATATACTTATACAATAGAGATTACATTATAAAATGAAGAGAATATATAACTTTTATTAGAGCGGACTAGTATCATATGTTGGATTGATCTAGCTAACAGACCTCCCTGGTCAGCAAGAAGGGGCCCACTACCTTCATGCACTTAGATTTTTGAGCAGGGTGTGCGCACAACTCCTTTTCTCCAAGCGAAAAATGCAGTTTGTCACAACCGATTTTCACTTTTATCGGGAGCATCCCTATCCTCTTTGAACTACCCTGAGTCCCCTCTATTCTATATATAAGTTAGGCTTCGGATGCATACGCAAGGTGAAGATCTCTCGCGTGCACTCCAATGCCCAAATCTCTATGTCATCCGATCCTAAGAGCATAGAAAGGTGAATCGTAGTGCAGTTTTCGACGACTACGTGATCTACATCGAGTGTCAACTACAATGGCAAGCTCATCTTCAATGCTAGGTATGTTATTCTGCATAAGTGTGTTCATCTGTTATGCTGATTAAATTTTAAAGGACATTACATATAATTAACATCAAGGCATGGGCGGACCTACCATGGAGCAAGGGGTACAGTTGTACCCCCAAAAATTTTCAGAAATATATATATATACATGTTTTTAAGTGTATTTCATATTTTGCTAAGCTTTCTACTACTTAATCAATCTGTAGTCCTTTGTAAGAGTATTTATTTTACTCTTTGTCAATAAGATGATTGTATTGGTGTTGCTAATTTTCATGAAAGCAAACGGTGCTATGGGAAACACAAGATTAAAGCTCACTTATGAAAAACAATGATAGAATTAAGTATGTTGGGTAAACTTGTTAGGGTTGGAACGAGAAGATGTTGTGAGTCATGCCACCACTCGCTGGCCCCCTGATACTAACACAATTCTAGGTAATTATATTCTAGGTAAATGTGTTATATTCTCTCTCAACTTTCGGTGAAAATAGACTCGAGTCCCCAAGCCCTAACGGGGAATGGGGACAGTGTTTAGTCATGCCCCGAGACCATGGGCGAGGCCGGGGATTGGGGAAGTTTTGTAGCTCGGGGAATGGGTCGCGTTGGGGATTGGCCACGTTGACATCCCTAGTGACATGTGTATTTGCAATAATGCAACTATAAGCAATGTTTACGGGTTGAGGTTTATTATGTGAAGGATCGATACTATACATATAAACTATATATGTCATATAGTATAATGATTAAAAGATTTACATTTTGCCTTAAAATATAAAGTACTTCTTGTCCAATATCATCCTTCATTCAATTCAATTCCTATTTTATCTCAACCATATTTCTGCTTAAATTTGCATGTACTTCTTATTAGAGGAAATGTCATAGTTTTTTCTTCATCCTTGAATTTTTCAAAAAAAACTAAGAGCTACTTATATAATATAGATTACATTATAAGACGAAGAGAATATATAACTTTTGTTAGAGTGGACTAGTATTAGATGTTGGATTGATCTAGCTAACAGACCTCCCTGGTTAGCAAGAAGGGGCCCACCACCTTCATGCGCCTAGATTTTTGACCAGGGCGTGTGCTCAACTCCTTTTAGAAGACATATTAGTGCACGGTTTTACACACATGAACACCCATTAGAAGACGTCTTCCGGTTGGATCATTCCTCTAGAGACCCCGATTGTTTTCTAGAAGCTTTTTCCTATTCTCAAGGTAGATCTTACCCTCATACATCATACACATAGGAGTCGGGTTATTATCCTTCGGGGGATAGAACCTATCTAAACCCCCCTAGCCTTTGTCTCATTTTTCGATGTAACCATTGAGTCGTATCACAGCTCTCCATAAAACCTAACCAAATCTCTCTACGAGTACCCTCGTAGGCTATTGTTGTTCATACGCAACGCACTACAACAAAACAGGCAACTTCCGTCGGCCAAAGCCGACGGAAGTTAGCCCTTTCCCGACGGAAGAAGCCAACTTCCGTCGGCAAAACGCTATCTTCCGTCGGCCTTTGGCCGACGGAAGCGCGGCGACGGAAGTTAGCTAACTTCCGTCGGCCGCCGACGGAAGTTAGCTAACTTCCGTCGGCTTGATCAAGCCGACGGAAGTTAGCGCCGAACACTGCCACGTCACCAGGGGGGCTCTAACTTCCGTCGGCCAGCCTGGCCGACGGAAGTTAGCCTCCCCTAACTTCCGTCGGCTAGGGCCGAAGCCGACGGAAATTAGCCTTTCAGCCCACGTGGCCGAAACCAGCTAACTTCCGTCGGCTATGGTCAAAGCCGACGGAAGTTACCTGGTATTTTTTTTTATTTTTTCCTGGTTCCCCTACTCACACTCACATCCAACCACAATTTCACATACATTCACAATACACATCCAAAATCACATTTCATATCCAAAATCACATTCAAACTTCACATATAAGGTCCAAAATCACATCTCACATCCAAAATCGCATCTCACATCCAAATTCACATCCACACTTCACACATCACATCCAAAATCACATAATATAACTGAATTCACATCCAAAGTCACAGTACACATCTGAATTCACATATAACATCTAAACTCACATACAAATTCACAAAACACAGCGAGAGCCACATACAAAGTCATAATTATCCATATACTCACTGATCGCCCACATTTGGGTCGTGGGCGCCGCCGCTGCCTCCTGCTTCGTTCACATTTGCCCCGGAGGCTCCATCCTGGCCAGGCGTACGGAAACACTGAAGAAATAGACAAAATTAGAAACGAACTCAACTACCCTTCTAAACGCTAACTTAGGTATTCAGGAGGTACCTCAGGTGATGTAGGAGATAGTGGTGGTGGCGGGGGAGGTAGTGGTTGGAACATAGACATGTCAAATCCACTGTTTTGCTGGGCTAGTAGCTACACATGTTGTAATGTAATCAGTTAGTTCTAAACCTATTTCTGAATACTTTTGAACTGCAACACTCTAAAGTAAGCTTACTTGGATCATCGCCTGCTGTTGTGCTAAGCAGGCGGTATAGTACTCTTGTTGTTTGCTGTAGTGCTCGTCGCGCCGCCTCATTTCCTCCCTCATCCGAACCATCTCCGGGGTTTCTTCTGAGCGACGACGGCTGGAGCCAACTCCGACGGAGCTCTGCGACGACTGAGCTGACTTCTGAGCTCTCACCGCTCTCGAGTCAATAACTCCATTGAACATGGAGTACCTGCAACATTAACAGGGGTTAGTTACCATCACAAAACCATACACAAAACATTAATAAAAACACTGTCTCACCGTCCATGGCTTTTGCCACCTCCGCTGGAGTACACGGCCATTTGGTCCACAGGTTCTCTCCGCCAATCATAGTCCTCTCCATGGAGTCGAACCATGTGTTCACCATACTGCGCCTGCAAAAAACATGTCCGATTAGCTAGACGCAGAAAAATGAAATTACGTCAACTCTTAATAACATCTCACCAAATGGTCCGTGGCTGTCTGGCTACACAAGACATCTGGCTGTGCCGGATCGCTTCCTTTGTGACCAGAGGTATACACCTCTATGTCACTTGGCACGTTGCCAGATTTAGCTTCCTGTACATTAGAAATGAGTTAGTCGCATTACAATGTATCTATAGCTAGAGAGTGACAGATCGGTCTTACCAAGCGTTTAGCGTGGCGAATATGTCCGTCGGCACCATATCTGTGCTTCGGATCCGTCCCGCGGCATTGTCTTTTCTGCTCGGAAGTCTTCTTAAATGCGGCTGAAGACCAAATCTTGCAGAATTCGAAATATGCGTCCTCGCGGTTTGCAAACCACGGAATCCTCACCTGAACAGAGATGCTATTTGTATTATATGACAACAAATCTCAACAATCGAAGAGTAAAAAGTTAGAATTGTTTACCGAACGGTATTCTTCTTCAGTCAAATAAATTGACGATGAGCCCGTGGGGGCGTGGGCGGCGGCGGGACACCGGCGAGAGGCACGGCGGCCTACGGCGGTGGGCGGGGGCCGGCGGCGGTTGGCCGGTGGCGGGTGCGTCCGGGACGCGGCGGCGGCGGGAGGATGCGGCGGCGGCGGCGGGAGCCGTCCGGGACGCGGCGGCGGCGGGAGGATGCGGCGGCGGCGGCGGGAGGTGGTGGCGGCGGTAGGCGGCTGCGGCAGGGCGAGACGGGCGGGCGCACGCGCGTACAGGGAGATTAGGTCTCCCTGTACGCGCGCACAATTGGGGAATAATCCCCCTAACTTCCGTCGGCCAGCATTAAAGGAGTATATATAATAAAAAATAAAAAATTGCATACGAAAAGGAGTATATATAATAAAGTATATATATATATATAATACTAATCACCCAATGAAATCATCAACAAACCACAAATTAACACAAGAATATAATTAAGATCATATATAATAGCACATCTCATAGTAAACACTTGTAAAAGCATAAAATTAATTGACTTTTGTTTTTATTAATTACTTTACTCTTGGTATTTATTTTTGCAAACCTGGAGAAAGCATTGCAATCCACTACGACAAAATTCACAAATCAAAAGTGAAGAAAATTCTTAAAGAAGAAAAATTTACTTGACAGCGATGGATCAGAGGTCGGCGGGCGGTGGAGGTCGACGGGCGCTGAAGGATAGTAGGCGGCGACGGGCGGCGGCCGGCTGCACATCGCATATGAAACATATTAATACACAATCCAAAGACATCCCCTGTACAATGCACAATGCATATAACCACACAATTGGTGGCCAGCTAGCTACGAAAGAGATGGATTAATGTAAACTAGAATGGCCAACACACTTTTCACACTATATTAATGTAAACAACATGCATGTACATATAAATTACTCTAAAATTACTATGATCGGAACAAATTCTCAATTGTTTAGGAATAGCATTGAGGCTTCTCAATTGTATAGCAAACAAAAAAATAGCATACATGCACATTGAAACAAACAAACATTAATTTGCCAATATAAAAAATAACATTGTCTCACCGAGACGGGTGGCACGGGCTGGGCAGCGACGTCCAAGACGGCAGTGGGGCGGATGGCGGCGATGGCCAGGAGGAGGCGAGCACCGGGTGGCCGAGGCGGCAAGGGCAGGCGGCGGCGCCACGGGCAGGAGGCAGCGAGGGCGGTGGCCGGCGGCTGCCGGACGGGCCGGGCGGGCGGCCGAGGCGGCGGCCGGGCGGCCGGGCGGGCGGGCGGGCGGCCGAGGCGGCGGCCGGGCGGGCGGCGGCCGGGCGGGCGGCGGGCGGGCGGGCGGCCGGGCGGGCGAGGGCGGCCGGGCGGCGAAGCGGCGGCGGCGGGCGGGCGGCGGCCGAGGCGGCGAAGCGGCGGCGGCGGGGAACGGGCGGGAGTGCGCGCGTGTACAGGGAGTTAGGGCTCCCTGTACGCGCGCGCGGTTGGGTGAAAAGCCCCCTAACTTCCGTCGGCCAACATTAAAGCCGACGGAAGTTAGCTAACTTCCGTCGGCTTTAATGCTGGCCGACGGAAGTTAGGGGGATCCGGGCGGCCGCGGAAAAACCCCGCTAACTTCCGTCGGCCACTGTCAGAAGCCGACGGAAGTTAACTTAACTTCCGTCGGCTCGTGGAGGCCGACGGAAGTTATTTAACTTCCGTCGGCTTGCCCAAAAGCCGACGGAAGTTAACTTGGCCGACGAAAATATTTTGTTTTGTTGTAGTGACGACAGCCCCACTCGCTTGCAGCCTCCGAGTCCCGACGTTGTTGTCGTCGTGCAGTCCCCAACCTCATTTCCCTAATTCTTCCTCCTGCTACCACTCGTTGGCCCCATGCTGCTAACACAGTTCTAGGTAATTATATTACAGGTAAATGGGTTATATTCTCTCTCAATTTTCAGTGAAAATAGACTCGATGAGTCCTCGAGCCCTAAGGGGGAATGGGGACAGTGTTCAGTCATGCCCGAAGACCATGGTCGGGGCAGGGAATTGGGGAAGTTCTATAGCTCAGGGAATGGGTCATGTTGGGGATTGGCCTCATTGACATATTGTTGGCGTGCTTTTTGGTCACACACTGAAACACGTGTGGCCTGGGAGATCAGCTTGACTCCGGTGTAGATCCTACATCTTAGAGAAGGGTTCAGGGCGTGCTAGTCAATTTGACCCTGCAACTGACAAGGGATTAGAAAATATAGACATTAATAGCATAGTCGATCGGTTGGTAAGCCGATGACTATGGTATAAAAGATAAAACCATGAACCAGTGCATCAATCGGCTGAACGGCCGATAGCCTGAGTTGGCCCAATTGAGCGAGTGCACCATCGGCCGATGGAGGAAATAATATATGCACCCTTTAACGGTGAACATGATACGGAGATGAATTAAACATAACTATCAACTTGTACTCTGATAGAAATAAATAAAGCATGCTAGATAATAGATCTATATCATGGAAATTATCACAATAACTAGATCGGACCTAACCGAGACAGTAGCTTGCCATGATGATCTGAACAATATATCAACGATTCAGGCAAACTTTATTTAGATGAACAATACATGACATGAAAAAGATACAATAGCAAGAGATGTCGGACTTAACCGATGAAGCCTCAAGCTATCAAACCCATATCACTTCAATCTAAGAAATCAAACCTAACTGATGCAGCCTTAGACCTAGCCAAATACACTGAGAACAACCAACGACCGTGTTGTTTCACTATTCTTCTCAAGAGATAGAACTGAATTGATGCAGCTGTGAGGGTACTAACCTAGTTGGCACGGAAGTCGGGGTTAGCGGGACTCACCTCTTCGCTGGATTTCAAACTGATGTAGACCAGCTCCAAGAGCCCGAGTCTCGCCGAATAACCTTGGGGCACAAAGGTGGCGATGCGCCGATTGTAGATCGAACGAGAGTTAAACTAATCCTAACCTAGGGGATACATATTTATAGTCCGTACACTTATCGTCCAAGTAACCTATCCTACCGATTTCGAGTGATCTATAACCATCTTCTACTCTTATCTCCATCAGCTCCCCTTCCGATCATACAGCTATTGTGGACGGACTTGTTTGACTTTCTTTGACTGGATCTTCCATGACCTTCTATTGACCATGCGACAACTCGTAGTGGGATCCTGGGCCTTACCAAATCTTAGCGTCAATACATACCTATTGACATGTGTATTTGCAATAATGCAACTATAAGCAATGTTTACGGGTTGAGGTTTATTATGTGAAGTATCGATACTATACGTATAAACTCTACCTGTCATATAGTATAATGATCAAAAGATTTACATTTTGCCTTAAAATATAAAGGATTATAAAGTACTTATTTTCCAATATCATCATTCATTCAATTAAATTCCTATTTTATCTCAACCATATTTTTGCTTCAATTTGCATGTACTTCTTATTAGAGGAAGATGTCATAGTTTTTTCTTCATCCTTGAATTTTTCAAAAAAAACTAAGATCTACTTATATAATAGAGATTGCATTATAAGACGAAGAGAATATATAACCTTTGTTAGAGTGGACTAGTATCAGGTGTTGGATTGATCTAGCTAATAGACCTCCCTGGTCAGCAAGAAGGGGCCCACCACCTTCATGCTCCTAGATTTTTGACCAGGGTGTGCACACAACTCCTTTTCTCAATGCGCAAAATGCAGTTTGTTGCAACTGATTTTCGCTTTGATCGGGACCATCCCTATCCTCTTTAAACTACACCGAGTCCCATCTATGCTATATATAAGTTAGGCTTCGGATGCAGACGTGAGGTGAAGATTTCTCGCGTGCACTCTAAAGCCCAATTCTCTAAGTCATCCGATCCTAAGAGCATAAAAAGGTGAATCGTAGTGCAGTTTTTGTCCACTACATGATCTACATCAAATATCAACTAAAATGGCAAGCTCATCTGCAATGCTAGGTATATTCTTTCGCATAAGTGTGTTCATCTATTATGCTGATTAAAGTTTAAAGTACATTTACATATAATTAACATCAAGGCATGGGCGGACCTACCATGGAGCAAGGGATATAGTGTATTTATTTTACTCTTTGTCAATAAGATGATTGTATTGGTGTTTCAAATTTTCATGAAAGAAAACGGTGCTATGGAAAACACAAGATTAAAGCTCACTTATGAAAAATAGTGATAGAATTAAGTATGTTGTGTAAACTTGTTATGGTTGGAACGAGAAGATGTTGTGAGTATTGTTGAATTATTATTTCAAACAAAAAATTCCAATAAAATGCATAACTAATTTATAAGTAATTGTGTTGACATGTACCTTCTTATGCCTTAGTTTGCAACTATCATAAATCTTCTTGATACTAACTCAACATCATTCTTTAATATTTATGATGGCTATGGAGGTTAATTTGATCTCTATTTTTATCTTCTTAGAATTTTGTCATTACGATTGCTTATCTAGATTGATTGAGTATATTTCGGTTATATTTGTGTTTTGTAGTATGCTTTTTTTCGCGTCGGTTTTAGAAATTCTGGATTCCTCCACTGCATCAAAGTATACCACTTTGGTAGGGCATCCGAATTCAGAATCAGATAGTCTTCATGTCTTCACGTAGCTAGCTATGATCTAGCCGTGCTGAAATCAATTTATCATACCAGCGATGAGAGGTCGTCATCCAACACAGTGACCACTGGCGCACGGTCAGATTCCCGCCGCCGCCGCCGTGATTGATACCGGATCAATCCAACATCGATACGATAAGCTCGCCGCTTTCACCTCGGCCCATTCAATTGTACGAAATTATAGGCTTGCGAGCGGTGGCATCTTGGGCCATATTTTTGGCTGGCCCGGCAACCCATTCAGTCGGTTCGGTGTCGGCGTGCTGTGATTGTCGCAGTCTCGCACACGAGGCGGGACGAGAGCCGGAGAAGGGAGCAGACACCGCGACCTCGGCGTGCAAAGGCGGCGAGAGTTCCATGGCGACCAACCACCTCCGCCGCCTCTTTGCGCCGGCGCTGTCTCGAGGTTCTCTGCCTCCTCCAGTCCTCTCCCGCCTCGCGTTCTTCTCTAGCACCGCCTTCACGGATCAGGCGGGGGCGGCGGGGGCGGAGGCGGAAACCGCCGAGAAGAAGGGGACGGCTGTGAGCGGCGCCGGGAAGGAACCGGCGGCGGAGGTTAAGGGAGGCGACGCTGGTGCGAGGAAGGAGGAGGGGGAGGACGAAGGCGGCGAGTACATGAACAAGGCCACCGGCGAGATCGGCGGCCCGCGGGGACCCGAGCCGACGCGGTACGGCGACTGGGAGCGCGGCGGCCGCTGCTCCGATTTCTGACCACTTCCCGCCGACAAAGACGGCAGCTTTGCTCCCCCGCATGGCGTGATCTGTCAAAAATGGCAAAGATGGTATACTGTTATGGCACTCTGTGCTCTCCTTTGTTTATCTGGAATAAGTCAAGTTGTTATGCATTCTGAATTTCTATCCCCATGAATCTTACCATGCTAATATCAAATTTCTACTGATGTTTTGTGGATTCGTTGAGCTCAAAGATGAGATGGAGTGGCGTGTTCTGTAATTCAGTGCAATGTTTGTGAGCCCTTGTAATTTGACACTAGGAAAGAATTCCCCCATGGCTCCATGGTGAGGTTATCTGTACCTTCGTCAGCTGGTCTCATTCTCTACATATGTGTTTCAGTAGCATGGTCGATTAGCTCCGGTTATTGTTGCAATCCCGACACAGAAAAATTGCAACTTGCAAGCATGCCAATTCAGCAAGGCATGTGGAAAAGCATTCGTTTTATGCTGTATTTGTATTATCTTGCTACTGTTCATCAGTATATGACGATGGGGGATCTCCTCTGTTACTCTAAAAAAATGTGGAAAAGCATTCTACAGTGAGGATGGATTCAGGGACAGTGTTCAGTCTGAATTTCACTTGTTCTAGATTGTTCAGATTGCATTTCAGCATTCTTTTGAGCGTGCAGCTGCAATGCCCTGCATTTTAGCCTGATGCCACTATCCATGCGCCCAGAATGGTCTAAATTTTAAATCTTTCTGAAGAATTTGGGACTTGGTATTATACACCATGATCATGGTGTTCTGGCTGCTTTCATCTTGAGTGATTTGAGCAGCCTGCTTTTTTCCTCTGTTCTCATTTCTCAGTGTTGCTTCACGAATTCTGATTGTTCAAAATTACATAATTTCAGGGGCTCGTTGTTCGAATAATTTTGTACCAATCCAACAGATTTCACTCCCATGCCTACCTATCCTGCCACAGCCCATGAAGAATCTGTCAGTGTCACTCACCAGATCAGTAGAATGTCACATCTGTCGCAAATCCCTACAGTATAGCCAAAAATTCTTGCTTTCCTTCGACCACAAGATCATTAAGCCGAAATTACCACCTACCACGTAATAAAAAAAGCTAGAAAATTGCTAGGTTTGGCGCGAAAGATCGAATTTTTCAGGTGATGTTAACATCCTGCTGCGCCATGCGTGCATTGCATTCCGCTCAGCTGAAACGCTTCCATCTCGTCGTGACGTCGTCCATCTCCAACGTCCAATTCTCTCTATAAATAGAGCTAGCGCCATTGATGCATTGTCCATCTCAAGCAAGCAAGCAAGCAGTCTACTGCTCACCAGACCCAAGCCATGATGCCGACGCGCTACTCGACGGCCGTGGTGGCGCTCGTCATCTCCGTCGCCGCCGGCCTCGCCGCGGCGGGGTCGTCAGACCTGTGCGGCCTCGCGAAGACGGCGTTCAGCGACTGCACGGCGTACGTCGCCGGCGGGGAACCGGCGGTCTCGCCACGCTGCTGCAAGGGCCTCGGCGACATCAGGGAGCTGGCGACCACCGTCACCAAGCAGAAGGTCGTCTGCACGTGCATCCTGGCGGAGATGCTCGCCGCCGGCAGGATCAACTCCGGCCGCGCCGCCAGGCTCCCCGCCGCGTGCCACGTCCGTGTCCGCTTCATCCCCACTAGCCCCAGCTTCGACTGCTTCCGGTAATAAAAACACACTATTATGCTTCAAAAATTCTGCTTTTGAGATTCTTTTTTCTTCGTGTAAAACTGTTTCTTTATATTTTTTCAGGATTCGTTGAGGAATAACCAAGTAGATTAGCTGATTTTCAAAAAGCATCAAACACGAAGGAGATACCATTTCACTTTGAATATATATGTTGATCATTGCAACTTGCAAGCTTAATTTATATCAAAATAATCAGCATATGTTATTTCTCTTCTAAATATTTTCAGCGATTCTCAAATCTCAATCTTGGTTGACAAGTCTCTTTCGACTTTGGCTAGTGCAGTTTTGCTTTCTTGATTAATAGACAAGCTTTAACGCTAAGATTAATGTTATTTCCAACGCTAGCTGCGGTCTTGAGCTTAATTTGTCCTACTCTAATTACGCTCGTGTGTAACTGTGTGTGTACACGTGTCAAAATTAGTAGGTAGAAATTAACGGGACACTGAGTCACTGACACTTGCTTACTTCACTGGGCCCATCCAGCCAGCTGCAATCTGGGCTTCTGTCCCAGCTAATCCTTGCCCAAATAGTTATCCTGTCTCCTTCAAGTTTCGTCTTTTTTTTTCTAGTCCTTTTCTTCAAGTTCTATTCAACATTTCACCTCCCTCCATTTTTATTATATTTTGTATAATCAAAATTTTTTAACATTAGACTAATTTATAAAAAATATATCAACAACTATAATATTAAATTCACCATAAAATATATATGTTAATGGTGTAATTATATGATATTATGTAGGGGAAATGTTACGAGCACAAGACAAAGGTAGGGGAAATGATCAGGTGTAGTTTCTGTCACATCATGGAATAGTAGGGGAACAATGAACAATTTGCTGTGTTCGTTTGAAACATGGTTCAGGCATAGGGGTGGCAACGGGGCGGGACGGGTCCGGGTTGGTGAATACTAGACCCGAACCCGGACCCGGCCCCGTTAGCCCCGCGGGTGAAATTTTTCACCCGGATCCGGACCCGTCGGGTCCCCGCAAACCCGTCGGGTCCCCGCGGACCCGTTTTGAAATTTAAAAATATACAAATGACATAATTTATAAATCACAAATATAACAAAATTCAAACTAAATATCACCGTAAATCATCTTGTTTATATTTTCCAACATTCCAACAAACAAAATTCATCAATATTAAAGTTAGATTTTTTATCATCTTACATTAGACCAATATATATATACATATATATACATATACATATACATATACATATATAAATATACATATATACATATACATATATAAATATACATATATAAATATACATATATACATATATAAATATATACATATATATAAGTTTTTTTATTTATTGGATCGGGTACCCGCGGGGACCCGCGGGTTAAATAATCAATCCGAACCCGAACCCGACATTATGCGGGGCCCCGACCCGATGAACCCGCGGGTGAAAAATTGAACCCATCCCCGGCCCCGTAGGGGCGGGTCCCCGGCGGGTCCCCGGCTCCACCGGGGATATTGCCACCCCTATTCAGGCACTAAGGGAAAAGAAGCTCATCTTATGGTGTTTGGTTCTATGGACTAAAATTTAGTTCGTGTTACATCAAATGTTTAGACATTGATTTGAAGGACTAAACGTAAACTAATTATAAAAATAATTGCAGAATTGGAAAATAATTCGTGAGACGAATTTATTAAGTCTAATTAATTCATGATTAGCAAATATTTATTGTAGCATTACATTGTCAAATAATGACATAATTAGGCTCATTAAATTAATCTCGCGAATAATCCACCGATTATGAATGGATTTTATAAATAATCTACATTTAATATTCCAAAATAGTATTTAAACATTCGATGTTACACGGACTAAAATTTAGTCCATCAATCCAAACACCCCCTTACTCTTATCCATGGGGAGACCCTCCTTTCTGTGATGACAATGGCCTCAAAGAAGGGCTACTGGACTCCTGAAGAAGACGGGAAGCTCATGAGCTACATTCAGAAGCATGGCCATGGAAGCTGGAGGGCCTTACCTGAACTTGCTGCAGAATAAGATGGACAAACTCTCTGAAACTAGACATCAAGAGAGGGAAGTTCTCACATGAGGAAGAGCAAACCATCCTCCAGCTCCACTCCGTCCTTGGCATCAAGTACGACCTGCACTTCCTTGCCTGACATTTCATGATTCTCAACGCAAGTGTTTTGAATAATCTGAACTGAACAAGGTGGTCAGCTATTGCAAAACAAATCCCTAGACGGACAGATAACGAGATCAACAATTTCTGGGATACACACGTCAGGAAGAAACTCATCAAGATGGGCATTGACCCAATGACCCACCGCCCAAGAACTGATTTCTTTACCAGCTTATGATACATCACAGTATTTTCTCTACTTACAAACATGAGCGTCAGCAATGGCTCGAGCCTGTAGAGTAGCACAGGTGTATTCTTGTTTCAGCGCCATAGCTCCATTCATAAACTTGTTTTACTTTTTATGAGGTATGTTTGACACAGATCCAACTTGAGATCTATATTAGATCTAAAGTTTATATGATAAAATAAAGTGGGTTAAATTTTTATTTTTAATTTAAAATAAAAATCAAATGGCTCAACTACAACTTACAACTTCAAATCCATGATTTATTGGAGATAGTTTAACAGCTCAAAGAAATCTTGGATCTATAGTTGTGTCAGAGAGGACCATAGTTACAAACATAACATTTCCAAAACCTATATACAACAAAACTGTACAAGCCATCATGAAGGGTTGCATCAGGTTGTAAACAGTTAGGCAGTCAGTCACAGATTCCATATTCCTGGCTTCTCAGTACGGCAGATAGTGAGCATCTCATCATACTTGGAAGCATTGACGAAGCCCCAAAGCTGAATTTGGTCACGTTAGCACAAGCAGATTTCATCAAGAGATGTGACGAAAATTAAATTGAATGGCATAGCACCTCGACATCTTTGATTTCAAACTCCTGGGAACGTGATAAGCATGTGTTGTTAAATGTCTCTGATGTGGAACTTGAACCATTCAGACTACAAAGATCAACAAAACAATGACGATAAGTGTGTGGGGTAGTAAAAGAAGCTTAGATGGCAGTTGGCACTGCATGCAAACAAGGCATGATAGATACATGCTAACAATGGAAGTTTTCTGTGACAAGTGGGAGGGAAGGATAGAGATTACAGATCTCCATCAAGATAGAGGGCAAAGTGACCACCACCTCCCATTGCCAAATAATCAGTGGAGCAAAATGTGAAATAGTTATTAGCACCTGCAGCTCAAAATTCAGAAGTCATCCTAAGGAAGCAAATCAGGAGCGCTTTTGACACTAAGTTCAAGGAATAAGATCGCCCTAGCAGTAAGCTAACATTTACCACAAGTCCACAACTTATTTATAGCAATATTTACAATAGGATCAACAATAACTATCATAAGCACGTGATAAGGACAATATAATGTAGGAAACTAATGAATGAGAAAAATACATATCATGTGCATATAGTTGGACACAAATCCTGTGAAAGTAATAGACAAAAAATAAGTACCTGTTGAACGATATATAACAGGACGGCCAGCTACATTAGTAAACACAAAGCAATTGTTGGTCCCCTAAAAGATTAAATGTAAACCACTATCATGGTAAGATCAAATATATATGCATTTTTTTAAGAAAAGAACATAATTGACATATGCACAACAAACCTGATACTTCTTTTTGATCAATGGCTGCAATGGGGCCTCAACCATACCACCAAAAACAGCGCCTTTTCGATCCCCAACTATCTGTCACAGAACATATTAGAAAGTGGGGACATCAGCAATCGAATTTACAGGAATCTTAAGGGTAGATGAACACTATGTCTAGTTGAAATAATAACAGTGCTTAGCCCCAAACAGTAGGTACAAATTTCTATCAGAATTTCATGGGGGAAAGAAAAAAACTCCATTTCAGTGCATTGGATTTTCTGCAATATTTCAACAAGAATTATGTGTTATAAACTAATTTCTACATCCAAAGATTGCAGTACATATGAATCCAATATCACTGGAGAGTGAAATTTTTTTCATAGAAAACAAAAGGAAATTGGCAATTCATTCTTCTTTCCGTGTGAATAAATGAGATGCTTTTGTGGAAACCAGATGATCTAGATATAGCAACTTCAATAACAGATCTCAATGTTGCTCACAAAGATCCTAAAGAACTTTTTAAGTACAGTCAAATAAAAAAATGCCCATGTTGAGAAGTATACAAAATATTCATGAATAAAGCTACCATCTCCGATGAACAATCCATCCATCAGACAAATAATTACCATGCTCTGGACTTACAAAACAAACCTACTCCTTTCCATGGGAATATACATGGAACATAGCATATTTGCAACAACAACAATAGTGTAACAGTACAACAGAGTCAGCTATATTTTAAGAGCAATCATGAAGTTGTGATCATTCTTTAAATAAAAGATGATAACAAGTGCTGGATACATTCAAATCTTTGGATAGTTCATGCTTGTTAACTTGTTATTAGCATGAACCCCCCATCAGCAGCAGTCATTTCTCATCTATCTGTTTGTAGATGAGCTATCAGGCTTTTAAAATTGTAACAATAATTTTTCTGTTTAAGCTTACTGATGTCCACAGTATAATACACAATTTTTAAAATATGGGAACATCAGGACATCTGGTTATTCAAAAAGATATTGCAATGTTTTGACCAGGAAGGTGAAATTTTGAATTTTTATTTATTAATTTTTGAGAATTCCAAAATGGCACAATGCTGAATCTTATATAGCGCTTAACCTATCAGAAATACTTGTGTAAGCATATGGATCATTTGGATTACACAAAGGAAAAAGGCAAAAGCAGAGTGGTTGTCTCATTGTATTTCATGAAAGGACAAAAGGTGAAAACTATATAAAAAATATTATAGAACATACCAAAAGTGAGTAGCCAGCACAAAGCATGCTCCTTCTATACAGAGTAGATAAAGATATTCCATGTCTCCAAGTACTGCACAAATGTGAAAATAGATATCAACTAATGATGTATACAACCAAGATGGTGATAATCAGCACATATTTGATTGCAGAGCTTTTTTGGAGTCTGGACCTGTATACCAACATCCATTTCCTTCCTTGAACAAGTACAGGGAGATATGTATAAAGAACAGTTCGCATTGTTTTGGACAAAAGCATAGATGATTCAGACATGGCTGGTAACTTATCATGTGAAACAGATTCCTTTGATCCCTTGAGTTCTAATCCAGGTGCAACTGATTCTATCAGAACAGTTTCATCATCAATGTTGTAGCTGGCCTTTTGTCTAAAACCACCAAGTCTGCCTGCCTTGTTAATAATTTTTCCAATAGAATGCTTCCCTCTGCTAAGCAAGCCCTTCTTTCCATTGCTTCCCTTCCTGACAGGTGTTAAGGTTGGATATTCCATATTGAGATTCTTGTCACGTATGATCTCCGTTGAATCATTGCTGGAGCTTGATGCCGACATAAATGACATCAGAAATGCTCTGAAGGAAGATGTGTCAGGGCCATTAGGAATCTCAGGATTTTCAACCGAATCGTCATCATCATAGATATTTTTATGCTCTTCAGTGACCTCCTGCAAAAGATAATGAAAATTTATGTTTTCTTGTCATGTCATGGCCAACAAAATGGAAGTACCTTCCTAGTCATCAATAGCTCAGAGGCAAACAAATTGGTAACAATTCCTAGCTTCAGTTTCTTTTCCTTCAAAAAACTTCCATTTTAAACTTATGAATTATGATCAATACAAATGGTTACAAAATCAACATACCGTCAACAACAATTTTGCTCTTCACAAAAAGGAAAATAAGTCCAAAAACATTTTGCCTTCACACTTTCAAGTCATTAGTCATTGGATGTGACTTATCACAAAATTGCAACAGCTCATCTCACAAGTCATATAAAACGATCACCTAACAGACCAAAACATAACATAACACTAAAAATGGCATTATGATACACTTTTTATTCTCAGGACATTCCATTTTCAAGCACCTAGCTTCACAATTAACATAACTACAGAGTAATTCATTACTGTATTGTCTAAATGCACACCGCCATCATGGTCTAATTCTAACCCAGTTCAACCGGCTCCACATCATTGCTCAACTACGAATTAACTTAGCCTAGTGGATTCTTACACACTATGCAGTTTTATCCTTGAAGAACTAGATCATGTATCAATAATAGCACCAATAGCATATCACATATTCCCATCTCAGTGTCACAGCTAGTAGGTAGGCACCTAGCTTCACAATTAACAACAGCTAGGAGGCTCCAAACCCTCAAACCCTAGTAGAACCCATGGACGATAAATAGCAATTCCATGAAGATGCAGGCGCTACACCGTGATCTCTACACGTAGTGCGCAGATCTGCACGCAAATCGTCCTATGGTGCGAACTAAGAGCAATTGGATCAGAAACTAAACCAGAATTTAGAGATGAAGAAATCTACCGAGGTATGAAGGGGAGGGGAGTGGGCCGCTCACCGGGAGGTGGGAGGGATGGCGCTGGCTCTCCCGCTCGGAGATGGGGTTGAGGATGACGGTGGCAAGGTCGGACACCAAGTGCACCGCCTTGCCGCCCAGCGACGACGGCAGGTACCCCTGCCCCATTCCTTCTCTCCGCGACAGCTGCCCTCTGCTACTCAAAGTCTAGCAGGCAAGCGTAAAGAGAGAGCTGAACACCATGAGCTCCTCCTCCGCCACCGCCGCGCCCGCAAGCTGCAGGGGATTGGGGGAACGAGGACGGGCGAGAAGTGGCGCGAGGCGAGGGGAAGGGTGCCGGAGTGGAGACGCGCACGTCCGGCCTCCTGTCGCTTTCCAGTTTCCACCACTTAAATGATAAAAAATTATATAAAATTTATTGAAAAAAAGTATTTTAAAACAGTTTACCATTTTATATAAAAATATGTCATTGGTGTGTCACTGACAGATGGGGGCCGCCACAGTCACTGACAGTGGCATATAGGCAATTTCTGAAAATTATAATGGTATGCGAGTAATTTTTCCTTATATAAATTAGTAGTGTACACCCTGCTAACGTAATGATAAAAATTAAAACATAATAAATGTGTTAATAGTCTAAATAAATGAATATATGTAACTTAACATATTTAACATATCTATCTCACGAAGTTAAATTGTATAAAAGGCATGTTAGATTTATCTATACACTTTCAGTGAACATTCAACATTTCCTATTCTCATGCACATTTAAAATACAAAGACAAAGAACTTCATTCATTCTGTGACTTAATGTTCACCTAATTTTATCCATGTTTTGGGTATTTCAAGGAGTTTGATCATAGTTAATTAGTTATCAAAAAGATATCGGGTGATTGATTATTTAACAAAGTGCACTTGCAGAATTTATCAGTAAATGATAAATGATGACAATTGACAAACTTTCAATGCATGATTTTGTATGTAGGTCCTTATTAAGTGCAAAGCACTACCCATCACCGGGGACCTGGCAAACAAATTATGATCATCCACAATAATAAGGTGATGAGTTGATGACAACCACTTGGATGAAAATGAAAAGCTCAATAAGCTATGAACCTGATCACTGATCTTGAGGGGCACAACATCACTAACTAATTTATGTTCATGTAAATGATATGTTGAACAAAACTAAGTTCTAATACACACATGATCACTATTATAAGGGAACTGTTTTAAGTATTTCAAGAGTTATAACCTCTGATAAACTAACCATAATACTTTATGAGTGTATTCGCCTTTTCTTTTAAGTTAAGATAAAAAATTCTGATTGTTTTCCTTTTGACAACATTGACATGTCACACCTGCCGTGCCAACAAAATTTCAAATCCAAATGAGCTACAAGTAGATAAAAAACACTGGAAATATAATATGAAAAAGGCATTGAATCAGCTATACCAACATTGATATTGGTATAGTTGATGCGTTAGATATGCTACTCCAAATGCGAGCATTAAATTTATCCCATATTAATAAGCTTACAGGCCAATCAACTAATTAGAGTAACAGAGTAATAATGAGTTAAATTTATAGCCAGAAGAACTGAAGAAAACATCTAATTGAGGTGTCAATCGACAACAAATTGGCTACAAAAAAAAGAGAAAAAAAGATGATGCAGCTAAGCACATGAGTATATAACATCAAGGTTGAAGAAAGACAGCAGAAACATACATGTATAACTATTTAAGCTAAATCAACAAATACCCACTTAGGTAAATAAAACGTAAAGAATGAATGAAAGAACCTTTCCATCACGAAGGTAAAAAAATGTAGTTCCTTTTGAGAATTAAGAATTAATTTCACAGAACTTTTGAAAAAAATGTGGTAGAAAACTTTGGAGCTCCTAATCAAAATGTGGGATCTCGCAAATCCCAAACAAGCACTGTCATTTTTAATTAGGAAGAATTTGTACCGGAAGGTACCACCTCCCTTTAACCCTTTTATTTAAATTATCGTTATCTTTAGCGTTCATAATTTATTAAAAAAACACTTCTCCCTTCTCAACCAATCACAACCATCTTTTATTTAATTTCTATACTTGCTTCCATACCTCAATTAACCACAATCATCTCACATTTAATTTTATCTAATTCCTTAATCCCTTCAAAAAAAATCTAATTTCAGCTATAATTTGTGACCAATGAATGAAATAAGCCATATCAAACAGAGAAATGCACACGACATGGCCAGTGATTCGACTGAACATCACCTCCGATTCAGATATCAAAGTCAACTGTAAGTGGATAACGTACGCACGCGCTTTCTTTTTTCAATTCCGAGGGGAAAACGAAGCTAACGGGGGTGTTTGGATCCAGGGGCTAAATTTTAGCCCATGTCACATCAGATGTTCCGACATTAATTTGAAGGACTAAACGTGAACTAATTATAAAAATAATTGCAGAACCAGAAACTAAATCGCGAGACGAATTTTTTAAGCCTAATTAATCCATAATTAGCAAATGTTTACTGTAGCATCACATTGTCAAATCATGGTGTAATTAGGCTCATTAGATTCGTCTCGTGAATAATCCTCCGATTATGAATGGGTTTTGTAAATAGTCTAAATTTAATACTCCAAAATAATGTTTAAACATTGGATGTGACAGGGGCTAAAATTTTAGCTCCTGATCCAAACACCCCCTACATATGTAATGCGATGATGTCCCACCTCTACCTACTACCTGAAAGCAGCCTTCTCCTAAACTGTAACTGTTCTTCAGCTTCAGCTCGAAGAGGCCACTTTTTTATGTAGTCAACTGGTGTTGACACGAAAAACGTGTCCACGTACTGATGTTGGTTTGACGATCCAAAAGCGCGCGGCCGTTTTAATGATAAACCCTAAAATGTCGCGAGACGTTGACGTCACGTTCCAACGACCCTTAAACAGTGGTAAGGAAAAAAATCGCCAGACAATCAAAAAAATATTTAGAAATAAAGTTCAATTAGCCGAAGTGTTGGAAAAATAATTAAACCGGCCTAAGCGAGGCCGGTTGGACCGAAGGAGGTCCGACGGTTAGACCGACCAAAGCGGGCCGGTCGGACCAAAGATAATTCATCGGTCAGACCGACGATGCGAAGTGTGCCGCCGAAGGTGGCTTCGACGATGTGTGCGAAGGGGGTCCGAGGATCCGAAGGGAGGCCTTCGGGCATCGGGCGGTTAAACCAGAAGCGGGGTCCCGATCAGACCGAGTGCACGCGTGGAAGCCTTCGGCGCGTAGGCTCCGAGTGCAAAGTGATCTGGTGCGGAGGGGTCAGTCGGAGCGGCGTAGAGACACCGGTCAGACCAGGGCTTCAGTGCGAGACACCCCGGCATGAAGTGTTCCGGCGTGAGGCAGTCCGATGGAGGAGCCTGGTCGAACCAGTGAATGGACACCGGTCAGACCGGAGGGTGCTGGCGATGGCGCGACAAAGCGTCCCGACAACATCCTGACGGCGCGGCACGGCAACAGGCGGTCCGACCGGTGGGAGGCCTTCGGTTAGACGACAGGTCCTGAAAAACAGCCTCCGGGCTCCGGCGACCTAAGAAATTGTAGCAAATCACCCCCAAAATCCTCGGTGAGGAATCTAAGGCCCTGTTTGGGGGAGCTTCTGACTGGCTAGATACTTCTAGTATCTAGAAGCTCCCCCAAACAGTATCTCGGGTAGTCCAGATTTTCAAAATCTACAGAAGCAGTTAGTCTCTCCAAGCCTAGTAGCTGAAAAGCTGGCTAACCCCAGCTTCTCCAGATTCTGCAGATTTTTATTTACCTACTATGTCACTGAATAAAATCCACCCACCCAACAGCTAGCTACTCCAACCAGCCAGCTAGATACTCGGACTAGCTGATTCTGAGAATCTGCAGCTCCCCCAAACAGGGCCTAAGTGTGATAACTCTAGAAAACAAGAAAATATCAAGTGCAATCCGGCCAAAGGCCGAATTTCCAATGGTAGCAAAGAAAAACCGATAAAAATGATAAAAATCTGTTACGTGGATTACACGGATGATTCACAGGCGAATCAACAAGGGTTATCATGATTACGACGCGGCGGACGGAGGGCTTTCAACACAAACCCACGAAGATGGACGTTATGTATAATCCTAGGGCAAGGAAAGTAGATTGAAATAAAAGTGTGATTCAAAACTAGGGTTTTGAGTTGATCTGTGGAGATACCCTTTGAATCAGCCTTACCTCTATATTTATATGGGCTGGTCTCAAGTTTCCTGGCACCTAATTTGAGTAGGATTCGACCAAAAGTGGTTAAGATTTAATTAGAGATCAAAACAGCTTGAAACCAACTCTATCTCTAATTTTCAGACTTGGGCCGGTCTGACCGGGCCTACTAGGGCTGGTTGGACCGGGTTGTGCCAGGAAAGGCATATTTTCGGCCCAAATTACCAAAAATTGATATTTTGACCATTAATTTCATTTTTTGCTATCAACAACTGGATAAACACGTATCTTTTAAAGGTGCAGTTGATTAAATCTTGTATGGTTGGCCTCTGTTTAGCAGAATTGTCGCAGGACAAGTGTTTCTCGATGAAAATCCAGGAGCTACCGTCGTCGCTTAGTTGGTCAGTGCGAGCAAACCGACCAATTATTCGTCTTTTCGCATTGCTCCCACTGGGTGCCCATGCCCCCAAACCCTATAGAGAGAAAGCTAAGGCAACATGGATAGAGAGAGGAGGGAGGAGGAGGATGACCTTGCAGCCGAGCGAGCAGAAGCGGAAGGAGTTGGGGAGGCTGTGGTAGTAGATCTCACAGGTGTTGGTGACGCCCTTGCCCGATCTGGCCTGTGGCCAGCCGTTGAGGAAGACAATCTTGGCATTGTTGATCATGTACGTCTGTGAAATTAATGCATACACATCAGCCAAGGGGGATGGGCGCGGTGGGCCTCGGATGCGGCGGAAAGAGAGGAGAGAAGAGGGGAGAAGGGTTGCGATGTGGTGAAAGGAGATGAAACGGACGAAGAAGTCACTCTGCTTTTGTGAAGAGGAGAGAGGAGTGGGAGGGGAGAAAGGCGAGGAAACAGGGCGGCGGCGGAGGCTTGACGATCGTGAGGGGAAGAGGTGTTGCACGAGTTGCAACAGAACGGGGCGGTGGCGTGAGTGTGGGGAGGGATGAGGTTTGGCTGGTTAGGGTTTGGTAGGGTGCCGTCGTGCGGGTGGGAATCAACGGTGCAGATTTTCTGAATGAGTAATGAGTAAAAATGAATGGTTCAAATTGTTTAGATGAGTAAATCAACTCGCCAATTATATATTGGTATAGATATAGATTCACTTGTTTTAACCCTAAAAAATTATATTAAAATTCATATTTATCCACCCCTCTAAAAAATATGACATTTCTAATAATTCAACTATATAAAACACTTTGTTTTTATCTACTTATTACTTATACCTTACTCCGTAGTCATTGCTTTACCACACTAATTTCTAATTAATAAAACACAATACTTTAGTGTTTTTTCTATTATTACTAATTTAACATTTTTCACGGAAGTAAAATATTTGTAGTGTTAAGGATGTACATACAATTATATTTCTAATAGGAGGATTGGCAATAAAAAATATCCATCACACGTAGAGAATGATAAAAGAGTGAGTATCATTAAATAATAATGATATGAAAATAAATACATAGATAATAATATTGTTTCGAATTTATTTTTGATCGGAACTTTTGATTTGAACTCTCAAAACTTTCAATTTTGCCCCCAACAGCTAGCCTCACGATGGGGGCTATAAAAACCCTTCTCTCCTTTTCGAGGGGGCTTCTCAACTCTAACCCTAACACTCAAACCCTAAAAGCCTCCCTCTCTTTCAAGTCTAAATCTCCAGTATTTTTTTGCAATTTCGCTTGAGAGTTCTTCACAAATATTTTTGCAGTTTCTTTTCTCTATCTTTTGAGAAGATTTTGGGTGGTTGAGTTGATTGGTTTTATTGTAAAATCTTTGAACACTTGAGTTCATAGAAAACAAATCAAATTTGTTTTGTTACTCTTAGAGATTGAGATATCCTAGATGGTAAGGTGTCACTCGTGAGGAACTAAAGATTGTGGTGTGCCCGAGAAAATTTATGAAGGTTCTACCTCACCTCCGGAAGGGAAGAGGTAACTCTTGTCAAAACCAAACTTAGTGTCGGCTAAGGCTTGGTGAGGAAAATGGTTGAAAGAGACCCGACCTATTGAGATCCCTCAACGGAGACGTAGGATTGGTGGATCCGAACTCCGGTAAATATTCACGTGTTCTTAATGTTCATGAGCTAATTCATCATATGTATACATGTTTTAGCCCAATCTATATCCTCATGCTTGTTTGATTGCAATTAATGAATGTGATAGCTTCATAATACCTATTTGAACTTGCAACAACAATTGGTTTAAACTAGGACTCATTAGAAGCCACTAGATTTAAAGTTTATTGGTTAATTACGCTTATTGCTTGTTTTAGCCTGATCTCTAAATCTACCCCATGAATCTATTTTTCCTTGCATAGACATACTCCTGACAACTAGTTCTTACTTTATATTCTTATAGAATTGCCATAAAAATTCTTGAAGAATAAACTTTTTTCAATTCTTGCTAGCTCATACTTTAATATTGCCCGATCTACTTGCTAGCAAGGTTCTAGATCATTTTTCTTTGTAAAAGTTGGAACCATTATCATTACACATATTTCTATTCATTTACTTTGTTGGATAGATTAAAATTATTATTTGTTTGGTTTCTAGGTAAATCGGAACTTCCAATTTCCCGTCGGAACTTCCGATTCAAAATCGGAACTTTTGGTCCTGGAAGGTTTCAAACTAATATTTTCGCGAGAATTTTTTAGGAATGCCTATTCACCCCCCCTCTAGGTGACATCAGTGTCCTTTCACCCACAAACTTAGAAACAGGTTTCAATTGCTTTTCCAAGAAAAAAATCCAATGTCTTATGAGAATGTTTTCCACAAATCACACAATACAAGCTATCTTACCAAATTTGCCTTTTACTGTCCTCCATGGGAGGCTTGTCCTATGCAGAGAACGAATGAGATGTAGCCTTCTGTTGTGACTCAGAGCTCTCACTTGCAGAAAACTTCTCCACACCTTTCTCCCAATTTGCCAACTGCTTTGGATCATCCACTTTCTGTTTTGAAACAACGCCTTCTTCCTTCAAACATGTACCCCCCTTCCTACTTGTTTCGATTTCCGGATTTTAGGGCTTCACAGGGTGAAAGAATCCCTTATTGATTCCCCCCTCGGACCACCCCCATCCCTCTAGGTGTGGGAAAGCCGGTTCATAGGTAGAGGATGCCATGAGCGATTTCCCCAATAAGCCATCGGAGAAGAAGAAAGAACTTGCGCAAAGCTATGCAAACCCGAAGAAGGAACCTCTCGCACCCTCCCATCAACTCCAATATGTGGCCACTCCGCCTCCCAATCTAAGGTTTGTGGCTTCTAGATATGACCAAAACAAGTAGAGAGACGCGGAAGAGAAAAATTCTCGTAACTAAGGAGGAGGTTTCCTTCCTTAGGGTTTGCAACCATGGATAAGACTGAATCTCCACAAAGCATATTCTGGGTAGGAACCGATCCGCCATAAACAATACTCAACCTCAAAAGAGAACCCAGCCGAGCAGGAACAAATTTGAGCGATGTGGCATCATCCCCTCTATGTGTGCTTGTTGGTGTCATTTTTTGGTCACACGCGTGGCCTGGGATATCTGCTTAACGCTAGTGCAGGTCCTAAATTCTCGAGGTTCTGAGTGTGCCAATCACTTTGACCCTACAATTGATAAAGTACAACAAAATGCTTAGTAGCAACGATGACCGGTCGTTGAGCCGATGGACATGATATACGCCGATACGCAAGTATCGATGCAAGGCCACCAGGCAAGATTAGCCAATCATCCATCACACAACACCCACGCCATCAGACCGATGGCAAGGAAATCAGTGCGCTATATGCTCGAGCCGATTGATAATCCCCGATGCCAAAGAGACGTAACGCAGAATTAAAAAATAATCTATCGACTTGTACTCCGATAGAATCTAAGCTTAGCACACCAGATAATGTATCCATACTATTAAGTCATCATTACAGCAAGATCGGACCTAACTAAGACCGTTGCTAAATCACAAATAACTTAAAAATCTTTCAACATATCGGGCATACTTTATTTAGATGAATGATGTACAACATAAACCAGATACAATAGATCATGATGTCAAACTTAACCAATGAAGCCTTGAACTAATATACCAGATCTACTTCAATTTAAGAGATTGTAACAATGCAGCTTTAAACCAAGATGATACACCAAGATAAACCAGTAATTACACCGACTGAGCTGACATCACATAAGATTGAATCGATGCAACCTTGGATGATGCTAGCTTAGTTGATATGATCACTAGGGTGGCAGGACTCACCTCTTTGCCAGAGATCGAGATGATGTAGCCCAGCTCAGAGTGCCAAGTCCTGCTATAGTTAACCTTGAATTAACAAGGGTGGTGGTGTGCCGAGAGTAGTTTTTGTGGTTGTAGTTGTTGTGTGTGTCCTTTAATCTACCTACTAGATACATATTTATAGTTTGGAGACTTGCCATCCACTATGATCGTAACTGATTCTATTTTCATCTCTATATTCATCTCTATCGGCTCCTCAATATCCGGTCACGTACAATAGACGAACTTCTTTGACCAACTTTGATCAGACCTATTTGAATTCTACTGACCATGTCGGGTCCTTACTAAGCTTGGGCCTTGACCAATTTCTGGCGTCAATAGTGCTGGAGCGCACAACGAACAGATTTAGCGAGAGCAACGTGGTAGGCCATGACGCGACCGGTGTGGTCATCCATTGAAACACGTCGAGAGCGGGGTTCTCGCTAACTTCACCTAATTCTAGTCCTATTCCCTCCATTGAAAGTGAATACGACAAATCACTTCTGGTCATAACTAGTGTGAAGAAATCAATAGGGATAAGATGAGATGGTATGATAATACTCGTTATGGCAGTAGAACTCTGGGTGTCCGGGCCGAACGGGTGTCGCCGTCGATGTGGAGCAATGCATGCCACATGGCGTTCAGGTCAGTGTCTGAGCCACGCCTAAGCGGTATCCCCCTAGTGTCACACCCCCGCAAACAAAGCCACCTCGTTTCACCATCTTAGACGCAACTGGTGTGCCCCTAGAAGCGTCCAAACCACCACTCCACACGCCCTACTGCCCTCACCGCATCCGCGTCCCATCCTGTCCACTCTTCGCCAGCTCCCCTGCCCAAACGTGCACGACACCCTCGATCACCCACCTCTGCCTCGCCACATCTCGACATCCCGCATGGCAACGCTCACCGTACGTACCATCTGTCGTCCCGCCCGTCGCCAACGACGACACGCAGATCTGCAACACATTCCATGGTTCGTTCGTCCTCTCTATCCCCTGACTTCGTATTTCTCGTGGCGTCACCAGTGTGATGCGATTGTGTGACTAATCTGGTTGCTAGTTCGCATGTATTTTTGGGTTTCTAGGAAGGGTGGGACAAGAACGAGGAGTTCATCATCTCTATCCCACGCTACCGTGACACGGCACATCATCACCAATGAGATCTCCGATAACTATGAGTTAAACCCCCGAGCTTGCCATCCCTTGCCGTGAACCCTAGTTCGTTTCAGATGATCAAATCTCTGAGATCGGACGCGTTTGCTCTGCTATGTGAATTGTGATGGGATCAGAGGGTCATGATCCTATCCCGGCCAAGCAGGTCTACCACGAGCGCCTTAAGCGCTCGTTCAAGGAGGATGTCGTGGTGCACCGTGCACGCCATAGGTGGCTTCCACAAGGTAATCCGTTATTCCGATGTCTTACTCAGTTACTGTTGGTGTGCTTTTTAGTCACGCATTGATACATGCATGGCCTGGGAGATCTGTTTGACTCCAGTGTAGGTCCTACATCTTAGAAAAGGGGTTTAGGGCGTGCCAATCAGTTTGACCCTACAACTGATAAGGGATCAAAAATGATAAACGTTAGTAGCACAACCGATCGGTTGGCAAGAAGATGACTGTGGCAAAAAAGATAAAACCATGAACTAGCGTGTCGATCGGTCGAACGCCCGATAGCCCAAATCAGCCCAATCGAGCGAACGCGCCATCAGCCGATAAGAAAGACATAATATGCATATAGGTCGATGTGCACCCTTCGATGGTGATAACCTTGGGGCTCAAGGGATACATATTTATAGTCCGTAGACTTGCTGTCCAAGTAACTTATCCAGCCAATTTCGGATGAATCTGTAACCACCTTCTGCTCTTATCTCCATCGGCTCCCCTTCTGATCATGCAGCTATTGCGGAGGGACTCCTTTTACTTTCTTTGACCGGATCTTCCTTGACCTTCTGTTGACCGTGTGCCATCCTTGGTGGGCCTTGGGCTTTACCAAATCTCGGTGTCATTACATCCCACCCTAGTTTTGGGGCGTTAAGGGGCATCTAACGCTTCAAAACTATCAGTCATAACTGCCTTATGCCACCAAGTATTTTCACACGGTCGTCTCACATTCATTATTGTCATCTGTAAAACTCTTTGCCATCATCAATAAATACCCTAGTCAATAAATACCTGTCCTCCGTATTCTTCTTTCCACGCTTTCTGCTCACCATCGCTCTAGCTTTAACCATCATCATCAGCTTCTAGTGCTTCCTGATCATAGTCATCTTGCCACCTCCTTCTCTATCATATCACACCAAGAGGGCAGTGAAATGGCTGACTTGAACAGGATCCCCTTGGTAAGTCCCTTCTTCTTTATCTGTTTGGCCCTTCTTTCTTTCCTCCGTGGTTTTCATCCCTTTTTTGAACCATTTTCTCACATGTAGGCTCTTCGGAACCAGGTCTTTATACCAATCGTCACCCACCCGTACAGTTTCTTTTTGGGTCCCCTAGGTAACTCCGATCCAATTGACTTTGTAAACGCCGAGACCTGCTGAATCCCTCTGGCTGGGAACTTTGCTCCGTGCCTTTTCCTTTCTCTATTCCTAGCTAGTGTGACTGGTACCTTAGGGTATCGGCCACTTACCACACCTTCTAGGATGAGATTGATGTCGGTCACTGCATTGGTCTCTCCTTTGCCGTGCCATTCCAGAATGAACTGATGTTGACCGCATTGTGTTACTTCTAGTCTAACGCCCTCAATGCCTTTCTCTTTGGCCATGGACCGATGAGCCCCTCCTTGCTCGACATATACTTCTTGACCTGTCTTGACATCAGTTCACCAGTCCACCCCTTTTCCCTTCATTTCCAGTCATCATACAACATTGGTGCCGACCTGACTGATAACTGGAGCCGATACATCAGGCGACACAACAAAAAAGTCGGCCTAGTAAGTACTCGCGAACACATCGCTTTCCTCACCCTCTGGCTAGAGGAATTTGTTTTTTGCGGGTTGGCCCTGACCCTGACTCTATAGTTCCAATACTTTGCGGAACAGCTTGCCTCCAATGAGAGGACCCCTGGGTTGTTATCTTCTTGGGACCACCTAACGTATCCTCCACCTTGTGTCGGTCGACTTATCGACTGGCAACTTCATCGGCCGGCGTCAGGGTCCATGGTGGTTTCTTCAACTCTAGCTGAATGCCTATACTGCTGAAGCCACCAGAGAGGCCCCTTTCTTCCAAACACTCTTTCCCAAAAACTTTCCAGAGTCGGCACCTCCTACTTTTCGTTGGTGTCACTCCTTGGGTGAAGCGGCCTCGTAACATCCTTCCGTTCCCATATCCATTGCGTCTTTGGCTGCACTTTCAAATTCTCCTACCTCGGATTCTCTAGTTGGATCGTCTGGTTTCCTTTCGGTTTCTATTCGGAGTATGCGCTCCCCGACCAACTGGTCTTTCCCAATGTATCCTGGTACGCAGAGTCCTTCCATATCTTCTCCGTAGTTTGATTTCCCTGCTTGCTCCGGGTCAATTTTACCGATGACCGTTCCTGGTGATGCTCTTACTAGTTTTATCACCCATCGGTGTTCTCGAAGTAGTTGGGCTTTGGCCAGCTTCCTCCTCATCTCTTCTGTAACACCCCTAATTCCCAAAAAGGTAAATATCCAAATAAATAAAAATCTAGCAAAATAATCATAATCTTGATCTGAGAAAATTACATTATGTTCTTGAGGCCAAGATATATTTTTGAGATTTTTTTACAAATTTTTAGAACATTTGCAAGTACCTCATAATTTTTAAACTATTTTGAACAATTATTTTTATTCAGAAATGAATTATAAACAGTAGTGGGCCGCGTCCCTCCCTATCTCTCTCTCTGACCGGCCCAGCCCGCTCACCCCACGAACTCCTCACTAACATGAGGACCCCTCCTATCGGCGCTCTCAGTCTCGCGCCCGAGCCCTTGGCCCACCTGCTAGCCTCCTCTCCTCTCTCTGCACGTGCCCTGGCCCACCCGTCTGCGCCGACCGTTGCGCCCTCGCCCCCTCGCCCGTCGTTGACCGGTTGAGCCCACCTGTCTGCTTCATCTTCCTCGTGACCTCACACCCCCGAGATCCCCGGTCGCCGCCCTAACTCCAAAATCCGCCCTCGCCGGCCCCCTCCCCTCGAATTGATGCCCGACCTTTACTCACCTTAATGACGGTGATCGTTTCCCCCTTGAATCCCCTCCCATTAAGCCCCACGACGTCGTAATTGCCCGAATTAAGCCTCGCCGGAGTAAAACCCCTCTCACTCTCAGCTTTCATGGCACACGACCCCCTCCTTCACTGCCCGACACCCTATAAAAGCCCCCTCTAGCCACCGTTTTCGGTCCTCACACTCGCGTAAGCCCCGCTCAATCAGAGCCCCACATTGCATTTTTGCGCCACCACCATTGATCGCTCTCTAGCCGCCGCTCACCCTCACCGGAGACCGTTTCTGTCGCTATCGATCGCCTCCCCGTGATCGCCATCGCCTCCTCGACCCCAGCCATCACTCCGCTCGAGCTCCTCACCACCGGAACCCCATCGCCGATGAGGACCCAAAGCTTCATCACCGCCACGCTCGTTGCCGGCCACGCTCCGTCGACCCAGAGCCACCGCAACGGTACCATCGAGTTCCCCTCATCACCTTGATTCCATTTCTGGTGACATGAAGTAGTCTTAGCCTTCACCGTCATCGCTGGCCCACCGCCACCCATCTGCCATCGCCGAAGAAGACGACCGGCACGGGTAATTACCTGTGACATGTCGGATTCAATCGCCGCCGTTCAATTGGGCACGAACGATTGAGATTAGAACCCGCATGGATTTAATCTAGGTCGTTCATCTGATCGAATCGGTACCAAGCAACGACAGTCGTCCGGTTTCATTTAAGACACTGAACTTTTATATGGTTTTAATTGGAATTAAAATAAAATGTTATAAATTGTTTTAAACTTCAAAATTTCATAACTTCTTTGAATTAACTCTAAATTTGTCCATTCAATTTACAGAAAATTTGTCTTCTTATTCCCTTCAGGTTTATCCAACAAAATTTATATGCTTGTACTGTGATTTTTATATTATATTATTTGTTTGTTATTTCTCATTTTACATACCGAAAAGATTACGACGCCGTCGAGGAGCCTGAATACTTCCCCGAGATTCCCCCTTCCTCCTTTACTGAGCAAGGAAAGGCACCAACCCATTTTTGAGCATAGTGAACCCAGTTTTTAAATTAAATATCGCTAAAATCCATAGGTTATAATTGCATTAGTCCAATCAAATGCCCTACAATATATTTATTAGATCCCCGACCTTGATGTGCAAACCAAAGCCATGCTATCGAGCCTGAATTCCTTGTCACCATGATACTTACTAATATTAGGAGTGTCCAAAGTATTGACACTACTGCTATAGGAATAAAAACGAGTCGTAGGTACTTAGATTCTGATATATGATCCCCGTATTTATCTCACCCCTGGTATTCTATTGGTCTTGGAATTGACTAAGTGTGTTAGCATGGTGGGTTCCGGGTGCAAGCGAGGGCATTGGTTAGACGCACCCGGGGCACTATAAGAATTGGTCTACGGGATCCATCGCAACACACTTTCGTACCAACCACAAGTCTAGTGGGTAAGACTTAACTGGAGGTATGGGACGTTCCAACTCGAGACACTATGTGGAGAGGGGCAAGTAGAACCTACGGGTGACTTGTACCATGTGGCACAAAAGGGGGCGCGATATTGGTCCAGTGCGCTGGCGCGCCAGCGAAACTTATAGTGTGTGTCATTGGGTTGGAGCGCTTCATGCTAAAGGTTTTGGCATGAGTTCATGTGACTTGGGTCTTCTAAACACACTACGGTGTGCAGGAATAAGTGCCTTGTGGGTACAGTGGTACACCTCTGATCAGAGTCTAAACCTTTTCGAAAAGTCGAGCCCATGGTCAAGGGCGGGTTGCGTCATGTCCCACAGTTAGTTTGTACTTGTGAAGTGTTGCATGATGAATGGACATGTAAGGACTGTTGAGCGAGGAGGGCTGACTGTACTCCTCGAGTTAGAAGATGTTGCATTGTTCATGATTTAACTTTCTGTACAAATAAACTTGACTATATTAAATGCTTCAACATAAAAATGTACTTTTCGCACTTTAAGCCATTACCTTCCTTTGCTATTACCTTGAATTATTATTGCATTCTCGGTGGCTTGTTGAGTACTTTTGTACTCATACCCATTGAAAACCCCCTTTAGAGATGATCTACTATGACGAGGATGGTCTGGAGTAGCGACCTAGTCAAGGATGCAAGCCTGGAAGAGATGTTCATCTTGAAGATTATTTTGCTAGTTTTCTTTTATTTTGATGTTTGTGTAATAATGTGGTCTAAGAACCATAAATGATTGTCGTATGAACAATGTCTTGTGATGAACATCTTGTTATTATTGATTTTATTTAGAATTTTAATAATGTCCCAAATTTGTTAAATTACGGGCGCTACATCTTCTTTGTCGGATAGATCCAGGCTCGCGGAAGGGTCATGAGTGCTCTGGAATGGGATCGCCTCTCCCATATGACCGATGGGATACCCTTCGAAAGAATCGCTACCTGGACGATTTGCTGGGCAACATCTTCCGCCTTCCGCGAGTGGTGGGGTGAGGCGAAGCTCCACGCCTTCAATCGATCCTTGTTGGTCTACCAGGAACGGCTTCATCCGACTGGCACCGAGGTGAATCCCGACGTGAGTATCTCAACCTTCTCTTTTTTTTTCCTTTTACTGCTTCTGTTTTCTCGTCTGATCGGGACTTGTCTTTTCCTTTTGTGATGAGGAGGCCCCTTCTATGAGCCACAGTGGCTGGCCGATACAATACGGACTAGTATCGGCCTATACGAACCTTGGCACCGACGCCCCCACTCCTACAGCGTGGGTGAACAGGAGGCGGTCCTAGTCGGCTCATGCATCGGGGAAGGGTGTTTTGTAGAGGTGAAGCGGCCGAGGGCCCTCCATACGCCAATCAAGGAGCTTGTAACATATCCCATTGTAATATGAAACATCATGAATATATATCAACACTTCCTTATATCTTGTATTGTTGCCTGCTGAGTTTTCTGTGTTGTATTCCCTTTGCTCTTGGTGATTTTGTCTAAGGGAGATGCCTTCGCATCAGTCGTCTCAAGGCGCTGCCATAGGCATCGGTTGAATGTGGTTTGCACGAACGCTTAGAATGTTTTCATTAGTCGCTTCGTTTGGTCTCTTTTGCATCAGAGTCTTCTTGCTGTGTTTTGGGGCTAAAGGCGATGATTTTGCATCGGCTGTATCAAGGCGATACCATAGGCATTGGCTGTGTACTTCATCCGAACAACCAGAAAAATTTTCCTTTAGTCTCATCGCTCGACCTATTTTCTTCTTGACGTGACAACTTTTAACTCACTATTGTTTTGTTGGAGACATGGTGCCTTGTAGAGGCTAACATCGGCCTACTGCCTAGCCCGACGCCCGTGCCATAATGACTTATCGGTCGTGGCATCATCTTGGCCGAAGTTGTCCTTAATGTCGTCTTTATAGCATAAGCTTGGGCAGCTCTTTGCTGACTGGTGTGATACCATCGTCTAACACTTGCAAGAAATTCCCATCCCAAACCTTTCCTGACAAACAGACAACTCCTTTTGCCTCCCATATTGATAGAACGACTGTAGCTATGTTAACCGATTTATCGGCGAGAATCACCTCCACTTGGTCGTCGACCCACTGCATGAGGTTTTGATGCATTGTTGAGGGGACACAATAGTTCGCATGTATCCAGTCACATCCCAACAAGTTGTAAGATCCTTTTCCCTCTATCACAAAAAATGTGGTCGGCACTGTCTTGCTTCCAACTATCAGTTCTACATTTAAAGCTCCCATTGTGTCTGACGAGTTACCACCGAAATCCCCCAATACCATGTTAGTTCTAATGAGGTCTTCCGACGTCTTCCCAAGCTTTCGGAAGGTGGTGTAAGGCATCAAGTTGATGGTCGCCCCTCCGTCTATAATAATCTTAGACATCGGCCTCCCATTAAATAACCCTTTGATGTAGTGGGGCCTCAGGTGCCGATGTTCCCGATCTTCCGGCTTATCAAAAAATGCGGGCTATGGGGCCAACATTAATTGAGCCATAGTATCGGCCTGCTCCGTGTCCTCTTCTAAGATGGTCCGATACTCTGTGGGGAGGAAGAAGAGACCATGTTTACCTCTGCATATTTTTTGTTGTCGGGATTGGCCATATCTTTTGGGCGCCATTCGCTCCTGATCTTAGGGGGCCGATCAACCCCTTCGTCGTGCACTTGTGCCCTTCCTTCTCTCTGCTGCAGCCACTGCACCCTTCTTTTCTGGCTTCATGTAAAAATTCATCGGAGACACCATTGTGACTTCTCCGTTGTGTCTTCGTTATTTTTGGTCGTGAGGCCGATTCCTTTGGGACCGATAGAGCCATGACTTTCTAGCATTGATATCCTTGGAGGCGACAACCTTCGTAGCATAGTTCTTTGATCATGCGGCCTCAGCTCGTCATTATGTGGCCGATAGTCATCTAGCGCCCCATTGCATCATGGGCAGTCATTCATGGATGGTAGTCGTAGCCCCTCATTCCAACAAAGTCTAAAGAACTCACAATTCCAATGGGGATTGAAACGCGAGTGGTTATGGCGTCTCCGCTACCTTCCCTTTCTGCCAACCTCTTCTGAAATTTTTCGATGAGTTATGCTGAGGTGAAATTTCCGCCGGTCCACCTTTTGTTCCTTGCATGCCGATTATTGTCATAGTGCGCATGCACCATGTTGACTGGGAATGGATGGTCGTCTATATTCATCAGCTGTCTCCCATCATCAAACTTGATTCGGCCTTTCTCTACAACCGATTGGATTTGCTACCTAAATACTTTGCACTCATTAGTGTGGTGTGACGGGGAGTTATGCCACTTGTAGTATTTCTTCTTCTTCGGTTCTTCAGCAGGAAGTATTATGTGGCCAGGCGATAGGTGAATCTACTTTTCCCTAAGCAACAAATCGAATATCTTATCGGCCTTGTTGATATCGAAGTCATACTTTTCTTCCTTCTCGACCGATTTTATCCATGGGCACACGACATGCTTCTTGCTCTTGGACCACTCAGCCATCCCAACTTCTGCATCAGTCTCACTGTCCTCGTCGGAGTCCGAGTGGTACACTTGGGCGTACACAACCTTCTTCTAGTATTTGTCCTGTCTGGCCTCTTGTAATCGGCTCTCATGGGCTGATACCCTTTGCAGCAGTTGCGAGAGGCTTTCGAACTCATGTGATGAGAACTCCTCCCTAATGGGGCTCAAGAGTCCTTTAAACGCCAGCTCTGCCAACTGACTATCAGTGAGGTTCACGCTGTAGCATCTGCTTCGCATGTTTCAGAACCTCTGTATATAATTTAGGACTGAATCATTCATCTTTTGCGTCACAGACATAAAGTCGCTCATCTTCATCTCCTGGATGTCTGTGAAGAAATACTTGTGAAATTTCTTTTCCAGGTCCGCCCATCCTCTGATGGAATCTGCCGGCAGTGAAGAAAATCACGCGAAGGTCGATCATGATAGGGATAGAGGGAAAAGCCAGACCTTCAATGCTTCGTCAGCCGATGCCTCCCCACACTGGGCGAGAAACCAGCTAATGTGCTCGATTGTGGAGATCGAGTCTTGTCTCAAAAATTTGGTGAAATCCGGCACATTGTACCGGTTTGGCAGTGGCACTCGATCAAACCACTCGGGATACGACCGTCAGTACATGTATGTCTGCTCTTTGGGCTTCAACCCGAATTGATCTATGATGAGCTCTGTGATCCCATTTACCCACTCATCTTCATGCTGATCCGACGACGGACATTGGGCAGGCATTGGCGCCTATTGGTACTGGTCCTGCCGAGCAGCGTCGTGTTTGTTTTTCCCTACATTTTCGTAGGGCAATATCCCATAGTACACCATCCAGTGGTATCCAGGAGGGATGATATCGGGTGCCCCCCTTGCCGGCATGAGGTCTGCCGGGGGGTCTCTTGCGATGTCGTATGTCACTTGCGACATCCCTTTCCCTGGAATCCTTGGATCAGACACTGGGAATGATGCCTATGTATTCTTATCGGTCTCCGCCTAGCGTGCCCTAGGGCATACTATGTGAGGAGTCCGATGGCTTGGTCATCTTGTCGCCTTCATAGCCAAGCGAAGTGCTTGGCTGGTCTAGCCTCATCGGCCCTTGTGGCAGTGGCGCCGGTCGAGTGTGCTACAATAGTCTCAATGGGTCATTGGGGAGGTACGCCGAAACTTGCGGTGCCTTGCGAACCACTATGCCCACGATGGCCTCCTTGATCAGTCCTTGAATGGTCTTGGCCAGTGTCCCTGATTGGCTAACCAGCGACTATCAGATCACCTGATTGACGACTTCTTGAAGACTGGCCTAAGAATTCTCCATTGGCTAACCACCCTCTATGGTCAGAAGTGGCGTTGGAAGCGGGGCCCTCTGAACGGGACCTAGCCGATTCATGCCATAGACTTGTAGGCATTATTTTCGAAACTCCTCCACCTGTCGATTCTGGATGAATATGTAACCACCTTCTGCTCTTATCTCCATCGGCTCCCCTTCCGATCATGCAGTTGTTGCAGACGGACTCTTTTGACTTTCTTTGATCGGATCTTCCTTGACCTTCTGTTGACCATGCACCTTCCTTGGTGGGCCTTAGGCTTTACCAAATCTCAGTGTCAAGAGTGACTCACTTCTATTTGTAGGACGATTCTTTAGTCTCATGAATTGCACTCATAGTTCATCGTTGGAACCATATCCTCGACTATGACTTCTTCAAGGCTAAACTGGATGGTGATTTGGTCTTTCATCTTCTACTGTGGCAAGTTGCAACCGGGTTGTTGGCTCTACAATATACACTGATGAAAGTAGAAGTTACATGATCCTATTGTGTATACAAGAATATTCCTTTTTACCAAAACCATCTGGAATCGATTTCCTTTGTTGCATATTGTTGAAAATGCAGTCATGTCAAGCTTCTTCCTCCCCATGACATTTCTAAATTATTTTTGGAGGTAATATATTAAGACAAGCTTTTTATGCATGAGCATGAATGAAGCCTAGAGAATCTACTTCTGAGATGAATGGCACGATTCAATTATTAGTGATTTAGTTAGCGTAAAAATACAACACATTGGCAAGCCTTTTGTAAGTGCCAATGTTTACAAATCGCCTAGTTATATCTAGTCACCATGGTAACGACCAAGAAACTAATCGTGATTAGTCAATCCTGGCTAGTCCTAGTACACAATCAAATTCTAGGGTTCTAGTTGTAAAGAATTACTCACCCGAGGAGGAGCTCATCTTGAGTCATGACGACTGGAGTGTTAGACGGTTGGAGGGCTAGAGGCCTAGACGCTAGCCTAGAGGGTCGGAGCGTTGGCCGTTGGAAGGCTAGAGCACTGGCCACGTGCGGTCGCTGGACAACGCGCTCGCTATGGGACAACACGCTCGCTATGGGACAATGCGTGCACCACGAAAGCTTCGGCTAGAGCATGCGCTAGCCATTGGACGGCTAGAAAAAGTGTGTGCGGCATCGGCTAGGGTGCAAGAAAGAGAGGCGACGTGAAAGGGAAGAGAGCCAGCGGATGGAAGAGGTCACACATCTAGGAGTGTAAACATAACTCTAATAGAGCCCAATAAGTTCCCAAGCCTGGGTGAGTAGGCCCACTAAAAACATAGGAATAAAACTTGGTCGATTGGTCACCAAAATACCTCTAATCGGACGACTAGTTACAACTAAGCACTTACCGTTATGAGGGACCAGAGGACAGCCCATTGGCCCAAGGTTGGCAGTTGGCACATTCATAAGCCAAAATACTGTATAAGAAGATCCAGCTTAAGGCTTATGCAGCTGATGAGATCATCAAAATTCTCATCACTAGGAGCAAGGCTCAGCTGCTTGTGACATTCAATAATTACAATGATGAATTTGGTCACCCAATCAACAAGGTTTATTACAAATATTATGACCCGCTGCTATCCTTTTACATTTCAAAACATGTCTGGCCTACTCATCCTCTGTGTTGTATTGTTCAACATAGTTAAATTCTATCATTTAATGAGATGCATCGTGGTATGTTGTTTCTCAGTTACAAGTTCCATGGTAACAATAATACTTTGTTATTCAAATATGAAGATATGAAGGGAACTGGCTAAGGATCCCTCCAAGTATTTCTCCTCTTCATGTTCTCTTCCTGATACATAAGTTAGATGCAGTGTTCATTCAGTTATATGTGGAACATATAACATAATGCATGTTGTTACTAGTTTTGTTTCATTTTCATTCAAGTCTACCTTAATCCATCATTAGGGTTCTGCGTTCTCCTGCAACAATTTTGTGGTTGTCATTATCTGCTATTATTTATTGACTCAATTCGTCTAATTTTTTTGGATACTCAAAACTAAATGTTTTTTATTCTTGAAATTCATTCTTTATCATTATTAAATTTTAGTTACTTTCACAATCATTGTTAGGATGTTAGAGCTTTCATAACTGATGAGTGCTCTGATAAAACCTTTTTAAGTTCACTCTTAAGACCTCACCCATGATTTTTATCCTGCATTCTAACATTATGTACGTCATTTACAATATCTTAAGGCTGATCCCAAGGACGAGTTCCTTTTAATGCTCTGGGCAATCAATTATGCTGCCATGACAGGCACTTTGAGAAAGTTATCGGGTTGGCCCAAAATTAACATTATTAGCGATAAAATTTTGATAAACATATTATATTAGTATTGTTGGTGGGACCTGATAAATTAGCTTACCACCCAAAAATTTCAGAAAATTGAAATTCAACACACCGACCCACCGGCATTTAGCCCGTCAACGCTGCACTGTAGTGGATAAGGTCCATGGTATCTAGATTTCAAACCCTATGCCTAAATTGATTCCTTCCTCGCCTTATCCCCCACTCATCCCCATTAATTGTCACCTCTACACGCCTTATCCTCCACTCATCCCCATTGTCACCTCCGTAGTTCCCCTAGTCCCCGCTGCCATTTCCACTAGACCTCACCACCGCCTCCCCCATAAGAGTAAATATTGCGCAGGAAGCCCCCTGTTGAGCTAGTCATCGTGTTTCCTTTCTTCTTTTTAAAGTCGATACAACATATATTGCTTCCTATATACAGTCATGGCTAACTTGTCCCCTTCTAGAGAGGGGATTAGTAGGGGTTAATAGCAAACTTTGGAGTCAAGTAAGGAATTAGTAGGAAACTTAGGGGAAAAGTTAGTTGTGTTATATATAGGGAGCAATACATGTTGTATCGACTTGAATAAGAAGAAAGAAAACATAGTGGTTGCCGACACATTGTATCGACTTGAACAAGAAGAAAGAAAACATGGCGACTGGCTTGGAAGTGGGCTTCCTGCACAAGATTTATTTTTCTGTTTCTTGCTATGATTGTGTGTGTTGATTATGATTAGGTCACTAATAACTTGGTATCAGAACCTCATTGATGAAGATGGAGATGGAGATTGAAGCTAGAATTAATGTGAAGCTCAATCGACTGTTAAAGATGTTGGATGAGTAGATCAAGAGAATGGACAAGAAGGAAAGGAGGAGATCAGAGGCAGATCGTTGGCTATCGTGGGTTGTGAAGAAGGGAGGAAGTGTACCAGCCAAGTCACCACCTATGGAAGATGTCGAAGACGCCACCAATCACCTTGAGCTTGCTCTTACCAACAAGTCCATGGTCCTTCTCTAGGAGGTTGGCTCATGCGTTGGCCTCGACGATGCCACCCACTCCGACGACGAAGCTACCAAGGAAACACAACCATCAACTCCCATGACGGTGCCTGTCAAAGAGGGCATGCCCCCTTTCGTGGTACTCAACATCAAGAACCTTAGCCTTGACCTCACCTCCATCGGCAAGAAACAATAGCATAAGGCCACGATGTAAGCGTTGGATGTCGAGCATGAGGACGAGTTGTACGATGCCTTCCTCCCCTCACCGTCTCTTCTCCCACTGCCTAGATCCAAATTGAGAAGAGCAACTGGATAAGCATGTGGAGCACGTGTACTGGCTACGTCATCGCTAGGAGCTTCCCGGTGTTAGGTCGCCACACTTCAGCCATGCTAGGCCACTCCATCGCCACCCAGCATGGGCTACGTGGCTGTTCTACCTATCCTCACCAGCTT
>JAAALK010000283.1:63915115-63987603 GCA_019279435.1 Zizania palustris
CTAGACTGAAATATAAATATATCGTGATTTTTCTAGGCGTATGTATTTACTGCAGTATTTTTATTTAGACTATTTTTTAATATCATTTTAATTAGGACACCGGTCATATTTAAGCTAGACAACTTTAATTCCTAAAATTTGCATTGCAAATATTATTTGTCTGGTTAAGTTCATTTGGGTATTGGATTAAAATATCGTTTAGCTATAAATTTTTTAGGCGCCCATTCACCCCCCCTCTGGTCGCTACTTTCGGTCCTACAAGTGGTATCAGAGCAAGGTTAGGTTTTTCTTAATATCTTAACCGATTCAAAACCTAGGTAGTGACCATGACGTCTTCTGGTAAAATCTCATCCCTAGAAGCTTTTGGCTACACTTATTGGAAGACTCGCATGTGAGCATACCTTATGAGCTAGAGTTCGGACATATGGGAGATTTGCGTGCATCCAAATTTCACCCTAACGACTATTGCTGCGGATACTGTTGCTGATGTAATTACCCAACATCAAAATAATAGTAAGGCGGTGAACATTTTATTTTCTGGTCTAGGTCCTAGTGAGTTTGAGCGTGTTAGCCATCTCACCACTGCTCGTGAGATCTGGGCTACCCTCCAGGCACACCATGAGGGGACAGCTCAAGTCAAGACTAGACTATATCAGACCTACCGGCGTGAGTATGAAAATTTCTCACAAAAGTCGGGTGAGACTGTTGAGGCTTTGTTTGGTCGTTTTCAATCAATCATTAACAAGCTTCGTGTTAACAAGGCCGAGGGTGGTCAGCTGGTCTCGGATCATGAACAGGCGCTTAAGGTACTCCATACCTTGGACCCTAAGATCTGGGAGATCAAGGTATCATCTATTGTTGAGAGCACATCATATGATACCTTGACCATCGCAGAGCTTTTTAGTAAGCTCAAGGCCTCAGAGGTCGATATCCAGTTGAGATCAAATCTCACTGATTCTGGCTCAAAGACTCTGGCGCTTGCGACACTGTCGGCTGATCCTAATGCCATGAGTTGTACTGCTTTTTCCTTGATGTCTATCTCCGAGGAACAACTTGATACTCTAGGAGATGATGATCTGTGCTTGTTTAACAACCGGGTGCGACGTGTTTATGATAAGCGAATGTTTAAGAGACACGGCACAAAATCCGGATGCTTTGAGTGTGGTGATCTAGGTCATTTTATCGCCGACTGTCCCAAGCAGAAAAATTACAAGAAGGGAACCGGCGGCAACTCCTACAACTCCGGCAAGCACGACAACTCCACAAAGAGAAAGCCCAAGACAAGGTTCTTTCGAAAGGCTCTAAAAGATTACAGGAGTGAGAACAAGAAGCGAGACGAGACCTTCTTCGCCGAGATGGAGAAAAGATACTCCAAGAGATCCTCGTCTTCCTCATCGTCTTCAAGTTCAAGTGATGAAGAGATCATGATCAGGAAGGGGAAGGACAGAGACAATCCGGCGGGCCTCTGTTTCATGGGCTTCGGGGACAAGCCGAAGAGACGCTCACGTGACAGCCGAAGACCCCCCGAGAGCTTCTGCTCAATGGCTCTTGGGGAGAAGAAAGAAAAGGACTCCTCCGATGACTCCGACGACGACGATGATGAGAATGCATCTTCCTATGAACAAGAAGTTGTTAATTTACTAGAACAGAACAGTCAGGAGTTGAAGTATAGGGAGAAACTGCTTAGAGGGGCTAAGAAGAGGATAGATGAGCTTGAGAGTGAGCTTGCCACGGCAAATGGCAATATTGAGAGTCTGTCTTCTTCCCCTTGCTTGGGTGATAGTGGTGAGTGCCCTAACTGTGAGGTGCTGTTGTGTGATCTGACGACTCTTAAGTCCAGGTACACAGAGAGAGTAGATGAGAGAGACGCATTGGCCACTGACCTTGAGAGCGCTCAGCAGGAGCTAAAAGATGCTCATGCCACTGTCATCGCACCTTGTGTAGACTGCCCATCTCATTTAGCTAGTATAGCTGAGCTGAGAGCCAAGAGTGATGAGCAGTTGAGCGAGTTAGCTGGAGTGAGAGGTGAGTTGGAGCAGACTAAGCTAGAGCTTGAGACCTTGTCAGTTCCATCCACTGTTTGTGAGAACTGCCTGTCCATTAGAATGGAGTTGATCAAGCTAAAAACTGAGAAGTCCGTCGAAGCCGATAAAGAGTGTGAGATCTGCTTGTCTCAGGTAGAGGTGTTAGCTTCTTTGAGAGACGAGCTAGCTGATGTTCAGAACGAGAACTTTTACCTCCGTCAGATCCTGAGTTGGATTAGTGCTAGAGAGCCACAGCTCGGCATGATGATCCAGCAGTTCAAGAGACAGGATGGTTTTGGGGTAGGGTACACATATACCAAGGCTGATTTTGAGAGCTCCATTAGTCGTGCAGTGGAGTGGAGTAAGATGACTCCCGAACAGAGATATCCCAAGACTCACTCCACTAAGTCCTTTAAGGATAGTCATCCCAAGGATGGAGTGATCCAAGAACAACCTAAAGCTCCACCTAAGAAGCAGATCTGGATTCCTAAGCCTAAAACTCTTCACACTTCTCTTGATTCCTTACCTGGACCTTCTCACACCAAAGAAGCTTCACCCAACACCACCAAGCCTAAGAATCCTAAGCCTCAACCACAATCCAAAAAGCCTACCTATCACTGTGAGTTTTGTCAGAGAGACGGGCATCTTGAGAAGTTTTGCTTTAGGAGGAAGCGGATTGAGCGAGCAGAGAGAGCTCGAGGTGGGCAGGAGCAGTTCTACCAGCAGGGTGGTAGACAGAGAGTCCCTCGACGTAGAGAGAGGCTAGAGGCCAGGCCACGTCGTGTAGGTGGTGGTAGTGGAGATGGTTTTTATGATCGTGCTCCGAAGGGTGGTTTCCGTTCTGGCAGAGTTCCGTATCGTTCGGTATACGGTTTTGGATCTCGCGACCGTGATTTTAGGCAGAACAGAGGACAGCACTTTGATCCGCGCTTCAGTCCAAACTCATATGATTCGTTCTGCTTTCCTACATTTGAGCAGATGGCTCGACACTGGTTTAACACCTTTGCCAAACCTGGTGTTGGACTGTTTGTTCCTACTCATGATTATTGATCTTGATTTGGGAGTTATGTATCCTTTTGGGGATATTTTTGAGTCAGCTTTTCATTGGTATCAGTTTTTCTTTCTTCTTTATTTTTATTGAGTTTTTTTTGTACGTTCATATCATGCATAATCATTAGTCACATTTTGAGCTTGCTTCTGCTATATGATTAATCTGCTTTACTTTCTCTAGCTAGTATATGTTTTTGATTACTTGTCGATGATCATGTTCTGGTTCAGTTCACATGATATATCTGATATTTGTCATATGCATGGCTTTTATGTTTTGAAATTGAAAAATAATCACCATTGCTTCTGGTAACTAGCATGTGTAGGCTGAATGCTTTCGCTATCTTTTACATGCCTTGTAGCTAGATCCTTACTTAGATGCAGATATGCAACTTGGACATCCATATGCTTTAAATATGCAAAATGTGCTATAAAAATGATAAAAATTCAGAAAAATGAAAAATTTATGCATTTTTATGATTATTAGAAAAGATCCAGGTGGATTTGCTTTGTCGCATTGCATTGTTCTGGACTGCTTACCATAGCACTTTGGTATGAACTAGGACGGTGTAATGTATGCCAAGACCAATGTCTTAAGCTTCTGATGGTCCAGTTCTGGCCTAGGCTTGACTTGGTCGGTTAGCATAAGGTTTGACACGCAAATAACCCCTGGAAGAAATGAAAAAAAAGGGAAAAAGAATCAGTCTAAAAAATTTAAAAAGATGACAAGTTTGCCGAAGCACTTTGATTTGGACAATGCTTATCTTGGTAGATATCAGTTAGCTTTTGCATCTCATGCTTTACTTTGCTTGTTAACTAGAAAATGTGGTGATGCTTTTGTTTTGCAAAAATCGAAAAATGCGTGCTAATGACTTTCTTAAGATATCATCTATTGCACTGATCATGTCATGTATCTTAAACAGTATATCTTTTGCTATACCTGTTAGACGTTGTAATAGCAGTCAATCATATCTAAGAAGCATGCTTTTCACACTCCACTTGCACCCCATCTGCATTCATGGCATATTTTGAGGGGGAGCTGCATTTCAGGGGGAGTTTGTGTCTATGTCTCTTTATAGTGCATTTAGTCTCACTTGATGAGTCCAATTGTCAACAAGGGAGAGAAATTTTTGAATATATTATTTCAGGGGGAATTTATTCTTGTTGGTAATTCTGAGATTTGCACTTGTTTTTTTAGGCTTTATTTTTGGTTAACTATAATGACCGTTTTTCGTGCTTCTGTTTGGCTTTTGGTTATTAGGGTTAAACTTTTATTTTCCTTCTTCTATTTTTTTGTTTTGTTTTTCTTGTTTCCACATGTTTTGCAGGTTTTGGAGATGAGCTGAAAAGGGTGTTGACAATGCACTCATCAAGGGGGAGATTGAGAAACCATGTTGAAGAATATGATTTTGATATTCCAGATGTGATGAGTGATTATCAACGAAAGTCAATGGAAGGGTGAGATGAAGACCTGCTGAGTCTGAGGCGCATGTGACTCAGGTACACGGGAAGTGAGCGACGGCCGGACAAAGAAGCTGCGGAGTCGGGCTGGCCCAATCCGGGTATATGGCTAGGAGCGGCAGATGATCCACTGGTCTGTTGACTGGGTTTGACTCAGGTACACGGGCGGCGAGCGATTGCCGGGCTGAGGGAGCTGCGGGGTCGGGTCGGCCCATTCCGGGTACCCGGTGCGAAGACGGTGAACGCTTTGTCAGTTTCGGCGCAAAACTGACAATCTATCATTAATTCGTTTTTAGGATATTAATATTTAGTTTTTAAGTTTAGAATATTTTTATTCGAGTCAGTTAATTTTTCTAAGAATATTTTAGTAATTTTCGGAATTTATTTTAGAGTCAGTTTATTTTACCCGAGGGTAAAGTAGTCTTTTCATGTATTAGGATTTGCCTATAAATAGGCCCCTATCCCCTTGGGGATAGTTGACTGTTTTTAATAGATTAATCTACAGTTCACATTTTATTCGTCATTCTTCTCTGTTTTCCGTAGCCACCGAAATCGATCTGTGTTTTTGATCTCCTATTCTCGTCGCCACCGTGAGCATTGCCTCTGAATATTTCTGCAGTGCGCCGGCTGTGGCAAAACCTGTCTACGGCACGAAGATCAACAGCGTGGCATTTGTTTTTTTCCCTGCAGCACTCCCACGGCGATCAGAACCTTTCCACGGTTCTTTGCCTTGCCGTGCACAGACTGCAAAAGCCACGGCGGCTACTGTTTTGGTGGGCCCCACGGGAGTTTGAAGATAGGCTAGCCAGGTTCTTTTCTCCGCACAGTGCAACATCCAAGGCCTCGGCTCTACAGGCGCACGGCAGTGAAAAGAACAAAAAGGCAAAATTGTTTTTTGCATCTTCAGCGAGTCCACGGCGGCTGCGAAAAGATTCCTCGAACAAGCGTTCATGCAGGTTGTTGTTTAATCTACTAATTTTTTGGGAGATCAAATTTTTAGATAATCATCTATAAAAAAATTAGTTGAAAATCTATTTCGAAATTTCGTTGTTATTCTAATCTGTTAAATTTTTATTAGTTGTCCTGTCTAATCTGCTCATATATAAAATAAACAGAAAATTTATTAATAGTCACAGTAATATTTTTATTCTAGATTTACTTGAAATCTTTTAGTTTTACTGCTATATTAATTTCTGGATGTTATAAGTGTTATTCATTTGATTAATATTTTATTCCTAGACTGAAATATAAATATATCGTGATTTTTCTAGTCGTATGTATTTACTGTAGTATTTTTATTTAGACTATTTTTTAATATCATTTTAATTAGGACACCGGTCATATTTAAGCTAGACAACTTTAATTCCTAAAATTTGCATTGCAAATATTATTTGTCTGGTTAAGTTCATTTGGGTATTGGATTAAAATATCGTTTAGCTATAAATTTTTTAGGCGCCCATTCACCCCCCTCTGGTCGCTACTTTCGGTCCTACAGTGGTGCACTGCGGGAGATCCTCTTGGGCCTCACAGTGGGGATCCGAAGGGGTTTTCTTCCTTCGAGGCGGAAGAGGCGCGATCTCCTCAAGGTCCTTCTTTAACTCCTCGATCTGGTAGCGGAGCTGTGGGTTGGTGGCGACACGCTGCTGAAGGAGCTCATTTTGGCGCCGTAGCTCCTCTGCCTCGGCAGCCAAACGATGTCCCTGCTGGATGCGGCGACGAAGATCTCCGTTCTCGCGGTTCAGATCCTCAGAAGAGTGTCGATAAAAGCTGATTGTGTCCCGCTGTCCATTGGCGTCCTGCAGTGCCTCGTAATGAAGATCATCCATGGCCTCCAACAAGCGCATGGTATGACCAATCGCAGAATGGCGCTGGGAGAGTGTGCTGACGAAGACACTGTGGGGACTCCATGGGGTGCGAAGAGGCACGAAGCGAAAGTCCGTGTCGTAGAGCTCGCTGTCGTAGATCATCCGGAGCTCTGTGAGTGCCTGGAGGGCGGTGCGCTGGCTGGCAACCAGGAAGGTAGGTCCTCCTCCGCGGTAGGTGTGAGCTGTCTGAGGGGAGGGCTGGACGACGACGGTGACCTCGCAGAAGCTCTCTTCCTCGTCGGGGAAGACTCCATGATACATCGGCTCATGCTCAAATCCGAGGAAGCTGACGAGCATGCGTAGCTCGCGAATGAATCCGGCCTCGTCACGAAGGTTCCCACTCATGGTACGGACCGGCATCTACAAAAGAGAGAAAATTTTTGGTGAAAACCTCGGAAGATGAGAGGATAAGCGGTGTTTGTAAGAAAATATAGTAAGTATAAGTCCTAGGGTTAGGTCTGTTTGGCTTCCTGCAGTCAAGTCGGCTCTGATACCATCTTGTCGCGCCCCAATTTAATAAATCAGGACTTTATTGAAATTCCATAGAAAATCAATAAAACAAGACGTTCATCATGCGACCACGTACAATACGGGCAATCATTCACAGTTTGTAGACCGCATTAATACAAAAGTGAATAAAGGTTAAGAGAAACTAATAAAATAAGGGTCTTAGATGAACGCCTCCTTCCAGTCTCGCCTTGACTGGGTCGCTACTCCAGACCTTCATCCTCCTCGTAGTAGACTGGCTCTGATGGTGTAGGTCAACGGGGTGAGTACAGATGTACTCAGCAAGCCACCGAATGCAAATATAATGCAAGGTAATAACAAGGGAGATAGTGGCTAGTTTAGCGGAAGCAGCATAACTGTAAAGCTTTAAATGTGAGCAATTTATTAGTACGGAAAAGTAAACATGTGTGTGTGCATCATCATCTTCTAACTCGAGGGGTACAGTCAGCCCCACCTCGCTCAACAGTCCTTACGTGCCATGAATAACTCGAACATTCAAACAATTGTAAACTAACTGCGAGTAGTCACACAACCCGCCCTTGACCGTGGGCTCGGCTTTTCGAAAAGATTAAATTACTCTGATCAGAGATGTACCACTGTACCCACAAGGCACGCACTCATCACTTACACCAAAGTGTAACGAGATGACCCATTTCACGGGAACTCGTGCCAAAACCTTCCATATAGTCCTCCCCGACCCAATAGCACCCTCTTATGGGTTTCATATGGTGTCCCGACGCATCGGAGCCCCACCATACCCCCCCTTGAGCCTCGTCGGTACAAGTCGCCCGCAGGCTAGCCCCTTGCCCCCTCCTCTATGGTGCATCGAGTCGGGGTATTCCATACTTCCAGTTAGGACTTACCCATTAGACTTGTGGTTGGTACGGAAGTGCTTTGCAACAGATCCCGCAGACCGGTCCTTATAGTGCCCCGGGTGCGACAAACCAGTGCCCGAGCTTGCACCCGGAACCCACCATACTTATAACCTAGCCAACTCCAACAGAGTCCAGAGACTTAACAAAATTTGAATGGTGAAATTTGGAGTTAAATTGAGCAAGATATGAATTTTTAAAGTTTAAACTATTTTCTGAATTTTATTTAAAACCAGAAAACAGTCTCTGGTCCACGGTGAACCAGGTTCACCGTGAACCCGTGACTGTGCGCGTGGACCCGAGCGACCTGGACCGTCGGATCTGGATCCAGCAGCCAGATGCGAGGCGGGTGGGTTTAATGAGATTGAACGGCTGAGATTAAAACGTGGCGAACGGGTACGCGTGGACGCACCAGATTGATCCTGGGGTTTAAGTAATGATTGATGGCTGCGATCGCCCCGTACCCCTTTGACCAGATCTACGGATGAGATTAAATCCCTTCGAATCCCGAAGGGATTTAATCTGTGCCCCTCGTTCGCGATCGTGCGGCCAGGATTTAATCCGGCACGGCACGTTCGTAAGGGGGCCTCGCACCCTTCGTCTCCGGCGACGGCGAGGGCCTAGGGGCCTAGCTTATGGTGAAAATGGATAGAGGAGAGGATGGCGATCACGATGATACCTCTGGTGGCGACGGAGGGCGACGGACGGCGGCCGGCGGCGAGGGTAGACGAAGCAGGGCGTACGGGTGCTCGACGGCGACGGCGGTCCGGCGGTCTTCACGGCCGTCGGAGTGGTGGCCGGGGACGAGGGGTCGTCGACGGTCACGACAGTGGCAGTGGCTAGGGCAGGGGAGGCCGGAGGCGGCGGCGATCGCTCACCGGAGGTGGAGCAGAGGGGACACCCGAAAACGAAGGGGGGAAGCGCTCTGGTTTGCTACGGCTCGGGCTACGGTGGTGAGGGATGAGTGCGGTGACCGGAGGGGGATTTTATAGGGGGTCACCGGCGTCGGGATGGCAGGGAACCGAGGGATCCCGAGAGCTCCGGCGATCTCCTTCCAAGCTTCGGGTAGCTTTCCAAAGGTGCGAAAACGCGTGGGCAACGGATGGAGAGAGGCGGTGGCATGCGGGGGAGGCGATCCGGGGTGATCCAGGGCGATCCGGTGGCCGGCGGCGAGGAAACAGAAAGCAATCGCCAGGGAAGGGAAGGGGAGTGATCCCCTTCCATCAGAGACGGAGGTCCTGACAGGTGGGCTCCACCTGTCAGTGGGCGAACGGGAAAGGAAAGGGGCCGACAGGCGGGGCCGAGCGGTCAGTGGGCGAAGGCGAGCGCATGGAGGCTGACACGTGGGGCCAGGTGGGGCGCGGGCGGGAGGAGAGAGGGGAGGCGAGCGCCGACAGGTTGGTCCCACCTGTCAGTGGCTCAAGGCTTGGGCTGGGCTGGGCTCGGTCACTTTGAAGGTTGCGGCCCATTAAGCATTTTAATTCTTTTCCGATTTAAAATAATTCCAGTAATTCATTTATTTGATTAAGGGTTGAATCACTATTGATAAAAATTTGTAAAAATTCCTAAAATTATATTTTGGTCTCTAGTTCATCTCATAAAATTTTCAAGTCCAGATTTTGAGTATTTCTCCCTGTTTGGCTTTGTTTGGGTTCTTTTATGAATTTTCCTTTAATAATAAATCCAGAAATGATTTAAATAATATTTTTCTTTTATTTTAATCCTTTTTAATTTCTGGGGTGTTACAGAGGGTCTTGGACCCTTCGACTGTTTTAACTTAGCGTGTGGACCTGCTTCCTTGGCCCTCCTTTGATGCTTGTTCAACAACATGTTATATGTTACCTTCGGCCTCTTGCGAGCCTTAGCCGAAGGGGTACCAATGTTCTGTTTCCACACTCCTACCTCGGGGTTCTTTGGCACGAGTGTGCGAGTGCGCGGTCCTTCAACAATTACATCCTTCCCTTTAGCTAACTCGGCCTGTTTTGGCCGAATCAACACCTTCTTTTCGCCGAGGTCGACGACGTTGACTGGAAAAGGATCTTTATCCAGCTTCATATTTGGATCATGGTCTATCTTCAATCGTCCTTCTTCTACGGCCGATTGTATCTGCCGTCGAAAAACATTGCAATCATTAGTATTATGCGAATGTGAGTCATGCCACTTACAGTATGGATGCTTCTTTAACTCATCGGCAGGTGGCATGACTTGACCCTTAGGTAACCTGAGAAGCTGACTTTTTAAGAGAAAATCAAATATTTTATCACATTTAGTTATATCGAACGAGTACTTGACCTCACTAAGTCTATTCTTTGTGGGGGATTGTCACGCCCCGATTTAATAAATCGGGACTTTTATTGAAATTCCATAGAAAATCAATAAAACAAGACGTTCATCATGCGACCACGTACAATACGAGCAATCATTCACGGTTCGTAGGCCGCATTAGTACAAAAGTGGATAAAGATGAAGAGAAACTAATAAAACAAAGGGTCCTAGATGAACGCCTCCTTCCAGTCTCGCCTTGACTGGGTCGCTACTCCAGACCTTCATCCTCCTCGTAGTAGACGGGCTCTGGTGGTGTAAGTCAACGGGGTGAGTACAAACATACTCAACAAGCCACTGAATGCAAATATAATGCAAGATAATAACAAGGGAGATAGTGGCTAATTTTGCGGAAGAGCGTAATTTGTAAAGCAATTAAATGTGAACAATTTATTAGTACTGAAACGTAAACATGTGTATGCATCATCATCTGCTAACTTGAGGAGTACGTTTTACCTCCTCGCACAATAGTCCTTACATGCCATAAAATAACTCAAGCATTCAAACAATTGTAAACTAACTGCGAGTAGTCACACAACCCGCCCTTGACCGTGGGCTCGGCTTTTCGAAAAGATTAAATTACTCTTATCAGAGATGTACCACTGTACCCACAAGGCACGCACTCATCACTTACACCAAAGTGTAACGAGATGACCCATTCCATGGGAACTCGTGCCAAAACCTTCCGTATGGTTCGCCTCGACTCAACAGCACCCTCTTATAGGTTTCATATGGTGCCCCGACGTGTCGGTGCCTCACCATACCCCCCTTGAGCCCACGTCGGTACAAGGCGCCCTGAGGGCTAGCCCCTTGCCCCCTCCACTATGGTGCAGAGAGTCGGAGTGTTCCATACTTCCAGTTAGGACTTATCCATTAGACTTGTGGTTGGTACGGAAGTGCTTTGCAACAGATCCCGCAGACCGGTCCTTATAGTGCCCCGGGAGCGACCAACCAATTCCCGAGCTTGCACCCGGAACCCACCATACTTATAACATAGCCAACTCCAACAGAGTCCAGAGACAAGAATAACGGGGAATTTCATATAACAGAATCCATCTATCTACGACTCATTCTTTATATCCTATAGCAGTTGTGCCGGTACATTGAGCACTAGCTAATATAATATTTGTAGAGTGACAAGGAGTTAAGGCCCAATAAGCATGGCTTGGGTTTGCACACAAGGACGGTGTAGCGCCCCGATTTAACAAATCGAGACATTATTGAATTTCATAAGAAAAACAATAATACAAGAGGTTCATCATGCGACAATCGTACATACGACAGTGTTCATGGTACGCAGACCATATTTATTACATCATTGTTTTAATAAAAACAGCAAAGTGAAATAATTAGAAAACGGCATGACGAACATCTTCTCCAGGATCTTTCTTCTCGACTGGGTCGCTACTCCAGACCGTCTTCAAAGTAAGCATCCTCTGTGGGGTCCAACGGGTATGAGTACAAAAAGTACTCAACAAGCCACCGCAAATGCAAATAATAATGCAGGATAATAAACAAGGAAGGATAATGGCTAACATTGCAGAATAATGCAGTTGCAGTTATGGCATTTAGTGTAATCATATTTTAATCATGCGGAAAGTAAACATGAGCATCATCAACATCGACTAACTCGAGGGGTACAGTCAGCCCCACCTCGCTCAACAGTCCTTACATGTCAATCCATCATGCACATACATATTCAAAATAAACTAACTGGGGGATGTCACGCAACCCGCCCTTGACCGTGGGCTCGGCTTTTCGAAAAGATTTAAGACTCTGATCAGAGATGTACTACTGTACCCACAAGGCACGCACTCATCCCAAACGAGATGACCCATTTCACGGGAACTCGTGCCAAAACCTCAATATGAGATGTTCCAAGCGATAACCACCCGCTCTAGGTTTCGCCGGCGCGCCGGGCCGCATCCCGGCTAACGTCGCACCCCCTTTTGCGCCACATTGGTACAAGTCACCCGCAGGTGCAACTTGACCCATCTCCAAATGGTGGCCTCGGTTTGGAACAACCCATACCTTAGTTAGGACTTACCCACTAGACTTGTGGTTAGTACGTAAGTGTATTGCAACGGATCCCTCAGACCGGTCCTTATAGTGCCCCGGGTGCTACTAACCAATGCCCTAGCTTGCACCCGGAACCCACCATGCATACACTCACAACCATGACTCATCACCAACAGAATTTCCAAGGATAAGAAATGACGGGGATCATATAATAGAACCATTTTGCTACGACTCATTTTTATCCTATAGCGGCCGTGTCAATACATTGGACACTAGCTAATATCATTGATCATATGGTGACAAGGAGGTTAGGCGAGATAGCATGGCTTGGGTTGCACATCAAGGTCGGGGGATCCTAAATAAATATAATGTAAGGGTTCATTTGACTAATGCATATATAACCTATGTGTTTTAGCGATAGTCAATTCAAACATGGGTTCAATATGTTCAAAAGAATTGTTTGGTGACTTGCCTTGTTCAGCGAATGGGGAGGGAGGAACTTCCGGGAAGTATTCCGGCTCCTCGGCGACGTCGTAGTCTTTTTAATATAATGAAGCAAAATAAAAAGAGCACATTCAATCAAACAATATAACATTACATTAATAGCACATAAGTCACTGTTGCTTTGATTAAAAGTAAAATAATTTCCATTGTTAAGGTTCTGAAATTTATTTCATAAATAATTTTAAAGGGATTAAAATGAAGGGTTGTCCTTTTTAGAAAACAAATGTTTAAATGTGAATAGTCCCATATTAAGTTCCCTAATAAGTTTTGAAATGAAAAGTTCATGGTAATTTAGTGTTTTGCAGTATATGAATAGAAAGGAATAAATATGAATTTTTCTGAAGTTCAAACATTTGAATTCATATTTTAATCCTAAAGGCATTTAAATATTTATTTGAATAAACATGAAAATGTCAAAGTAAACCTACTGTTTTTATTGCATAAACATGTAGAGAATAATTTTATGAATTTTCTGAAATTGGAATGGTAATTTTTAGAGTTCAAATGCATTAGATATGGATTTTACAAGTTTTAAACCTTTTCTAGAATTTATTTTCAAATTTTAAATCCCTCGGGTCCACGGTGAGCCAGGCTCACGGTGAACCCGCGCACTGTGCGCGTGCGCCGGGTCGATCTGGACCGTCGGATCCAGATCCGACGCGCGAGGGCGAGGCGGGACGCGTAAGTCACGATGGACGGTCAGGATTAAAACGTGCGAAGGGGTACCACGTGGACGCACGAGATCGCACGCCGGTTTAAATGAAAATCAACGCGTGAGATTAAAATGTAACGCTTTGACCAGATCCGACGGCGCAGATTAGATCGCGTACGTGGGCTCACGTGCGTCGTCCGATCGCGATCGCACGGTCGGGATCAGATCCGACACGACACGGGTACTCGACCTGTGCCGGTCATCTTCTCCGGCGACGGCGAATGGGCCAGCGGCCACGGCGAGCGACTAGGGTCCTATCTAAGCCTAGAAATGGAAAGAGGGCACTACGGCGGTCACGATGGTACCTTAGGCGAGGCGAGGGGTCGACGGGAAGTGGTCGGCGGCGAGGGTAGACGACGAAGCACTTCGGGCTCCTCGTCGGCGATGGGGTTCCGGCGATCTCCTTGGCCAGCGAAGGTGTGGCCGAGGTAGGGGTGGTCTTTGCAGTCACGGAGGTGCGGTCGACGAGGACGGAGGGGTACCCCGGCGACGGCGATCGACGGCTGGAGAACAGGCGGCGGTGTTGCGCTAAAAACCGGGTGGAGTGTGTTCTGATCGTGCTCGAGGCGAGTGGGCGTGGGGGTCGGACGCGGCGGAGGCCGGGGGGTTAAATAGGACGTCGAAGGGGGCTCACATGCAAGGAAAGCCGGGGGGGATTGAAGTCACCGGCGAGGGCGCGGCCATGCACGGCGCTGCGTTCCCGGGGGCTTAAACGCATGCCTTTATGGGTTTAAATGGGCGGTGGGCCTCGAGGAGTTAATGGCCGGCGTCGGTTTAACGGGAGGGGGAGCCGGCGAGGGGATCCGAGGCGAAGTTCTCGCCGGCGGGATTAGGGGGGCTGGCACGGGGTTGAAGACGGTTCTGACGAGCGGGGGCCACAAGCCAGTGAGCGCGGGTGAGCGAACGGCGACTGATGGGTGGGACCCAGTTGTCAGGTGGTGCACGCGAGGAGGAGTGGGCTGGGCCGGCCGGGAGAGAGGGAAGGGGGAAAGGGGAGCCCATTACTGTTTTAATACATTTCTGAATAAAAATAATTCCAGGAATTAGATTAAAATATCAGGGCTACTTCCAAGGTTGATAAAAATTTATAAAAATTCCCAAAATTATATTTTGGTCTTAGGAGCATATACAAAAAGTTTCACCTCTTAATTTGGCCATCTACTATATGTTGTAGTTCAAAAGGGTATAAAGGAGTATTAAAAGTATTTTCTGAAATAATAATTCCAAGAAATTGAATTTAATAATATTTTTATTGTTTTGAAAATTTGGGGTGTTACAAACCTATCCCCCTTACAAGAATCTCGTCCTCGAGATTGGAACGCTACTCGAATAACTCGGGGTATTGGGCTTTTAGTTCGTCTTCCTTTTCCCAAGTGGCTTCTTCGGCGGAATGGTTGTTCCATTGGACTTTGCAGAAGCGAACAACGCGACTTCTGGTTACTCTCTCCTTGGTTTCCAAGATCTTGATGGGTCTTTCTATGTAGGTCAAGTCTTCTTGGACATTGAGCTGCTGAAGGTCGGCTTGCTCGGTGGGTACACGGAGGCACTTCTTTAGTTGGGAGACATGGAACACGTCGTGAACGCCTGCCAAGGATGGGGGCAGTTCGAGTTGATATGCCACTTCTCCCTGTCGTCGGAGGATCTGAAAAGGTCCGACGTAGCGGGGTGCTAGTTTGCCTTTCATATTGAACCTTTGAGTGCCACGGAGGGGAGTGACTCGGAGATAGACATAATCGCCCTCCTCAAAGGCTAGGTCTCTTCGACGGTTGTCGGCATAGCTCTTTTGCCTGGATTGGGCTGCCTTCAATCGGTCTCTTATGATCTTAACCTTCTCTTCAGCTTCTCTTAATAGATCAGTCCCAAACAGTTGCGACTCTCCGGTTTGATCCCAGAGCAACGGCGTTCTACACTTACGCCCATAGAGTGCTTCGAACGGGGACATTTGCAGGCTGGCTTGATAGCTGTTGTTGTAGGAGAACTCTGCATAATGGTAAGTTCTTGTCCCACATTCCGCCAAAGTCTAGAGCACAAGCTCTAAGCATATCTTCCAATATCTGGTTGACCCTTTCGGTCTGACCGTCGGTCTGTGGATGATAGGCGGTGCTAAAGTTCAGTCGGGTGCCGAGTTCCTCTTGAAGGTTCTTCCAAAACTTGGAGGTAAACTGGCTCCCACGGTCAGATACAATCTTCTTAGGAACTCCGTGAAGGCATACGATCCGGGTCATATACAACTCAGCCAACTTGGCGACAGGTGTACGTTGTCTTGACCGGGACGAAGTGAGCTACCTTGGTGAGTCGGTCGACGATCACCCAGATAGAATCATGACCAGCTTGGGTCCTGGGCAGTCCCGTGATGAAGTCCATTCCTATCTCTTCCCACTTCCATTCAGGGACCTTGAGAGGTTGAAGAAGTCCGGCAGGCCTCTGATGCTCTGCCTTGACTCGCCGGCATGTGTCGCACTTGGCCACATACTCTAGCTATTTCTCTCTTCATGCTGACCCACCAATATTTTTCCTTTAGGTCTTGATACATCTTTGTACTCCCGGGATGGATGGAGTATAATGTATCATGGGCTTCTTGAAGGATGAGGGTCTTCAACTCAGGTAGGTTGGGTACGCATACTCGGTTTCCGAACCAGATGGTACCATGCTCGTCTTCGGAAAATCCGGGGGCTTTACCCTTCCTCATGTTCTGCTGGATCTCCAGGATGTCCGGATCTTCCTTCTGCTTTTCTCGGATCTGGTCTATTAAGACAGGCCGAGACTCCAAGGCAGCGAGGTACGCTCGAGTGGTGATCCCTAGGTTTAGCCTTTCCATCTCCTTATAAAGTAAAGGAGCTTGGTCTTGAATCATGATGGCATTGCAGTACCCTTTTCGACTAAGGGCGTCTGCCACCACGTTCGCTTTGCCCGGATGATAATGGATGCCCAAGTCGTAATCCTTTATCAGTTCCAACCATCTCCTTTGCCTGAGATTCAGATCTGGTTGGGTGAATATGTACTTGAGGCTCTTGTGGTCGGTGAAGACCTCACACCGATTTCCCACAAGGTAATGTCTCCATATCTTCAAGGCATGAACCACGGCTGCTAGTTCCAGGTCGTGGGTTGGGTAGTTCAGCTCGTGCGGTCTCAATTGCCGGGAGGCGTAGGATATCACTTTCCCTTCTTGCATTAAGACGCATCCCAATCCTTGACGAGAGGCATCACAGTAGACGTGGAAGTCTTTCCGTATGTCTGGCAGAGTCAGAATGGGAGCTGATACTAGCTTCTCCTTGAGGGTCTGGAAGCTCTCTTCGCAGTCGGGGGTCCATTCAAACTTCACTTCCTTCTGCAGAAGTCTGGTCATAGGCTTGGCGATCTTGGAAAAATTCTCGATGAACCGGCGGTAGTATCCGGCCAATCCGAGAAAACTCCGGATCTCGGTCACGGTCGTGGGCTGCAGCCAGTTGGTTACCGCTTCAACGGTGGTTGGGTCCACTGCTATTCCTCCGGCAGATATGACATGGCCGAGGAACTTCACCTCAGACGACCAAAATTCGCATTTGCTGTATTTGGCGTACAGTTGCTGCTCCCTTAGCTTTCCGAGGGTCAGACGGAGGTGAGTCTCGTGTTCTTCCTTTGTCTTGGAGTATATGAGGATATCGTCGATGAATACCACGATGAACTTGTCCAAGAACTCCATGAATACATTGTTCATCATGTTCATGAAAAAGGCCGGGGCATTCGTGAGTCCGAACGACATCACGGTGTACTCGTAGAGTCCATAGCGGGAGGTGAAGGCGGTCTTGGGTATGTCTTCTTCCCTAATCCTCAATTGGTGATAACCTGACCTGAGGTCAATCTTGGAAAACACCGAGGATCCTTTCAGCTGATCGAACAGGTCGTCGATCCGAGGCAGTGGGTATTTGTTCTTGATGGTCACGTCGTTCAGGGCTCTATAGTCCACGCACATCCTCTTGGTCTTGTCCTTCTTCATGGCAAAGATAACCGGTGCACCCCAGGGTGAGGTACTCGGTCGGATATAACCTTTCTGTTCTAGGTCTTCGATGTTGCTCTTGACTTCGGCTAGCTCATTGGCGGCCATTCGGTACGGGCGCTTGGAGATTGGAGTGGTCCCGGGGACAAGTTCGATTCTGAATTCGATGTCCCGCTTGGGAGGCATTCCAGGTAGATCTTCAGGGAAAACATCCGCAAACTCCTTGACTATAGGCACCTCTTCAAGAGCTATTGAGCGAAGGGATGCTCCGAGTGGTTTGCGACTGGTCATCCGAAAGGTGACGGTTACGCCTTCAGGATGGGTCACCATGACGGACTTGTTGGCACAGTCGATCACTCCCTTGTGCTTCATCAACCAATCCATCCCTAGTATAAGGTCGAGTCCGGTGCATTGGATGAGGACAGGCTCGGCCCGAAACAGTACTCCTTGGATGTCAATTTGAACCTTAGGGCTGTATAAGCGGGCTGAGGTCCTATTGCCTGGGGGTGGCAATCACCATGGGAATGGGTAGAGGGAGCACGTCCAGTTTGTTTGTTTTCACAAAATTTTCCGAGATGAAGGTGTGGGTTGCTCCAGAGTCAAATAATATGACGGCCGGTACGGAATTCACAGTAAACGTACCGAGCACGACTTCAGGAGCCTCCTGAGCTTCTTCCGCGCTGATGTGATTGACGCGGGCACGAACCGCCTGGTTGGGTGCCGTGCCCTGAGCTGGCTTGGGGTGAGGACACTGGTGTGCATAGTGCCCTTCCTTGCGGCAGTTGAAGCAGACGACCGGCCTTCCTTGGCGATCCCTCAAGATCGGGGCCTTGGCGGCTGGTGTCGGCTGAGCGGCCGGAGCTGGTGGAGCGGGGCGAGGATGCCCGGCGTTGGATCCACCGGCGGCGTGAGGTGGCCTGTAGGCGGGCCGAGGATGGTAGGCGGGCGCTAGTGGCGGAGGGACGAAGCGGGGCCTCTGAGAGTTCGCCTGCTGATGCTTGAGGCGATCATCTTCCTCTTCTTGAGGTCCAGCTTGTTCTGCTCAGTCTCCTGGATGAGCGCTTTGTTGACCAGCCGTTGGAAGTCGGCGAAGTCGGCGGCGACGAGCTGGATGGACAGCTCATCCTTAAGTCCCCTGAGGAACTTGGCTTGGCGGAGGGCGTCGGTGCGCACTTCCTCCGGTGCGTAGCGGGCGAGGCGGTTGAACTCATGGAGGTACTCCATGACGGTCCTGTTGCCTTGTTGCAGGTCGCGGAACTCCTGCTGTTTCACCGCGATGACACCGGCGGGGACGTGGGCAGCACGAAAGGCGATGGTGAACTCCGCCCATGTCACCACGTGGCCCTCTGGCTGGGACTCACGGTAGTTGTCCCACCATTCCGCGGCGGGACCCTGGAGCTGGTGAGTGACGAAGGCCACTCGCTCCCGGTCGGTGCAGGGGAGGAGGTCGAGCTTCTTTCCGATGGTGCGAAGCCAATCTCTGGCCTCCATCGGGTTGGTGGTGCTCGAGAAGGTGGGCGGGCGCACGCGCAAAAACTCGGAGAGTTGCGGGGCGGGCGCGGGTGCTGGTGCGCGAGGGGCGGGCTCCCCGTTCTGCAGACGGTCCAACTGAGCCTGTTGGTTCTGCATTTGGGTGAGGAGGGCGGTGATCAGGTGGTTCTGATTCGCCATCATCTCCGCCAAGGTGGGGTGGTTGGCGGAAGGCGACCCAGACTGACGTGGGCCCGTTGCACCCCAGTTGGGTACAACACCCTCGGGCGCATCCCGGCTTCCTCCTGCTCCGTTGTTGGAACCGGTGTTCTGGTGATCGGCCATCTTCTGAATATACAAAGTGATAAAGCAAAAGATGACGAAACAAAAATACAACCAAAAATATCATATAAGATTCAAGCACATAAATATATCAAGTGGTATAAATTGTTCATTACATCAAGCTCTTATTCCATCTACAACCCAACTCGTTGCAGACGGCACCACATACAAAATTATGATTTTTATTTAAATCGCGTCTCCTAACGCCTACTCGCCACCGGAGGCGGTCTCCGTGCTCTCGGAACCACGAGTGCGCGGCTCCAGAGAGATGGTGGGCTCGAGAAAATTCTCGATGATGGAGTCGGAGACGAGGCCGGGGCGTGGAGGAGGGGCGCTAGTAGAGGGCCTGGCGGGGGAGGGTCGTGGCGGGATCCTCTTGGGGCGAGGGAGGGGCTCACAGATGGGCTTCTTCTTCCTTGGAAGAAGAGGAACCATCTCCGCGATATCCTTCTGCAGCTGCATAATTTTGCGCTGCAACTCGCCATTCTGTTGGATCAAGTTCTTCGTCTCTTCACGAAGGAACTCAACCGCCTCATGGTGCTCGTCGGCGTCGAGCACCGCCTCGGTGTGGAGATCGTCCATGGCCTGTAGAAGACGCGACTGCCGGGCCATGACCGGATCACGCACGGAGTGAACTCCGAGGTAGATGCTACGGTGGGCTCCGGGAGTGCGCTTCGGCACGAGCCGGAAGGACGAGTTCTGAAGACGATCATCGTAGATCATCCTCAGCTCCATGAGGGCCTGGAGGGCGACTCGTTGGAACGCGACGTCGAAAGTCGGGCCTCCAAGTGCGGTGGTGTAGGGCGGCATGTGTTCTCCGGAGCCGTGGACGGTGAGGGAGACGTCGCAAGGCCCGGCGAACTCGTCGGGGTATACTCCTTGAAATTCGGGTCGAAGAGGAACCCGAGGAAGGTAAGCATCATACGGAGCTCCCGGACGAAGCCCTCGTAGTGGCGGCAGTAGCTGTGAACTTGGTAGACAGGCATCTACAAAACAGCAAGTTGAATAAAAGTGAGGAGAGGAACAAAGTTTATGAAGTAGATTTTCGAGAAATAATTTCCTGTGGCTAATGGCTAGGCGGGTCTGTTTGGCTTCCTACAGTCGAGTCGGCTCTGATACCATCTTGTAGCGCCCCGATTTAACAAATCGAGACATTATTGAATTTCATAAGAAAAACAATAATACAAGAGGTTCATCATGCGACAATCGTACATACGACAGTGTTCATGGTACGCAGACCATATTTATTACATCATTGTTTTAATAAAAACAGCAAAGTGAAATAATTAGAAAACTGGCATGACGAACATCTTCTCCAGGATCTTTCTTCTCGACTAGGTCGCTACTCCAGACCGTCTTCAAAGTAAGCATCCTCTGTGGGGTCCAACGGGTATGAGTACAAAAAGTACTCAACAAGCCACCGCAAATGCAAATAATAATGCAGGATAATAAACAAGGAAGGATAATGGCTAACATTGCAGAATAATGCAGTTGCAGTTATGGCATTTAGTGTAATCATATTTTAATCATGCGGAAAGTAAACATGAGCATCATCAACATCGACTAACTCGAGGGGTACAGTCAGCCCCACCTCGCTCAACAGTCCTTACATGTCAATCCATCATGCACATACATATTCAAAATAAACTAACTGGGGGATGTCACGCAACCCGCCCTTGACCGTGGGCTCGACTTTTCGAAAAGATTTAAGACTCTGATCAGAGATGTACTACTGTACCCACAAGGCACGCACTCATCCCAAACGAGATGACCCATTTCACGGGAACTCGTGCCAAAACCTCAATATGAGATGTTCCAAGCGATAACCACCCGCTCTAGGTTTCGCCGGCGCGCCGGGCCGCATCCCGGCTAACGTCGCACCCCCTTTTGCGCCACATTGGTACAAGTCACCCGCAGGTGCAACTTGACCCATCTCCAAATGGTGGCCTCGGTTTGGAACAACCCATACCTTAGTTAGGACTTACCCACTAGACTTGTGGTTAGTACGTAAGTGTATTGCAACGGATCCCTCAGACCGGTCCTTATAGTGCCCCGGGTGCTACTAACCAATGCCCTAGCTTGCACCCGGAACCCACCATGCATACACTCACAACCATGACTCATCACCAACAGAATTTCCAAGGATAAGAAATGACGGGGATCATATAATAGAACCATTTTGCTACGACTCATTTTTATCCTATAGCGGCCGTGTCAATACATTGGACACTAGCTAATATCATTGATCATATGGTGACAAGGAGGTTAGGCGAGATAGCATGGCTTGGGTTGCACATCAAGGTCGAGGGATCCTAAATAAATATAATGTAAGGGTTCATTTGACTAATGCATATATAACCTATGTGTTTTAGCGATAGTCAATTCAAACATGGGTTCAATATGTTCAAAAGAATTGTTTGGTGACTTGCCTTGTTCAGCGAATGGGGAGGGAGGAACTTCCGGGAAGTATTCCGGCTCCTCGGCGACGTCGTAGTCTTTTTAATATAATGAAGCAAAATAAAAAGAGCACATTCAATCAAACAATATAACATTACATTAATAGCACATAAGTCACTGTTGCTTTGATTAAAAGTAAAATAATTTCCATTGTTAAGGTTCTGAAATTTATTTCATAAATAATTTTAAAGGGATTAAAATGAAGGGTTGTCCTTTTTAGAAAGCAAATGTTTAAATGTGAATAGTCCCATATTAAGTTCCCTAATAAGTTTTGAAATGAAAAGTTCATGGTAATTTAGTGTTTTGCAGTATATGAATAGAAAGGAATAAATATGAATTTTTCTGAAGTTCAAACATTTGAATTCATATTTTAATCCTAAAGGCATTTAAATATTTATTTGAATAAACATGAAAATGTCAAAGTAAACCTACTGTTTTTATTGCATAAACATGTAGAGAATAATTTTATGAATTTTCTGAAATTGGAATGGTAATTTTTAGAGTTCAAATGCATTAGATATGGATTTTACAAGTTTTAAACCTTTTCTGGAATTTATTTTCAAATTTTAAATCCCTCGGGTCCACGGTGAGCCAGGCTCACGGTGAACCCGCGCACTGTGCGCGTGCGCCGGGTCGATCTGGACCGTCGGATCCAGATCCGACGCGCGAGGGCGAGGCGGGACGCGTAAGTCACGATGGACGGTCAGGATTAAAACGTGCGAAGGGGTACCACGTGGACGCACGAGATCGCACGCCGGTTTAAATGAAAATCAACGCGTGAGATTAAAACGTAACGCTTTGACCAGATCCGACGGCGCGGATTAGATCGCGTACGTGGGCTCACGTGCGTCGTCCGATCGCGATCGCACGGTCGGGATCAGATCCGACACGGCACGGGTACTCGACCCGTGCCGGTCGTCTTCTTCGGCGACGGCCAACGGGCCAGCAGCCACGGCGAGCGACTAGGGTCCTATCTAAGCCTAGAAATGGAAAGAGGGCACTACGGCGGTCACGATGGTACCTTAGGCGAGGCGAGGGGTCGACGGGAAGTGGTCGGCGACGAGGGTAGACGACGAAGCACTTCGGGCTCCTCGTCGGCGATGGGGTTCCGGCGATCTCCTTGGCCAGCGAAGGTGTGGCCGAGGTAGGGGTGGTCTTTGCGGTCACGGAGGTGCGGTCGACGAGGACGGAGGGGTACCCCGGCGACGGCGATCGACGGCTGGAGAACAGGCGGCGGTGTTGCGCTAAAAACCGGGTGGAGTGTGTTCTGATCGTGCTCGAGGCGAGTGGGCGTGGGGGTCGGACGCGGCGGAGGCCGGGGGGTTAAATAGGACGTCGGAGGGGGCTCACATGCAAGGAAAGCCGGGGGGGATTGAAGTCGCCGGCGAGGGCGCGGCCATGCACGGCGCTGCGTTCCCGGGGGCTTAAACGCGTGCCTTTATGGGTTTAAATGGGCGGTGGGCCTCGGGGAGTTAATGGCCGGCGTCGGTTTAACGGGAGGGGGAGCCGGCGAGGGGATCCGAGGCGAAGTTCTCGCCGGCGGGATTAGGGGGGCTGGCGCGGGGTTGAAGACGGTTCTGACGAGCGGGGGCCACAAGCCAGTGAGCGCGGGTGAGCGAACGGCGACTGACGGGTGGGACCCAGTTGTCAGGTGGCGCGCGCGAGGGGGAGTGAGCTGGGCCGGCCGGGAGAGAGGGAAGGGGGAAAGGGGAGCCCATTACTGTTTTAATACATTTCTGAATAAAAATAATTCCAGGAATTAGATTAAAATATCAGGGCTACTTCCAAGGTTGATAAAATTTATAAAAATTCCCAAAATTATATTTTGGTCTTAGGAGCATATACAAAAAGTTTCACCTCTTAATTTGGCCATCTACTATATGTTGTAGTTCAAAAGGGTATAAAGGAGTATTAAAAGTATTTTCTGAAATAATAATTCCAAGAAATTGAATTTAATAATATTTTTATTGTTTTGAAAATTTGGGGTGTTACAGACGGGGGTCTAATAAATATAAGTGTAGGGCTTGATGTTTGGCTAATACAATATTATCCTATGAGTTATAGCGATAGTTATAAAAACTAGGCTCGATGACTTGCCTTGATCAGCAAATGGTGAAGGTGGAACCTCGGGGTAAGACTCCGGATCTTCGACGGCGTAGTAGTCTTCTCGATACGGAAAAGTAAATAAAACATTCAATAAACAATCCAAAACAATCAACCATACCAACATACATGTTTATGTTGGATTAAGTAAAGGAGATAGAGTCTTAAAGTTTAGGGAATTGTTACTTAAATATTTAAGATTGATTTCTAATGAGATTTCTGAATTTTATGACTTGATGTAATTATTTTTCCTAGGGGTTTTTATTTTCCCTTTTTAGAGATGAACTAAAAAGGTATATAATAACATTATTATTGTATTAAAAATAGTGAACTCAAGTTGTTAGGTTTTTTGAAGTTATTATATAGGTTGTCATGACATTTTTATAAAGTGTTTAACTTTTATTATATGAATTACTTAATTATCCTACAAGGGCTTTTGCAATATTAATTAATAGATTAAAGTGGGGAAAGTGAACATGCTATTTTTGTTGCATTAAAACAGTGGAATAAAGACATTAAGTCCTCCGAATTTATTATATAAATTATTCAAGGTTTTTCTGAATTATTTAAATGAAATATTAATTAAATCCTAAAGGGGTCTTTTCTTTATTATTTAATAAGATTATTATGTGCCAAATAAACATATTGTTTTTATTGCATAAAAGTGTAGAGGATGAAAAGACAAATTTTCCAGAATTAAAATGGTGAAATTTGAAGTTAATTTGAGCAAGTTATGAATTTTTGAAGTTTAAACTATTTTTTTGAATTTTATTAAAAATCAGAAATCAGTCTCTGGTCCACGGTGAACTGGGTTCACCGTGAACCGGTGACTGCGCGCGTGAGCCGGGCACGTGGCAGCAGTTGGATCAAGATCCCACGGCCACAGTGCGCACGGGAAATTTAAGTGGCGATCGATGGCTCCCGTGACTCGGTACCGATTCGGCTCAGATCGAGGGCCAGGATTAAATCCCACAGGGATTTAATCCAGGCCGTTAGATCGAGATTGTGCGGTCCGCGAGGGATCCAGCACGGCACGTGGCGAAGGGGTAATTTACCCCTTCTTCCCCGACTCCGGTGGAGCTCCAGTGAGCAATTACCGGCGACGGCGAGGCCTAAGGCCCTAGGCGATGGCAAAAATGGACAGAGGGGAAGACGGGGAACATGACGATACTGGTGACGGCGGCGAGGGGCAAGCGACGGTGACCGGCGATGAGAAGAGGCGGTGGTGCTCCTCGGGTTGGCGGTGGCGAAGGCGTTCCGGTGGTGGTTCGGCCCAACGGAGGCGAGGCCGGGGTAGGGTGAGCGACGGCGGTCCCGACGGGGGCTACAGCGAGGGCGGCGGTGGCTCGGAGCGCCGGTGAGGGCTTGCCGGAGTGCGAACAGAGGCACAACCCGAAAAATGAAAGCGGCGGCTCGGGAGGCGAGGGCTCGGGCTCTGGTGGTGTGGCGAAACGCGGTGAGGCCGAGGGCTTATAAAGGGACGCCGGCGGTGTGGATTTGGAAGGTGAACGGAGGAACCCGGGGAGGAGATCCACATTTCCTCCGGTGAGGTTTCCATACTCTCGGCAAGCTTCCAAAAGGGCGAAAGCACGTCGATTTTGAGCGGAAAGGGATGGCCGGAGATCGGGGAACAAGAATCCGGGACCGGATTGGGGTCACGCGGCGGCCGGCGGCTGAAATCGGAAAGGGGGCGCCGAAATTGGAAGGGGGGATCCCCTTCCATCGGGGAAGAAGGGCCTAACAGGTGGCCCCTACCTGTCAGTGGCTGTGAGTGAAAGAGAAGGGGGCTGACGAGCGGGCCAGACATGGCAGGGAGAGGGAGGGAGTGCGAGCGGCTGCCAAGTGGGACCGTCCGGGGTGTGGCGCGCGCAGTGGAGAGAGGACGGGTGCGTGCCGACCAGGTGGCCCCGCCTGTCAGCGAGCGCGGCTGCGGGAGAAAGAGGGAGGGCGCGTGCCGACAGGTGGGTCCCGCCTGTCGGTGGGCGTGGCTGGACTGGGCCGGGCCGAAAGGCCTTAGAGGGGGAAAACAGGGCTGCGGCCCAATAGCTTTTAAAATTGTTTTCCTGATTAAAATAATTCCAGAAATTCATATATTTGCTTAAGGCTTGAAGCATTGTTGCTAAAATTTTGTAAAAATTCTCAAAAATATTTCTTGGCTTCTAGATTCCATCATAAATTTGTCAGCTACAGATTTGGAATATTTCTTCCTGATTTGCTTTAATTGAGTTCATTTAGCCTTTTTTCTTTAATTTAACATATTATTTATTCCAGAAAATTCATTTCCCTTATTTTTGTTTTATTTTAATTCTGGGGCTTTTACAATCCTTTCCCCCTTACAAAGAATCTCGTCCTCGAGATTCGAAGCGAACCTCGAGAAAACTAAGGGACGGGGTTCTACTGGTGCTCCGGATTAGGAGAAGGTGTTACATCAGAAATAGGCAAAGTGACCTCCGGATCTGGGTTGGTTGAGATCAAATTGGGAGTGTCTTCGGTTGTATCTGGGTTCTCTTTGTGGTGAACTAGGGTATGTCCCTCTGGGTTTGGAATGGAGGATGGCGCCCGCTTGGGGTAGGAGCACTTGTAGGAGTAGTGGCCTTCTTGGCGACAGTTGAAGCACTCAATCGGCTTGCCGTTCCTGTCCCTCTTGTATCTGGTAGCTTGTGCTGGTGTCCTTCCGGCTGGCGGTGCTTGGGGTGGGATGCCTGTGCTTGGTCCTCCCAGGGTGGTTCGTGGCTTGGCAAGGGTTAGGGCTTGAGGTGGAATCACTCTGGTTTCCGGCATAATTGCTTTGTTCACCAATCTCTGAAAGTTGGCGAAGTCCCCGCAGATTAGCTGAAGGGAGAGCTCGTGTTGGTGTTGTTGGAGACGGAACAACTGTGCCTGCTGCTCTTGCATCTGCTTTTGTTGTTGTTGCATCTGGGTAAGTAGCGTGGTGATCAGTTGGTTTTGTTTTGCCATCATCTCCGCTAGTGTGGGATGATAGGCAACGGGGGTCTGCTGTTGTCCAACTGCACCCCACTGAGGCAGATTGCCTGAGGTGTTTCCGTCGCGTGGGGCTTCTGATCCTTGGTCGTTGGCCATCCTGAAGTTGAAGGGTTCAAACAGAAGGTGCCAATAGTTAAGGGGGAATTGTTACTGATTTTATTGGCCAAGATGAATAGTCTGACCTAGATGCTTACATATTTTATTTTAGTCCCTTATTAACTTTCACACTCATGCCTTATATTATTTTTAATATAAATGATTTATCATGTATTTTATTCACACAACATTCATGTTGTAATATATTTTATTAATTAGTGTTAGAGGTTTAAGATGAAGTGATGTTGATTATATCTTATTGAATTCCTTGGTGCCAAAAATTCCAGAAAATTTTTGGAACGCAATTTAATGCTTAGGAGAATTTTTAGGAAAATACTCTAGCTAATTTTTATTTTTAAATGAAATTTCTAGGCTTGTGTTTTAGCTTTCCTCGTTCTTGATTTATACTGAACCCTTTTCTTGAAATTTATTTATTAATTATTTTATTTTATTTTTAACGCCTGACAAAAATCAAGGTGTTACAATCCTAACCTCCTTAACAAGAATCTCGTCCCGAGATTCGGAAAGGCTAGAAATAGAAAGTCATGGATATGCTTCAGCTATGAATCACTTTTTATACTAGAGGCTTTAAGCCTACATTCTCATAGATTGGGCTTGGCTAAGTTAGGGCTTTTTTGACAACGTGTCTTGACTTCATGATTGGAGTGGATCTTGTAGAATGGCGACAAACAAATTATGTTGAGTTGAAACTAGAGGTAGATTCTCTCCTTTAGATTGGGATTATGACCTAATAGGTATAGGAGGAAGAGGGAAGTGATATTAAGCTTTATTTCAAAATGTATCGTTCTTGCGATTACATTTATTGTCTTTTATTTAATTCTTCACTCATGTCTTATATTTGACATGAGTGGCATTACAAACAAGGAAAAGAAAACAATCAATCGTAAATACTACGTCTATGGAAGCTCAGGGGACGGCTCGATCACGGGCTCGACGGAAACGGTCGGGGAGGTGGAACTGGAGGGTCCGGCGGGAGGTGCACTGCGGGAAATCCTCTTGGGCCTCATGGTGGGGATCCGAAGCGATTTCCGCTTGCGGGGCGGAAGGGGTGTGATCTCCTCGATATCCTTCTTCAGCTCCTTGAGCTGGTGACGGAGCTGGGTGTTGACTATGGTGCCTTGGCGTAGAAGCTCGTTCTAACGCCTCAACTCCTCCACCTCGAGGGTCAACTGGGGGTTCTGCTGGACTTGTCGACGGAGCTCAGCGAGGGCTTGGAGTGCGGCGCGCTGACTGGCCACCACGAACGAGGGTCCTCCGACTCCATGGGTGTAGAAGGGAGGCTGCGTGGGAGAGGAGCGGATGACAATCGTGACCTCGCAGTAGCTCTCGCTCGCATCGGGAAAGATCCCGTGGAACGCGGGCTCATGGGAGAATCCCAAGAAGTCGACGAGCACGCGAAGCTCGCGGATGAATCCGGCCTCATCGCGAAGAGTCCCACTCATGGTATGGACCGGCATCTACAAAAGAGGGAAACTTTTTGTGAAAATCTCGGAAGATGAGAGGATAAGTAATTTTGTAAGAAAATATGGTAAATATAAGTCCTAAGGTCAGGTCTGTTTGGCTTCCTATAGTCAAGTCGGCTCTGATACCATCTTGTCACGCCCTGATTTAATAAATCAGGACTTTTATTGAAATTCCATAGAAAATCAATAAAACAAGACATTCATCATGCGACCACGTACAATACGAGCAATCATTCACGGTTCGTAGACCACATTAGTACAAAAGTGGATAAAGATGAAGAGAAACTAATAAAACAAGGGGTCCTAGATGAACACCTCCTTCCAGTCTCGCCTTGACTGGGTCGCTACTCCAGACCTTCATCCTCCTCGTAGTAGACGAGCTTTGGTGGTGTAAGTCAACGAGGTGAGTACAAACGTACTCAACAAGCCACCGAATGCAAATATAATGCAAGATAATAACAATGGAGATAGTGGCTAATTTTGCGGAAGAGCGTAATTTGTAAAGCAATTAAATGTGAACAATTTATTAGTACTGAAACGTAAACATGTGTATGCATCATCATCTGCTAACTCGAGGAGTACGTTTTACCTCCTCGCACAACAGTCCTTACATGCCATGAAATAACTCAAGCATTCAAACAATTGTAAACTAACTGCGAGTAGTCACACAACCCGCCCTTGACCGTGGGCTCGGCTTTTCGAAAAGATTAAATTACTCTGATCAGAGATGTACCACTGTACCCACAAGGCACGCACTCATCACTTACACCAAAGTGTAACGAGATGACCCATTCCACGGGAACTCGTGCCAAAACTTTCCCTATGATTCGCCTCGACTCAACAGCACCCTCTTATAGGTTTCATATGGTGCCCCGACGCGTCGGTGCCTCACCATACCCCCCCTTGAGCCCACGTCGGTACAAGGCACCCTGAGGGCTAGCCCCTTGCCCCCTCCACTATGGTGCAGAGAGTCAGAGTGTTCCATACTTCTAGTTAGGACTTACCCATTAGACTTGTGGTTGGTACGGAAGTGCTTTGCAACAGATCCCGCAGACCGGTCCTTATAGTGCCCCGGGTGCGACCAACCAATTCCCGAGATTGCACCCGGAACCCACCATACTTATAACATAGCCAACTCCAACAGAGTCTAGAGACAAGAATAATGGGGAATTTCATATAACAGAATCCATCTATCTACGACTCATTCTTTATATCCTATAGCAGTTATGCCGGTACATTGAGCACTAGCTAATATAATATTTGTAGAGTGACAAGGAGTTAAGGCCCAATAAGCATGGCTTGGGTTTGCACACAAGGACGGGGGTCTAATAAATATAAGTGTAGGGCTTGATGTTTGGCTAATGCAATATTATCCTATGAGTTATAGCGATAGTTATAAAAACTGGGCTCAATGATGATCAACTATTTCCACAAGAGGGGTCGATGACTTGCCTTGATCAACAAATGGTGAAGGTGAAACCTCGGGGTAAGACTCCGGATCTTCGACGGCGTAGTAGTCTTCTCGATACGGAAAAGTAAATAAAACATTCAATAAACAATCCAAAACAATAAACCATACCAACATATATGTTTATGTTGGATTAAGTAAAGGAGATAGAGTCTTAAAGTTTAGGGAATTGTTACTTAAATATTTAAGATTGATTTCTATGAGATTTCTGAATTTTATGACTTGATGTAATTATTTTTCCTAGGGGTTTTTATTTTCCCTTTTTAGGGATGAACTAAAAAGGTATATAATAACATTATTATTGTATTAAAAATAGTGAACTCAAGTTGTTAGGTTTTCTGAAGTTATTATATAAGTTGTCATGACATTTTTATAAAGTGTTTAACTTTTATTATATGAATTACTTAATTATCCTACAAGGGCTTTTGCAATATTAATTAATAGATTAAAGTGGGCAAAGTGAACATGCTATTTTTGTTGCATTAAAACAGTGGAATAAAGTCATTAAGTCCTCTGAATTTATTATATAAATTATTCAAGGTTTTTCTGAATTATTTAAGTGAAATATTAATTAAATCCTAAAGGGGTCTTTTCTTTATTATTTAATAAGATTATTATGTGCCAAATAAACATATTGTTTTTATTGCATAAAAGTGTAGAGGATGAAAAGACAAATTTTCCAGAATTAAAATGGTGAAATTTGAAGTTAATTTGAGCAAGTTATGAATTTTTGAAGTTTAAACTATTTTTCTGAATTTTATTAAAAACCAGAAATCAGTCTCTGGTCCACGGTGAACTGGGTTCACCGTGAACCGGTGACTGCGCGCGTGAGCCGGGCACATGGCAGCGGTTGGATCAAGATCTCACGGCCACAGTGCGCGCGGGAAATTTAAGTGGCGATCGACGGCTCCCATGACTTGGTACCGATTCGGCTCAGATCGAGGGCCAAGATTAAAACGGGGATTTAATCCGGGCCGTTAGATCGAGATCATGCGGTCCGCGAGGGATCCGGCATGGCACGCGGTGAAGGGGTAATTTACCCCTTCTTCCCCGACTCCGGTGGAGCTCCGGCAAGCAATTACCGGCGACGGCGAGGCCTAAGGCCCTAGGCGATGGCGAAAATGGACAGAGGGGAAGACGGGGAACATGACGATACCGGTGATGGCGGCGAGGGGCAAGCGACGGCGACCGGCGATGAGAAGAGGCGGCGGTGCTCCTTGGGTTGGCGGTGGCGAAGGCATTCCGGCGGTGGTTCGGCCCAACGGAGGCGAGGCCGGGGTAGGGTGAGCGACGGCGGTCCCGACGGGGGCTACGGCGAGGGCGGCGGTGGCTCAGAGCGCCGGTGAGGGCTTGCCGGAGTGCGAACAGAGGCACAACCCAAAAAATGAAAGCGGCGGCTCGGGAGGCGAGGGCTCGGGCTCTGGTGGCGTGGCAAAACATGGTGAGGCCGAGGGCTTATAAAGGGACGCCGGCGGTGTGGATTTGGAAGGTGAACGGAGGAACCCGGGGAGGAGATCCACATTTCCTCCGGTGAGGTTTCCATACTCTCGGCAAGCTTCCAAAAGGGCAAAAGCGCGTCGATTTTGAGCGGAAAGGGATGGCCGGAGATCGGGGAACAAGAATCCGAGACCGGATTTGGGGTCACGCGGCGGCCGGCGGCTGAAATCGGAAAGAGGGCGCCGAAATTGGAAGGGGGGATCCCCTTCCATCGGGGAAGAAGGGCCTGACAGGTGGCCCCCACCTGTCAGTGGCTGTGAGCGAAAGAGAAGGGGGCTGACGAGCGGGCCAGACATGGCAGGGAGAGGGAGGGAGGCGAGCGGCTGCCAGGTGAGACCGTCCGGGGTGTGGCGCGCGCAGTGGAGAGAGGGCGGGCGCGTGCCGACCGGGTGGCCCCGCCTGTCAGCGAGCGCGGCTGTGGGAGAAAGAGGGAGGGCGCGTGCCGACGGGTGGGTCCCGCCTATCGGTGGGCGCGGCTAGACTGGGCCGGGCCGAAAGGCCTTAGAGGGGGAAAACAGGGCTGCGGCCCAATAGCTTTTAAAATTGTTTTCCTGATTAAAATAATTCCATAAATTCATATATTTGCTTAAGGCTTGAAGCACTGTTTCTAAAACTTTGTAAAAATTCTCAAAAATATTTCTTGGCTTCTAGATTCCATCATAAATTTTTCAGCTACAGATTTGGAATATTTCTTCCTGATTTGCTTTAATTGAGTTCATTTAGCCTTTTTTTCTTTAATTTAACATATTATTTATTCTAGAAAATTCATTTCCCTTATTTTTGTTTTATTTTAATTCTTTGGCTGTTACAGGGATGGTCGTAACTCGGAGCAAGTGACAGGTTTACTTTTAGTGTTCCAAACCCATTCAGTTGCGTACATGTCGGCCGAATACTCTTCCTCTGACTCTTCCTCATCAGAGCGTTCCATGATGTGGATTTCAGCCCTAGGCTTGCTAAACATCTTAATAAACTTTTTATCTTTGGTTCGGCCTTCCTGGACCAGAGCCTGCTGTAAAACTTGGCTAACTTCTAAAAAGTTTTGGTTATCTAACCTCTCTTTAATTTCGGAACGCAACCCATTAAAAGCTAATTCCGCCAAGTCCCTTTCTGAAATATTAAGGCTAAAACATTGGTTTCTAGTATCCCTGAAACGCTTGATGTACTCACAGGTGTTCTCACTAGATTTCTGCTTAACCGATGTCAAATGCGAAAGCCTAAGTTCTGTCTCACCTGTGTATAAATAATCATGGAATTTCTGCTCTAAATCGTCCCACGTGTGGATGGAGTTTGGCCGGAGTGCCGAAAACCAGGTGAAAGCAGTGCCGGATAGCGAGAGAGAAAATAGTCTAACCTTTAGAGCATCTATCCCGCTAACCTCTCCACACCGTGCCAAAAATTGACTAACATGCTCTAGTGTGGTCTTGCTACCCTCGCCATCGAATTTAGTGAATTCAGGGATTCTATAGCCGCGGGGGTAGGGTACTGTATCAAGGTGGTCGGGGTATGTTTTACGGTAAACCCTAACCCGTCCCTTGGGCACGAAGCCAGCACACTCTCTAAATAGTGCGCGGACCCGCTCCTCTATATCATCTTGGTATGTTGCTTGCATGCGCCTCTCATGCGGGGGCATGACACGCGGTGGGATATCGGCGTGTTGGCCATGGGCCTCTTCCCTGCGTGCTATTTGTACGACGTGCTCGTGTCCGGGCGTCTGCGCGTGTGGTACGGGTAGCGCGGGTATTGGCGCAGGTGGTGGTGTGTGGTATGCAGTGTTAGTTTGACCGTAGGTGTAAAGATATGTCTCGGCCATAAGTGGTGAGGTCGGAGACATGATTGTGCCGGTGCTGTCGTTAGTCCTACCGTATACGTGGTTTGCCGGTGGTGCACTAGCTATGGGAACCGGGGATACAGCCTCAGTGAAGCCGAACCTCCTAAGAGTTGCCTCTACCTAGGAGCTGACTGCCGAATCTAAACGGTTGGCTAGCGAAGCGCTAACGGCCTGATCTACTGATGCGGCTATTTTCTGCTCAATTTCTAAAGAAGATAAACGAGGTGATACATGTGTTACCTAGACCTGAGCGAGGTCGGGGGTGACGATGTCGCGTTTGATGAAGCCCGCACGTGTCTTGACGTAGCCCCCAAGCATCATGTCTTGGAGTTCCTTTAACTTTGCCTCGATCTCTGCTCTGTCTTCTGCGGGGATATCTTCAAGTGTAGGTGACATTATGTTGCGGTTGTCGATATTCGTGCCTCCTATTGCGTCCATCGGCGGTGTAGACATAGTAGTCGATGTAGATGTACTAGTGGCCGATGTAGACGTACTCATCATGTTGGCGTAGCTTTCCCCAGCGGAGTCACCAAAAAGTGTGTTGACACGAAAACGTGCCTCCGCACTTGGGTCAGTTCGACGATCCAAAAGTGCACGGATACTTAGGGACAAGCCTAAGTGTGACGTGGCATGGACGTCATGTTCCGACTACCCTTAATAGTGATAAGGGGGGTGGAGTCGCCAGGCAACCAGATTACACAAAATAATCCAATTAGTCGAAAGAATTAAATTAAACAGAATAAAATTAACAAACCAGTCGAAGCCCCGCCTGGTTCGAAGTCTGATGCAAAGGGGTCACCGAAGTGTACCTTCGGCGTCTGGTGCGAAGTGCTCCGCCGAAGGGTGCTTCGGCGTTCGGACTGATCCGGCTGAAGATGGACTCCGAACGGATCTGGACGCGATGATCACCTCCGAACAGCGGGGTTCGGCATGCGATCTCCGATACAACAAACTACGAAATAGTGACGCGAGGGCCACGCGCGAGTGCAACTTCGTCCGGTGCGGAATATGGTCGTGGCGGAGCCTGTTGCGACGAAGTATGCTGGCGAAGCCTATTGCCGAAGCCTGCAATCCCGCCGAAGGGTGTCCTAGGGACCTCCGAAACCGATCTCTTAGCTCTGGACACCTCTGACGAAGTGGCTCCGAACGTGCGTACCTGCAACAGAAGAGTGCGAAGTACCAATTCGGCCTGAGGACCAAATTTTGCTAAGTGTTGCACTAGTAGCGAAGGTAGCAATCTATTACGCAGATTAGCGGATACTTCACAGGCGAAGTAACAAGGCGATAACAATCTATTACGTAGATTAACAGATACTTCACATGCGAAGTAACAAGGATTACCACTATTCCGTAGTGGCCAGCGGAGGGCTTCCAGGCAAACCCACGAAGAGGTACAAGAAAATAAAGGTAAAGTAAATGTGATCAAAGCATGGGCTTTGGTTTGGTTTGAGTTGGGGGGCTCTCTACACCGGCCTTGCCTCTCTGTTTATAGGGGGTTAACTCCTAATCTAATCTGCTATTAATCCGGCCAGATAGAGATAGAGATTGAGCGGTGATGCAAACAACTCTATCTCTACCGAGGTGGGCTTCGGCCAGGCCCGTCGAGGCCTGCTCCTCAGGCCAAATCTTCGGCAGCGTGGGCCTCCGAAGGCTTCCTGGCCGAAGCCCATGGGCTGGCTAGAGGCTTTCGGAGCCCATAGCTCAATGGACTTCGGCCCTGTAGGGCTTTAGACAGACCCTGGACACGTGTATTTTCGGCCCAAATAACCAAAATTGATATTTTGACAATCTAGCCATTAATACCATTTTTTGCTATCAACAGCGACCAAATCCACATTAGAAGCAACCGCTGGCACAAGATTCACCCCACCATCGACTAGATCTACGCCAAAACAAGCCGCCAACACTAGATATATACCACCCTCAATGAGCCCTACTGCTAACCTTCGCGCGCTGCCCTCAACGTGCCTCCCAGCCACGACACGATGCATGCACCATGTCGGTCACCCACTAGCTCACCGTGCTACACGTTGGCACTGTGTCACACGGTGATGCTACGTTGTCTGTTCTGCCCACCATCTCCAATCGGTGCGCCACCACCGGCCATTGTTGTAGCCTCCAACTCATTGGTTTCGTTCAAAAGGAGACACATGTGAGCGCAGGCTTCTTCACGAAGGAAAGTGAAAAGGGTTGAAATTTAAAAAGAGAGAGAAGGGAGAAGCTTCTCTATCAAGGAAGGGGCTGAAATTTAAAAGAGTTCCAATTGCAGCAACTCCAAGTCTTCAGTTGTCGCTTCAACTCGACCCTCAATCCCAAAATAGTCTCAAATTCGTAGAAATCAATATCTTGTATCTATTTTTATTTTGACTTTCTCCTCAGCAAACTGCTTCTCTCTTTTTAAATTTCAGCCCCTTCCTTGATAGTTTGCTGAAGAAGAAGAAGAAGAAGAAAAAAGAAGAAGAAGAAGAAAGAAGCAGTTTGCTGAGGAGAAAGTCAAAATAAAAATAGATACAAGATATTGATTTCTACGAATTTGAGACTATTTTGGGATTGAGGGTCGAGTTGAAGCGACAACTGAAGACTTGGAGTTGCTGCAATTGGAACTCTATAAAGCCTAGCTTGGGGACAAGCCAATTTTTAAGCAGGGGAAAATGACAGGAACCTTCTATAGAGGGGATTAGCAGAGGTTAGTAGTAAACTTATGAGTCAAATAAGGAATTAGTAGAAAACTTAGGAAACAAGTTAGCTCAGTTATATATAGGGAGTTATACATGTTGTATCGACTTAAACAAGAAGAAGAAAGAAAACACGACAGTTGGCTCGACAGAGAGCTTCCTGCACGAGATTTACTTTTCTATTTCTTGCTATGATTGTGTGTGTTGATTGCGATTAGATCGGTAACATATGGGCCCCACATTAAAGGTGCAATGGACAAGAAGGAGTACGACGTGCCACTGTACACTTGCGGTTTACATCCTAGTCTTATTGCTAAGACACGCATAGTACTCCTAACCGTACCGGGGTGGAGCCAAATAGAGGTGAGGGGTTCCCAAGAACTTGAGTAAAAAAAATCTAGTTATTATTAACAAAATTTTACCCTTTGTATACCCTCTGAATTTAATACGATGTACCACTTAAAGTGATATACCCTTTCATTTTTTCTCTATCGTGACTGTCACTGTTGCTGACTTGGCTCTATAAGGACAACTAGGAAGAGTGCATTCCAGCTCCGAAGCGTTCATGGAGAATCCTGCCACAATTGGCAACATCTATCTCTTCTTCGCCCCTCGTGCTTTGGTGCTTGAACGCTCGAGTTGAGTTCCTTCAGCTTCGCTTAGATGGGCAATGATCATGTAAAAGGCTGAGAATTTCGGTCCATACATAATTTTGGCCCACTAGTATATGATGGAATGGTTGGAAGGATGATGGATGGATAGAAAATGTTTAGCTACGTTCAGTAGCAATTTGTATGAACCTTAAAAATAAGTCAGATGGACTAATCTGTCTGATCCCATCGTGTTATGGATGAACCTTATATATGTTGTATCCACGTAATTTGTATGCTATTTATATGTTGACTTTTGATTGATGCGCATTAAGTAATGCATTTTAAACCATGTTATACTAGGGAGCCAAGAAGTTTATTTGTGTAGTGGAGATTTGACCTTTTCTGAGTATTAATGCGAGTAGCATGGACGAGAATTTAGGTTACTATTTGCTGCCCTACTGGGCTCCTGAGCTTTTAATCAATTTGAACCTACATTTAAAGATCCGGTATATAGTTAAACGTGTGTGCGGATATTATTTTTCTTCTTTCCGTTATATATATATATATATATATATTATGCCTTATTAGAGCTTATTAGAGGAACTAACATGAGTTTTTTTAACTGTGTACATCAATATCTGTGTATTCAAAAGTACTTTTCAAGCTCGGCTCCGCCGGTCAGGCAAACCAGAAATCAGGCTCGGTTCGGGCTCGGGCTCGGGCTCAGACGAGCCGCGAGTTAAGCTCGGTTGGACTCTTAGAAGAAAAAAAACGAATGATCAAAATTTAATATTACAAGCTTTTCTAGAATCAAAATACGTCTTATTAAAAGCAAATCCAATATCCAAAGAGAGCATCTTTTCCTCACTACTAAAACCTGGGCACATTCTAAAATCTAAATGATGTAGATCAACAACACGTTGATACTGCTACTGTGCTAAAATCTAAAGCGTGGCATGGCTTTTGGGATCCAAGGGGATCTCCGAGGAGGGGCAACACCCTTGCTTTTCTTCAAAGGTACGCTTTGAAGTAGAGAGGCTAATTTAGAACTAGGATCCTCATAAACGGCACTAACTGTTAGCATAATCTAAAAATATACAATATGTTTTAGTGTTTAGAACCTCGAAGGAGTTGAAGTGTAGACAGGGGTTCAAGCTCTGCCTAAGACCCTCCGAAATGAATAATAACCTTCACGAAGAAATATTATTGATTAAAACTACAAGTGTTCCTCCCCTTGCAAGTATGATGGTATTTATAGGCGAGGTAGTAACAGGATAATACTAATTAACCCTTATGTACAACCAACTTCAACAATATTATACAGTTGATTACATAGAGGCAATTTAGTAATATTTTGTATGAATACCGTAAAGTACATATTTTGTTGGAATGGACTAGAGCCCCCCTGGTTTTGGGGCTTACTCAAGAATGGGTTCAGAGCTTTGGAGTTGCTTGGTGAACATAGTTCAAAGGTACCATAGTTTGAAGGAGTGCTTCAAAGTAATCTCTTTTAGTCAGAGTCCAGAAATCTTCGGTGAGAGTTGATCAGTTCTCGATTAATTCTTAAGTATCGTGGGGTCATTTCTGCGACATATACGATATTTCATATTCGCTTAATTAGGCTATTCCTTAATCAACCAAACATGCGTGCATGCATGCAGCTAACCTTGTCGATCAGGTGTACCTCATGGGTCATTGTAATTCACGAACATACACACACTAGTATATACTATATACTTATAGCCACGTACAGATAGATGTACTCGCCTAGTCACCTGCGTAATATAATACCGTTGTCCAAGCTGTCTGGCGGGCTGGCAATGCAAATTCTTTAATTAGTTGCATTGTTGCAACATACGTACGTATAGCAGTTGATGAGCTCGACCGGTTTCCTCTTGACTCTACACGACAAGGTCAGTCTTCGACGGAGACGACGACGATGACGACGGCCGGTCTCCCATGCATGCAGCCACGTGAAAGCTGGCCGCCCGGCCGCGTGCCGCTACGGGCGCGCGTACGTGGCCAGAAGAAGAGCCGGAGATCGACCAGACGGGTCGGTACAAAACTCCGTGATCGCGCGCCGCGATCGGCGAGCACGGCCTGCATCGGGCGCCGCAGGGGCCAAACCGCGGCGGAAATTGACCTGCGTTTCCCGCGGCGGCGAGCGCGGCCGCGCGCGTACCCGGGATTATTCCTAGCTCAGCTCGCCCTCTCGTCGCCCCCCGGCCCGCGAGCGCCCGTGTACGGCCGCCACATACATGATCCACCTCCACCGGTGGACGGTGTACGTACGCCACCGGCCGGCCCCTACCCATCCTGCTTGCTTGATCTATAGCCCTACGTGATGCAAGAACATGCAAAAGTGCAGCTAGCTAGCTGCAATACTGCGTGCTCCGATGGGCGGCCAGGTGAAAAACAGGGACAGAAAAGAGAAATCCGGTAGACATGAATGCATGATACACCGATCGATGCAGTGCCCATCTCTCGATCTGCTAGCTAGCTTCTATCTGAATTATTAATCACTCTTTAGCTAGCCAGTTGCTTCAAAAGGCATAGTACCAACACTTAAACCGACGGATCAGTATAACTTTATATCTAATACCTATGTGTTAATATCATTGGACTCGTATGTTAATGACAAAGTTACGATGCATTTCGTTTAAGACTGAAGATGCCTTAATTGGCAAGCAAGCATCGATCAGGAAGCCACAACAGGGTCTTTCACTCTTTTCAGGCCGGTTTGAACGACTCGATCAACTTGATGTCTTGATAAGGCGATCAAGATCGATCGATGATTTGTAGCACGATCGAGAGATCGCATGGATGAACGGACCAATCATGAGGACGGCGCAGATTCGCTCGGCTTTACACATCGGAAAGGCGAGCCAAGTACACATGCAGGGGGAGTGTACGTAGTACAGTGATCTCTGAATACTGAACGGTAGTCAAAGCTCTATGGTAATTGGTGCCCGATGATGAGCTACTCTTTTCTTCTTCCAGTACTCTTTGATCTCACTACCATCTAACCATTTAAAAGTAGTGTTATATTAGTGCCGATTATTTGCAAGTCAGGACACTGAATTTATATCAATGCTGGTTTAAAAAATTAAATCCGTTAAAATTTTTGAACCTGAACATACCCAATATTGTTGCGCTACTATTAGTATCGGTTCCACTTATGAATCAACATTAATGTATCAGTACTAGTTCGTAAGTGAAACCGACACTGAAAATGGTGCGCAACAGCACTAGCTCTATTTACAAACCGACACTGTTCGAGAGGGGGTAGCAGGGTCCACTCAAACACTAGAGTGGAAGTGTGTTGAATCAAGAGTAGATAGTAAGCGTCTTTATTATGGTCGTTTCATTCTGTCCCCGCTTAGAAAAGGTCAAGCGGATAACGTCGGTATTGCCTTGCGAAGAGCTTTACTTGGAGAAATAGAAGGAACATGTATCACACGTGCAAAATTTGGGAACGTGCCCATGGATCAAATTATTTCGTGGATTGGATTTCACTTGCCTGTCTACGGTTCCCTTGCGTGTGCTCAGGATAGGTGTTTTGTATAAATGTTTCGCCGTATTATTAAGTATTCTCCTTTAGTTTTTTTTCTCTATCTAGAAGTGGAATAGAATAACCCGGTTGAAGGGTAATGATCATACGTCTGTAATGCATTGTATGCCCCAGAATAGGGCCCATTCTTCTACCCTTTTCGGGTAGTCGATGGCTATTCACAGCTACTACCTTAACACCAAAGAAGAGTTCGACCCAATGCTTTATTTCTGTCTAGTATCAGTGTCGGTTCGTGTCATGAACCTGAACAATTGTGGCGATGTAAATCTTTCCCGCGCAGTAACAATTTGTATTTCATTTTATCAACAGTTTATGGTTTAGACTTTAAGGTTTAGCATTTTTTCATAACAAATAATATTTCAAGAAAGTTATCACGTATGATTAAGAAAACCAGGGATTCTACGAATTATGATTGAAAGAAGGAATGTGTTGGTTTGAAAGAAAATCATTGTGTTGACATTAAAATTGAACGACAAAGCACTAATCAACACTAACGCTGATCCGACGATCCAAAAGTGTGTAGACACCTGGTATGGACGATCAAACGCTAAGCAACATCGACGTCGCATTCCAACAATCATCGGATGTGGCGAGGAGGTTTAAGTGGAGTCGCTACGTGGTCTAACCGCACCACAGGGGGCGGTCAGATCGGCGGTCATCGGTGGTCCGACCGGCCGTCGGGGCAGATTCCTCCTCGGTTTCCTAGCACGCGTGCCGATGGTTAGGACTTGGACCCGAATGGTCTTGGGATTGTAGCACGTCGAGGAAGCTCCCGTTGAAGATGACAAACTCACTAAATCGGTTAGAGAACTGATCTAGATCAAAAGTTAGATAAAACCTATAACGAGGGTGAAACAGGAGGTTTTCGGATCAAACCCAAAAAGAACTCATGATAACTTGGCAAAATACGGATAATTTACAAATCAAATTGATAAAGATCTACCACTAGGGCTAATGCTAGAGCAACAAATAATGCTAGGGCAAGAAAGAGAGATAGTAGATTGAAAGTAAAAAAGAACGATTCAAAGTAGTGCCACCAGGGGTTGACTTGAATCAGCCTTGTCCCTTTATAAAGGGGGTGGTCTTGCGAGAGTTGGAAGTTATCCACGTCCTAGGGTGGTTAGAAATTGATTTGGGTACGAAATATCCCGAGTTTAAACAAGGAAACACGAAATTTAGTTGTAACTAACTCGAACTCAAGGCTGAAGGTCGGACCAACCATGTATTTCCGGTCATACCAGTGGTACATGGAAGGTCAGTCCGAGCATGTATCGTCGGTCAGATCGGACACATAACTAAGGTTGTATCGGCCATGTAGATAAGGTCGGACCAGCCTCTACGCGTAATTTCTAATCTCTTCCAAACATGGCAATCACTTGTTCTATTCCAAATTAGTGTCAAATTTGGGTGTCAACACATGCCCCCTGCCTTTTGACGAACTTGAGAGCCAAAAGTACAATCTCTAAGGGCTAAGGATGATCACTACTATCGGACATATGATTTCTCAAGTGCTTTACTAGGGCCTTAATAATACTCATCATTTGTTCATTTACCAAATCGTCCACCTCATGACTTAGAAGATCTGAATTCTTGAGGACGATTTACATAACTCAATATAAACTCACGAATCATGGGACTAAGCTCTGAATTTCTCTATCAACTCGGACTTTAGTACTCTTATTAGTCTTGCCTCCTAGTCTCTCGTGGGGATTCACTCTTTACTCAGTGAGGCTAGAAGTTGGCTTGCCAACCAACTTCGGTCTCCATACCTATCGCGATCCTACTAAAGCTTTGGCCTCATTGATCAAGTTACTCCCTAGCTCTTTGGCCTTCTCCTCCCTCATCTCCTATGCCCGAAGACGTTGTAGGCGCCTCTTTTGAGACTTGGTCATGCCTGGAGGTGCCCATGAAGGTTGTGGCTTTGTTCCTGGGGTTATAAAATTGCTTTTGGAATTTTTGGTCGAATGGGAAGTACCCGAATCGACTTTTCTTATTTTATGCTCGCTGTTGGTGACTTTTTGTACGCTGACAGTCATATCAGCCAAGGTAGGCCAGTAGACCAGATGTTGTCGGTCGAACCGACCATAGTAGGCCGGTCGGACTAGCCCTAGGGCGTCGGTCGGACCAGCGTTGTCACTTTCGGTCGTCTTCTCTGGGTCACCTCTGTCTTGTTCAGAAAAAGGCTCCTTTAAGGATTGGGATGTCATGGGAACCCACTTTAATGACAATGGCCTCAGAGACTCTACCCGATACCTCTGTGTCCTCGCGTTTACCTCATTTGTCCCTTCCCTTTGACTTCAAAGACTTAGGCCAATTCTTTGCCAATCTCTTTGGCTTTGCTGGTTCTTGGTGGAATGGCACTTGGGGTGGCGAGAACGACATCCTTGGGGCAAAGTATTGAGAAGGACAACCACATTGTGGCATTGGGCACGTTCCCCATGACATCATTGGACACCCATATAAGTAGAATGGTGTTAAAATCTCCAATGACTTAGGACTATGTCTAAATCCTTTCTTAGGAGTTGAATTTAGTCTTTCTACATTGTCAGGCCATTTATTCGCTCTTTGTTCGGCCATACGTTCATACTTCTTTAAGAGCACATCAAAAGTAACTCTTGGCCCCCTAGCCGTCTTGCCATCAAGTGGCTTATCTTTGTCTATAGAATTATGTGTATCAGACAGAGGCTCTCCAACTACAATATTCTTTCCTTTCGTTGATCCGACTTGATTGGGCCGAATGAATATCTCTGTGTTACAATCAATACTAAGGAGAGAAGGGTCATTTTCAAACTTCAATCGTCCTTCATTGATCTGATTGAACTCGTTGGCGGAAAACATAGCATTTATCAATAGAATGAGTGTAAGAGTCATGCCACTTACAATATGTATGATCTTCTAGCTCTTCTGCCGACAGAATGACTTAGCCTTCATGTACCTCAATCTGTCCTTTCTCAAAGAGATAGTCGAATATTTTATCACACTAGAACAAATCAAAGGTATACTTACCTCATGAACTCTTCTGAGGTGTTGGCTTAGAACTAAAGCACATGAATGGATCTTCCTCATTAGTCCAAGTCCATTTGGCTGTATAGACATTAAATTTCTTAGTTTTGCCAGATGATCACTCATCGACATTCTTCTCTAAGTCATCCTTGGTTTTGCCCTTGTCTACGACTCGTCTTTCAATAGCCAGAGTGTTTTGCAATACTTGACTAATATTCATGAATGTTTGATCATGCATAGCTTCTTTGATGTGCACAAGCAAACCATCAAATGCAAAATCAGCTAGTCTTTATCACTAATAGTCAAAGTTAGAGCATCAACTTTTGGTATCTCGAAACCTTTGGATGTAACAGTCAATGGTTTCACTAGTTTGTTGCTTAACCGATCTCAAAGTAGATAGATGACATTATATTTTACTAGGAGAGAATTTCATATGAAACCTTTGCACTAGATCTTCCCAAGTGAAAATAGAATGAGTGGGCAAAGACACAAACCATTCATAAGTAGTTGCACATAAAGACAAAGAGAGCAAGATAACCTTATGCTCATTGCAACTACTCGCTTCACCACATTGGACTAAGAATTGTACTATATGGTCACTCATGGTCGCAGCATCACTGCTGCTGAATTTTGTTAATTCCGGCATTTCAAAACATTAGGAAACCTATAATAATCAAAATATATAGGATACAACTTTTGATTAATCTGATCCTTCGACTCAACTTCTAAATACTCCCTGAGTGTGGTATACACATTCTTCCTTAAAACTTCAGGCCTTGCATTTCTATGTTGTTGTATTATTGTCCTAAAGGGCAAGGGCACAACAAGAGTGTGAGCAGGACTGACTTGCTGGCCATGAGGACTAGCAGCAAAGTTATTATTTTGGATCGGTGTATAATGTGTTCCAACACTTGCTAGTGGTGCATGTGAATATATTGGATGTGTAGGGATAATAGGGGGCGCCAAAATAGTATCGGTAGGGCGACAGTAATAACCCTAAACCCATGCACATGTGGGGCAGCGAAGAGCACAATAGGCGTGGGCAATGGAAGCATCGGCGCAAGCGACAGTGACGCAAAAATTGCAACGGGGGTGGCCTAACCAGCTATTGGACCGGTCTAACCGTATGTATAATAGGTGGTCGGACCGGCCTGAGGGCCAATTGTCGTTGTCGGGCATGCACCAGTCGGACCGGCCAAGAAGCCAATCGGACGTCAGACCAACCATGCTCTTCCGATCAGACCGGTCAACCAGGTCCGGTGAGACCAACATTTGTTGGGGGTGTAGTCACACCAGCCTGATGGTTGGTTGTCGTGGGCTGAAACACATCGGTCAAACCGGCCGCTTGGTCGGTCGGACCAACAGGGGTCAAAGGGACTTCAGCCGTGGAAGCCAAGGTCGTGGATGTGATATCTCCCCCTCGTGCTCCCATTCGTCCTACTGTGTATGCGATGTATAGGGGGAGTGCTAGCAATTGGAGTAGGGGAAATGGCCTTGGAAAATCTGAATCTTCTAAACATTACCTCTACCCTAGAGTCTACATCGGGACCCAAACAATTAGCGAATGCGGCGCTAATCACTTTACCTACTTTGGAAACTATCATTTGTTCGACGTCCAAGGGAGAGAGGGAAGAAGGGGATGTTACCTTAGTTGGTGTGGTGATGGTGACGGATATTGTGTCGCGCTTGACGAAGCCACCACTAGTCTTGGTGTACCTCCCAAGCATGAGATCGTTAAGCTCCTCTGTCTTGGCTTGAATCTTTGCACGGTCCTCCTCAGAGAGGTCTTCCAAAGTGGGGATAACGGAGTCATCATCATTAATCTCGAAGTTTCCCATCATGTTCGCCGACATGTAGGGTGTAGAAGTAGTCGTTGTAGTTGTGCCCATTGTTGGCGTCGAACTTGGCATGCTCTTCCCCAGTAGAGTCGCCAAAATTTGTGTTGATGCTAAAATTGACCGACGAAGCACCAATCAACACTGATGTCAATCCGACGATCCAAAAGTGTGTAGACGCTTGGTCTGGATGACCAAACACCAAGCAACACCGACGTTGCATTCCGATGATCCTCGGTCGTGGTGAGGAGGTTGAAGTGGAGTCGCCAGGCGGTCTGACCGCACCACAAGGGGTGGTTTGACCGGCCAAAAAGAGGTGGTCCGACCGGCCCTTGGGACAGATTCCTCCTCGGCTTATCGGTGCACGTGCCGACGGCTAGAGCTTGAACTCGTATGGTCTTGGGATTGTAGCACATCGAGGAAGCCCCTATTGAAGATGACATACTCACTAATATAAAACAGCTAGAGAACCGATCTAGATCAAAAGTTAGACAAAACCAGTAACGAGGGTGAAACAGGGAGGTTTTCATATCAAACCCACAAAGAACTAACGATAATATGGTGAAATACGGACAATTTACGAATCAAATTGACAAAGATCTACAACTAGGGCTAATGCTAGAGCAAAAAATAATGCTAGGGCAAGAAAGAGAGATAGTAGATTGAAAGTAAAAAAGAACGATTCAAAGTAGTGTCGCTAGAGGGTTTGGCTTGAATTGGCCATGTCCCTTTATATAGGGGGTGGTCTTGCGAGAGTTGAAAGTTATTCATGTCCTAGGGTGGTTAGAAATTGATTTGGGTACAAAATATCCCGAGTTTAAACAAGGAAACATGAAATTTAGTTGTAACTAACTCGAACTCAAGGCTGAAGGTCGGACCAACCATGTATTTCTGGTCAGACCAGTGGTACATGGAAGGTCAGACCGACCATGTAAAAAAGGTCAGACTGGCCTTTGCGCGGAATTTCCAAGCTCTTCCAAACTTGGCAAGCACTTGTTCTATTCCAAATTGGTGCCAAAGTTGGGTGTCAACACATTGTTTAAATCCTCATTTTAACTTGAAACATTTCTATAATAAAAATACAATGTATCTTATCCTATGAAAAAATTAGTATTTTTCTGTGTCGGTTTACTATTTTAAATTCATTAAGTGTTTTTATAGGATTAAAATTGAAATAAGTGAAATTCGAACTACAAGTGCTTGAAATAATGAACTAAAATTTATAGAAAAATCATATTAATGCTTTTGCAAGTGCTTGAAACAATGAACCAAAATTTATAGAAAAATCATATTCATGTTTTTGAGTAAATTTTTAGTTCTTAACCACTAAATTGAAAGAAAATTTAAAACATCTAGGTTGCAACACTTGATCACAACATAAAGCTTAATAGTTTTTAATTATAAATAGTCAAATGAAATCTCAAAAATATGATACTTGTCATGGTATTATGATATGATACGTAGATATTATAATAAAAATTTAAAAATATTTTGAGAAAATTATCAAGTATGATGTTAAGAAAACCCAAGATTTTCCGAAGAAGATTCGAGATTTAAAGAAGTAATGTGTTGCGATTGAAAGCAAATCGTTGGTTAAATTCTCATTTAAAATTTTAAATTTTTCTATAATAAAATACAACATTCTTCTATGGCATTTTATGTATCAGTTTACTATTTTTAATGCATTAAGTGTGTTTATAGGATTTAAATTGAAATAGATGAAATTTGAACTGAAAGTGCTTGAAATAATAAACTAAAATTTATAGAAAAATTATATTCATGTTTTGGGTACATTTTTAGTTCTTATCCACTAAATTGATTGAAATTTGAAAAATTTTAGGTTACAAAACTCGATCGGCAATATGGATCTTAATTATTTTTTTAATCATAAAAAATCAAATGAAGTCTTAAAAAATGATACCTATAATTGTATTATGATATGGTATGTAGGTACTATGATAAAATTTAAAAATATTTTGAGAAAATTATCACGTGCGATATTAAGAAAGTCAGAGATTCTCCGAGGATGAATTATGATGTAAAGAAGGAATGTGCGGGGTTTGAAAACAAATCATCGGTTAAATCCTCATTTGAACTTAAAACTTTTTTATACAATTAAAATATAGTGTATCTTGTCCCATGAAAAAATTGATATTTTTCTATGTTGTGTCAGTTTACTATTTTTAATTCATTAAGTGTGTTTCTAGGATTTGTATTGAAATAAGTGAAATTTTAACTGCATTTTCTTGAAATAATGAACCAAAATTTATAGAAAAATTAATTTCATGTTTAGGGTATCCTTTTTTAATAGTAAATAATAGATATTAAAATACAAAGGTAGGCTTTTTAGTAATAAATAATATTGTTTTTTAAAAAATGTAGCACATATTAATTATAAGTTTGAAAATATATTTCAGTGCTAGTTCTATTTAGACCTAACACTAACATCACTATTAATGTGTTAAAACTTTCAGTGTTAGTTCTATACAGAATGGACATTAATAGGGACACATCAGTGCTTGTTCTATATGGAACCAATACTGACAAGGGACAATCAGTGCTGGTTATGCTATAGAATCGACACCGATGTGTTTTTCTATATAAGATTTGGGGACTTAGCTATTTTTTTCCTCATCCACACTTGTCTCCTCTGGCAGTCGCCATCTCCATTGTCTCATCCTATGCTCGCGCCACCGCTATCCATCTCTCTCTACTAACATCGTCATAGTATCACCGACACTGCGTTCAACCGTCTGACTACCTACACCCTTTTTTCCACCACTATCTCCACCGTTCGTTCGCCATCGCCTATGCCGCATTCGTCCGCCCGACCACCTCCAATGTTTTGGTTGCCACCAAAAACACACATCCAACAGAAGGTGAGCATTGTCTTAGATGTGTCGATTTTCGGCTAAGATAGGGTAGAATGTAGGGTTTCCATTTCAGTAGGTGGAGGAACTTAACATGTGCAATGTAAATACATCGATTTAAAACGTTCAGTATGGGGCCATGCTAATATCTGCACAGAGCAAGTACTGAAAATGTGAATCTTGAGTGATTTGATAACGCTTCAATATGTCATGTGATGCAAATTTGGTGACAATAGTTTACTGATAGTTGTTCTTTTAATGAGTATCAACATTAGAAATGTCGGGTTTACATTTCATATGTTGTCCTATAGTATGTAACTTGACAGGAGCAAGAACAGGAACATACCGCATATTATGGTTCCTTGAAACTTTGATCGAGTATAAAAGATGTTTGTGTTTCAGTGGCAAGTATATATATTTACAGTGGATTGTTATAAAGTGTATGGAGTTTGTGTGTGTGTGTATGTGGATGAACACGAAGGCAATAAGAGGAGGCAACAATAAGAACAATTGAGCTAGCAGTGAAGTTTTTTATGTGTGTTTGTTGGAATGGATATAAAGTGATGTATATGTATATCTTTGTGTGTGTTTGTTGGAATAAATATAAAGTGATGTATATGTATATCTTCGAGTGTAAGTACTGATATATTGTTATAAAGTGTATGCTCATTTGAATTCTTGATAATGTTTTCTGCTATACGATTATGTAAAAATAATTTATCACATTCAAGGTTGTTTGTAAAAACAATTTATATGTAAATGATTTCCAAATTTTAATTTAGTATATCATGTTATTTTGATTTGAGATTGTCTATGCAATATTCTCGATGTAGACTATATAGATGGATTTAACATACATGTGTATTTGTATATATAATTAATACAACGTGGTTTATACAAAAATTAAGGAAAAATACACATCAGTGTCGGTTCGAGCGGGTAACAAGCCACATTGATACTTGGTATCAGTGTCGGTTCCAAAGATGAACTGACACTGGTAGCAAAATATCAGTGCCAATTAAGTTGTAGAACCAATACTGATACACGAGCATCAATGTCGGTTCAAGGCTAGAACCGGTAGTGATAGACCTGAATAGTGATGGTTCTAGAACCACCACTTATAGCCGTCGTAGTCAGTGACGGTTGAGAACTCACCATTGACACTGATGTATGATCTTATAGTAGTGCATGATCTAGGGATTCTTTTACTGGTGTATGAAATATATTTGTAGGAATAACCCAAATCCTAAACTCTAAATGTCTAGGCGTGCAAGAGAATAGAATTATATGATAATACTTATCTTTTACAAATAAGGAAGAAGTGCTCTATCGGGATAAGGCACATTTTTTTTTCTGCCCTAGACGGTGGGAGTGCCTCCAAAAAGGTTTATCGAGTCTAGTAAGAAAACAAAAGGCACATGGAGATAATTGTATAGCCCCAAAGGCAAGTTAACTTAAGATAAGTCTAGCTAATCAAGACCAATAGGAGTTATCATTAATACGTACCACCACTCCCAACGACTTCCCATTATTGGTAACATTCTATAAGGTCATAGGGGATTCACTATATTTGTATTTATATACTTTGTTCAATATATATGTATAACATAACATAAAGTTGTTACTCGAACTCTTTTACACAAGAATCACATATCAAAGTGTTCTTACACCAAAGATCATATGTATTAAACTACAGTCCAACTACTAGTCGTTAACACAAAGAATATACTAAATATACACAAAACTGCGACCCGATTCATAATCACCGACACATTACAGCTCTCACCAACACATGCGCGCGGTGACGCGGGTGATAAGAGAATGATGAGTTCTAACTGACGACAGGAGCTGATCGATGTTCAAGGTTCACAAGTCAGAACTATGCAATGGATCCTATAATTGGGTCTCAAGTCTCAACCATATATGCCAATGAAGCAAGTCAGCATCCAGTCATAGTTTCTTCTGCCTGCAGAGGTGCATGCATGGAATGCACAAAACGATAGGATATACATGTGGTTTTGGCTTTGATTCTAACTGACAAGCATTATTATACCAAACCCCTGTATGTAGTACAATAATTTGTTTTCAGTTGTAATAAGTTGAAGCTTTGGCTCAAGCCCCAACTAATTAAGATAACAAGCCAAGCCGAATCAATCCGAGCTAACATTAAGCTTAAGCCGAATGAGCTAACAAGCTAGGAGTATTATACCCAGACCTATCCACTGCACCAACGTGCATGCATAGTTTTGACACCGTGTCACTCAACTCTCCTCTACATATAATGTACAAAGTTTTACTGGTCCGATATTCCGATGTCCAAAGAACAAGATTGGGCCAATGATATACACTATAGTTCTAGCTGGGCAGTTGGACTCTTGTGTAGGTGAAACAGGAAACAGGGTACTCAAGGGGGCAGCGGCCTGAATCTTTTGGGCATTTGTGGCTTTTTTTTTGCAGCTGAATCGCCGCCTGAACCAGCTAGCGTTCTATCTCTTGCTCCAATGGGAACACAGATCTCGAATGCAAATTGCAGGAACGATGATGAGGATGATGATGCATGCATGCATGCAGCAGCAAAAGATCACATCCGCATATATGCATGCCCGGAGGGTGCCCGGCGTCACAGCGAAAGCTACTGTCACAAATCTTATCCCTGTTCTTCTGCAGGATAAGTGTTCCGTGTTCATGCCTCGATCATCTCCATACCCTATTGGTAGCAAGAGTGACAGCTGAAAATCCGAAAGAGCTTGTTGGTAATATTCTATCTGGGGTTCAAGCCAGAAGATAAGGTACGAGCAATTTATCATTGAAATTCTTTTTCAGTTGGTAGGCAGAGGCAGAGAAAGAAACAGTCTGTGTTCAGATGCAAATAAGCTTTGTATTCAGTTGAGACTTTCCAGATCAACGCATGCAAGTGGGAGCTGAACAATATTGCACTCCACTACTCCTCCAATCATCAACTGCATAGAAATGGACCAGATGCTGCATCTCTGCGTGTGATTGGTTCTGATACCTCTCATGCAGCATCAGCTGCCTCTTTCAATTCATCCACGCAGAGGAATCTTTTTATTTGGCCAGGAAATGCATGATGATTCCTTTAATATATACCAGGTCCCCCACAGAATCAAACTATTGGCACATGACTTGTGACAATAATACATTTGAGAAAACATTTTAAGCAGTTTCTTTCAGTGGTGCTGAGCATGAACAAGTGCCCCAGGTGGCCAGGATTGGACAGACATGTATGGTCACATGAGACTGTGAATACAAGAATCATTTCCCAGGGGAGACACACACCTCAATTAAATTTAGTATCATCAGGTTGGCAAAACACAGTTATATACTGTTAAGCTGTTGTTCCCTTGTGCCAAAACTTGTGTCAGCTACCCAGCAGCCAGCTGATTGCTATGATGGAATTGGGAGCCAAAAACAACCAGATCAATACACTCCATCAGCTGAAAGGCCTTGACTTTTCTTCTTACCATTGGCAGGCTTGTCTTACATTACCTACGGTTTTATGTCACATATTGAGTTTCATATATAGTCATAGGTCAACTACTCCACATTCATAATATAGAACAACTAATAACTACCAGTTTTACATCAGAAATACTACTATTTTCTACGAAAATCCCGTGAAATTGATTACCATTTCACTTAGACGGAATTCTGATAGGATCTAGTGCCACGGTGCTCACATCCCTTTCAAGATCACGCAGCATAAGTACTAGCCACCTTTGTTTTTATGCACATCTTTGTAATTGTCAAATCCAATCAAATCGAGAGTACTTTAACCAAAAGCTGGATTAATTACAAACACAAGAACTAAAAAAAGATATGATTCGCGTGCATGATGAAGCACGTACGTACGCACAGTAAAGATAAAAAATGGAACAGCTGACGAGTTGATAGATCAAGGTGAGTTTCAATCAAAAACATATATGTACATCATATCCAATAGCATCGATGGGGCGGGTTAATTATAATATGTGTGCACAGGTCGATCGAACTGTTTCCCAGAGTTCAACACTGCCTGAAAACAAGCAAGATGCTTTCTACCTAAACCCCCATTGAAAATTCAGTCTGAAGTGTCATGTATCTATAGTATGTCTACTACTACTACTACTCTCAGAGAAACAATCATGTCCATGTGATTGTGCTTAATTAGTTGGATGCAATGCGCAGAAATAATCCAAAACCGCGGGAGTAATCAAGAAGTTGCCAGCTTGCTGTGTTCTTAGGACTACCGACCAAGGAATCTTGCTGGGACAGATTGTGGCAAGTTCGTCCACTTCTGTCCACATTGCTGGTGGTACTACTCTCTCATGCTATTTATTTGGTCAATATGATCACCAGGCACACATGTGCATTCAAATTAGTAAATTGCAGACAGAAAATAGCACCCAATCTTCAGTTAACATAGTGACAATCGCTAGCTATTATATGATTCTTATCTTACATTTTACAGGGGGCATGATAAACCTTCTTCAGTTAAGGGGGCTGACGAACCCTAGCTTGAAACAAGAGTACATCATATCTCCGGGGTTTGACATGATATATATATATATATATATATATATATATATATATATATATATATATATATATATATATATGTAATTAAGGGGGTTATTCGAGATCGATGGTGCAGTTGACTAGTTAACGAGTTACTAATTTACTAACTAATTGACTGGTTGATTAATTAAACACAGCAAGCTCAAACTTCGTCAGAAATCAGAGCTAGCTAAGCAGCGATCGACGACGGCGGCACTGTCATATATATATGATCCGTCATGCATTGTACTAAACCCTCGGGCGCATCGGCATCGCTGACGGTGATCGCCGACGCTCCCACTGCACCAATCGGAGGAGGAACTCCATGACCTGAAAATAATTCAATTTGAAGATGTTACACTTAGAAAAAACTAATCTGCACATGTCATGCTCATGCCAGATATGTTAATTTGCATATATAGTTTATGTACCTCTGCTGGGTCCTGGAGAGAGTAGGAGGCGTCAGTGTCCTTGGGGCACTTGGAGACAAGAATTCCTAGCCCTTGACCTCTCTTTCTCAATACCTAATAATTAAATTACAAGAGAACGAATTTATACTTCCTTTCATTGTCCTTTGAATCGAACAAAAACAGTCGAAATCACTCCCCAAAAAAAAACATGCATGTGCAGATCGAGAGCGCATTTCTTTCTCACCTTGAAAGCATCCTCGTCGGTCCGGTCGTCTCCTATGTACACCGGCAGGACGTCGCCGCGGTCGTCGAATCCTAGAAAGAACAGCAAGCGGACAACCCGTCAGTGATCAGAGACTCGGAGGAGGAGAAGAAAGATCTTCATTTGTACTGTGGCGCGCGCGCCGGCGGCGAGGAAGACGACGGAGAAATGTACATACGTACGATCTCTCTTACCGAGCGATTTCAGCAGGAACTCCACCGCCTTGCCCTTGTCCCACATGATCGACGGCCGGATCTCCAAAACCTGCACGCGTGGAACCAAGCATTACTTGCCGCCATGGGCTGAGCTCGTCCGAAAATCGACATGGCCAAGGACACAAGACGGGGATGACATGAACTGACTGATCGATCGCTAGCTTACCTTTCTTCCCTCGGTGAGCTTGAGCTCGGGGAAGTCCCGGAGCACGGCCTTCACCTGCTCGGCCAACGGATTCCATCTCTGCAGGAGAGTGACTCGAGCTCATCAGTGATCGATCAACGATAGATACATCGGTCACGTGATGCGATTTGATCATAATTAACTTAAGCTGATTAAGATCGATATTACTGGATTGATTTGTTCGTGTCGATGTGATCGATGTGAACAATTTACCTTCTCATCGACGCATCTGAAGTGCACGGACAAGCAGAACTTGTTGTTCTCCACCCTTGCCCCCGGCGTGCTCTTCGTCTTCGCCATGAGAGCCTCGTAAGCCTGACAAAAAAAATTATTTTGTTACTAAAAATTCAGATAAATAAATCTTCGATTCACACATGCGTAAATGCGTCACTGGTAAATAAGTTCCACATGGCTCAACTAACGAAGAACTAATTAAGACGATTAATTAGCGTATCGTGTGTGATTAGTTGGTTAATTACGTACCTCATTGATCACTGGGAGGAATTCGCGAGCAGGCTGCAAGAGGACCTTGGTGTCTTCTTCCTCCTGGAGATTACAAAATGAGGTCAAACAAGTGAAGCAACAATGATTGCGATGGAGTGATGGGCAATAGCAAATCGGGTAAGTTGTTGTGGGAGATGAGAATATCGTGAGATAGATACTAGATAGGTAGATGCAATGCGAGCATGGCGTACGTTGGAGCTCGGGCCCTTGATGTCCATGCCGTGGCTACCGGCGTAGTAGAGCTCCGAGAGACCCACGAAGCTCTGGACCTTGTCGACGCAGCGGCCGGTGACGATCGCCGCCGGGAAGTGCTTCGCCACGCCGCGCACGGCGGCCCTCATCTGTAGGAAGGGGACGTCAGTCAGTTGGTTGTAATAGCTAAGAACAGCGCGCTCTAGGAGATTAGATGTGTTTTGGTCGAACACTTGCCTCGTCGGACATGAAGGCCATGTCGGGGTCGGCGACGATGGGGGAGAGCGTGCCGTCATAGTCGAGGAAGACGACGAGGCGCTTCCCCTTGGCCGCGGCGGCGATCTGCTCGAAGCTGCCCAGCGCCGACGGGTGCTTCCTCTGCACGCGAACGCGGCTCGATCACAAGTTCACGACACGGAACATACAAACCAAGAGAACGCGACTAGGAATCAAGGCATGCGTATGCGACCTCGCCGCCGGCCGGACAGACGACTCACCGTCCACGCGTCGCACTCGCCGTCGACAGGAGCGGCCGCGGCGGCGTGGGGCCGTGTCGGCGAGGATGCGCGCATGGCCTCGACGACCCAGCTGGTGCACGGCCTGATGGCGGGCACGTGCGCCGCCGCCCCTGCGAGGTACGACGCCGACACGACCGCGGCGCCGCGGCACGCGAAGAGCGCCCGGCCGGAGGATCCTCCCCTCGGCATGGCCGCCGCCGCCGCGATGTCCGGGAGCACCACGTCCTGGTTCGTCATGGCGCGCCCGCCCCGCGCCCGCCCCACTGCCAGTGTTGGGGCGCGTGGAGGACGGAGCGGCAGTTTACGAGCGTGCGGCGTGCGTGCGCGCGCGCGGGCGGGCGGGCAGTTTTCTCGGGCGCGGCGAAGTGGAGGGGGCGAAGTGCGGGCGTGTCCAGTTTTTATAGGAGGCGATCGAGGGCATCCCGCGGCGGTTGTTTGTTGCCATTGCAGCGGAGAGAGATAGATGATGGCGATGCCGACCAATCATCCATCGACTCCATGTTTGCCACATTAATTTTCACGTCCTACGTTGATTCAATATATGTTTGGACATTTTTGGTCTCTTATTAATATTTATGCAATTCACAATTAATAGATAGATCTCCATTGAGTTATGCTTAGTTTATCATCTTAGTCGTGATTTTTGCAATGTTTAAACAAGTATATATTTTTTACATATATTTTTTGTGATTTATTAATTACTAAATTCGTAATTAATAAATATTAAGTATAAATGTGCTTTAAAAAGTCTTCTAAAAAAGTTAAAGGTAAGTTAGCCTATAACGAGGTAAATGACCCAATGTATATATAGTCATGATTGTAAAAAAAATATAAATGATATTTTTTGTGAAATTGCATTTCTAAATAGATCCCTCGAAAAATTACAAATTTCGACCCTAGCAGGGCCAGTCAACGGGTCTAGATCCGACCATTGACCTCAAACGAAGATTCCCCATAAACAGGAGGTTATGGAGATCTCAAAGCATCCATAATTTTAAATAAGTGGTGATGTTAGATTTTTTGGCTTTGTACTAATTTTATATATTGTGAAGGTAGTGCTACACAAACTAAGATAAGATATAAGTTCTATTTATATATACTATTTTCATAAATTAAATAATATTACTTTTTTAGTTTGATAATTGCTCATTGGATAGAGTATGTATATTTTTATAGTTTTTTATGTTGGAAAAGGTTTTATCTCTATATTATATTATTTTTTCTAAGAAACAACCTTATTTATATATCCATATAATACTAGTTCAAAAGTACTATATAACGTAGATGCTCTTATGTGTGCCCGCCCCCTCCTCGATCTCAAGCCTCGTGACAGTTTTTTTCTCTTCTCTCTTTTTAGTAGTAGTTGTTATTGAGTAACTAGTTTAGATTAATTAGTTAAGATTATATTAACATAGCATATATAGGTACTTTATTACTATGACCTATATGGTAGTTTTGTAGATCAACTAGGTAGCTTATCAAACCAATGCAACTTGGCTAGTTTATTTATGATTCAACACGTTAACCTAGGCAGTTTAATTAGTATATAACTATGGATTAAATGACCTTATATAATGCACTAATCCCATCTTAAATTTCACATTACATTGGAGCAAACCTGGGATGATCTGCCCAGCTGGCAGCCGCCATTTAATTGGAGGCTAGCTAGCTAAGCTAGCTAGCTAGCTGTTGTCTAGCTCGCTCAAGCCCTATTTGATGTAGATTATGTAGCTCTTAATTAACAAAACGGTCTAGATTATTGTTTCGCCTCATAGAACCACTACTACAAACCGCCACTGTAGTGGTGTTGGGCAAAAACACTGTAGTGGCGGGTTATTAGACGCCCACCACTATAGTGGTTCCAGGCGCTGCCGCGCCGGTGACCACCACTAGTGGCGGTCGGTACTGACGCCAGCACCGACTGCCACTAGTATAGCCACTACTAGTGGCGGTCGCTGATGACGTCAGCCCGGACCACCACTACTTTACCAATAGTAGTGGTAGGCGCTGGTGCTGCCCGCCACTGCTACGCTGTCCGCCACTAATGTATTGATGACATCACTTGCGACCGCCACTAATATTCTGGCTATAAATACGAACTTTTTCCTCCCCGAGCCCGATGCTAGTGGAGTTCGCATTTAATCTAGATAAAGAGGGGGAGGCTTTGTTTTCATTTCTTTTGAAGAATTTCATTCTAGGAGGTAAATCCATGCCGAATCTCATATTTATTTTATATTTAATCATGTATATAATGAGTTATTAGCGTTTTACTAATTTAGGGTTTGTGAATAGAAATTTTCAAATATTCTTCTATTTATAGTGTTTCTTTCTCCCAAATGAAGAAATATGACTCTCCTCACAATTATTCATCACTTGTATATATTATTACGTCTTTTTAATCTCTTTTTTAATTTGATTTATGATTATAGATCTAGAGTTATGTTGTTTGGAGAGAGAAACCAATGTAGTTAATTTATTTAATAATTTTTTATACTTAATACATAGTTTGAATTAAAGCATTTTTAATTAATGTTGTTATGAGAGATAAATCAATATATTTTCAATTTGTAAATTACTAAAATTAACAATAATGAATTTATTAATATTTATTAAAATAATATATATGTTTTAGATGGAGCACAAGTCCTGGATGTACTCGTCTAATGACGGAGATGTGATGGCATATTTTAACAAAATAACTGAATTTATTGAAGCTGCTACACAATATGCTTCCTGTCAGAGTGAAGCGACAATATATTGTCCTTGTAAAGTTTATAAAAACGAAGTGATGTATCCGTGTTCAGATCGTGAAACCATACAATTTCACTTGTTGAAAAATGGTTTCGTGAAGAACTACTATATATGGACGAAACATGGTGAGATAGGTCAAACCCTTCTCATAATTCTAATGTGCCGCAAGATGCTCATCAATATAGAAGAGGTTGTGATCATACATCATCCGACATAACACATGATGTTGATCAACATGATGATGATGGCACCTTTGATGTGGAGGAACTGATGCGAAATGTTGCGCCTGAGGTGCTGTTGCAGAGAACTACAACGAAATGCTATGATAACTTTGAAGCACTTGACAAAGCATCGAAAAACCTTCTTTACGAGGAACGCCACAATTGCGATAAGCAGTATACTGTGTTGTACACAACTCTTGAGCTTATAAAACTGAAGGCCAGCAATGGATGGTCCGACACTAGTTTTTCAGATCTTTTACAGCTCCTAAAAAAGGTTTTGCCGAAACCCAATGGTTTGCCATCTGATACGTACCAAGCAAAGAAGATGATTTGTCCGTTGACTTTGGGCATTCAGAAGATTCATGCATTCCCAAACAATTGTATCCTATATCGAAAAGAGTATGAATTGTTAGAGAGTTGTCCGTAGTGCAACGCAAGTCGATACAAACGTGCAAATGACTGTGTGGAGGACTACGATGACCACTGGAAGAATAATAAGAGGTTACAGAAGAGGAAGAAAAATGTTATTGCAGACCAGCATGGATATAAGACGGAGAGGAAAGTTCCAGCCTTAGTAATGTGGTTCCTACCGGTGATTGATCGCTTGAAACTTATGTTCTCTAATCCCAGATATGCTAAACTATTAATCTGGCATTTCGCTGGGCGGAAGAAGGACGAAAAACTTCGGCACCCTACTGATGCTAGGCAGTAGAAATCATTTGACCTGGCCCATTCAGATTTCTCAGAGGTTCCCAGAAATATTAGGATGGGACTTAGCACGGATGGAATGAATCCCTTCAGTGAGATGAGGAATCTACACAGTACGTGGCCGGTCTTTCTGTGCTTGTTCAACATTCCATCATGGTTGTGCCATAAAAGAAAATACCTTATGCTCACTACTCTAATTTCCGGTCCAAAACAACCTGACAATGATATTGATATCTTTCTAGAACCTTTGATGGAGGATATGAAACGTCTATGGGAACATGGTGTCTGTGTGTGGGATAAGCACAAGAAAGAGCACTTCAATCTAAGAGCCATGATCTTTTGCACCATAGCTGACAACCCGGGACGTATGTCCCTAACATGCCAGTTTAAAGGAAAGACAACATGTGTAGTGTGTGTGGACCAAACAGAATCTGTGCATCTTCCATCATTCGTTAAGACGATATATATGCAACACCGTAGATTTTTATCAAGAAACCACAAATATTGAAGAAATAGGAACCATTTCGACGGTACAATCGAGCTTGGACAGCCTCCACGACATCGAGACGACAAATTTCTATTCGAAATGGTGAAGAATATCGAAGTTGTTTTCGGAAAGAAGAGGAAATAATCTGAAAAAAAATCAAAGGACGCTCCATTTAAAAAGCAGTCAATCTTCTTTAGATATTTGCCCTATTGGAAGGAGTTGGAGATTGGTCATGCTATCGATACAATGCACATTGAGAAGAATGTCTTCGAAAGATAGACTCAAAGTACGAAGGGACCTTCAAACTCTCAGAATTAGACCCGAGCTTCACCCACAAGAAAGGGCCAATAGAAAATTTTTCCTTCCGGCTGCTAGCTATAACCTCACAATTAACGAGAAAAGATCAAAATGCAGGTGTCTATATGGAATCAGAGTTCCAACAGGATTCTCAACGAATATAAAGAATATTGTCTCCGTAGGAAATTTGAGGATGAGTGGTACAACACTCATGATTGTCATGTTATGCTTGGGCTATTCCTCGCCATCGCAGTAAGAGGAATCAAACATTCATTTCTGAAGATAGTGATAACACACATGTGTCACTTCTTCAACGTCATATCAAAGAAGGTGATCGACACTAAAGAGTTAAATGAATTACGTAAACAAATGAGGGAGACTATGTGTCAGCTTGAGATGTGCTTTCCTCCATCATATTTTGATATTATGGAGCACTATATGATACATATAGCAGACCAAATCTTTGTTCTCGGTCCAACATACCTGCACAATATGTATGCGTATGAGCATCTAATGGTTATCTTCAAGGGTTACGTACGAAATCATACTTATCCAGAGGGTTCCATGATAGAGGGCTACACGACTGAGGAAGTCATTGAGTGCTACGTAGATTACATAAGATATGGAAAACCAATAGGAGTTCCCATGTCCCGGCACCATGGAAGACTCACCGGTAAAGGAACTAAAGGCAGGAAAATCATACGAAACAATAGCTACCAAACAATAAGAGAATCACATTACAATGTAATGCATCAGTTGGCGATTATGAGACCATATGTTGACCAACACCTGCAAGAGCTTCGTGAAAAGAATGAAGATTGCGATGACCAATTGATTATGAAACATCACAAAATTCATTTCACATCATGGCTGAGGGATCTAAACCTTTTGATTGGAGAAACCGATGGAGAGATGATGACAAATAAATTGTCTTATGGTCCATTGAGCATGGTTAAAACATGGCAAGCATATGACATCAATGGTTTCACATTCTATACCAAAGCAAAGGATTAAAAGAGTTAGCGCCAAAATAGTGGTGTTAGAGGAGATGCAGAAGACAACACTGGACAAAAGAATGCTTACTATGGATACATCGAAGAAATATGGGAACTTAACTACGGGAACTCTATAAAAATCCTTGTATTTAAGCGCCAGTGGGTCAGACATCCAGAAGGTATGGAGGTGGATGATTACGGGTTTACGATAATTGACCTTAATAAGGTGGCTTATAAAGATGACTCTTGGATACTCGCTCAATCCGTGGCACAAGTATTTTACATACTTGATCCTAAAGACGAGAAAAAGTACATCGTTACTCCAGGAAAACAAAGAATTGTTGGAGTTGATGGAGTCGAAGACGAAGAAGAATACAACCAGTTTGATGAGGTGTCATTTTTCGTTGACATATCAAGGATCAATGTGGTTGAAGCAAAACTATCATTTGGCTCCGTGATTCCTTATCTACGCACCAATGGCGATGGAAAATTAGTGCAATGCTAGATCATTTATGTTTATTAGCATATGTATTTGTAAAATCAATTATGTCATTTTGTTTAAGATATTGGTAATATAGGTTATTATTTAATTATAGTTAATACATGTATTTTTATGATGTATTTTTATTGTTAAAACATGTTCAAGATCAAACGAGGATTTAATTAAACATCAATAAAAAAGTTTTGAAAATTTTTATTGTTTGGGGCCAAAAGCAAGGTTCAAACCTCAAACCGCCTGCCGGTAGCGAGGTTCGAACCTCAAACCGCATGGCCCCAAGTGAGCCCCCGCACCACTGCGCTACAAAGTGTTTCTCGACATTGTAGGCAGTGTATTATATGCTAGATATATAATCCCTACCTCTATTAGTAGTGTCGGTCGGGTGACGTCACTAGCCCCCACTGCTATTCCTTTTAGTAGTGGTGGTCAGGTGACGTCAGTGGCCCGCCACTACTAAGGGAAAATAGTAGTAGCGGTGGTCAGATTAGTAGTGGCGGGCTGATGACATCATCGCCCGCCACTACTAAGAGAAAATAGTAATAGCGGGCAGGATGACGTCAGCATGCCCGCCACTGCTAATACACCAATATATACTTTCCACTCCTGCCGTCCGAAAACCTAGTTTCATTTCTAAACCCTAAACTCTCGTGTCACCCCCCTCCGTCCGTCGCCGCTGTCCTGGAGCACGTCGCCGTCGCTCTCCGTCCGTCGCCACCGTCCTCGGAGCCCGTCGGCGCCGCCCCCAGAGCCCATCCTCGCCGCCCGTCGCCGCCAGTCAGTAAATGAGTATTAACATTTGGTCTTATTTTATCCGAGCTTAGGGTTAAAATGATTTCTGATTGTTATATTAATTTATGCATGGTAATATAATTTAGTATAATATTACTAGTAGAGTGCACTATGACAATAATGTTTTTAATGTACTATAAAAACCGAATCAATGTGAATTTTTTTGCAGATGCTATATATACATATATACATGAGCCATTTACGAGATTAATTAACCAAAGTATATATGTTGCTCACAAATTTCCCACTAGCCATTCCCGACCCCCAACCTCGATGACAGCGCCCTCCACCCGGCCTCATCGTCGACCCCAACCTCGACGACAACGCCCTCCTCGCTGGTTCACGATGGCTCCTCCTAAGATTGAACCAAACAGTGGATCCTCAGACTCTACATCAAGTGGCGTGTGTGAGGTTTGCAAATGCGGTAAACATAAGGTACATGGTATAGTTTGCAGTTGCTTGGTGAAGAAAGTGATTCTCATATTGGACTCTGACTCGGAGGATGACTCACGATCGCCGCAACCAGTTAGGGTAAGTACTGGCAGACGGAAGAATGATGAGGCAACCGGTGGCAGAGGGAAACATGCCGAGGCTAGCGGTGGAAAAGGGAAGCATGCAGAGCAATGCGGCAGCAAGAGGAGGCAGGAGGCACGATCCTCTTTTTATGCAAATTTTATATTTTTATCAGCCAATTCAATCATTGAACAATATTTTTTACATTGCTGCATGTATGATAAGTTGTTCTCACTATCGCCGCCGCGTGTATTTTCTTATTCAGGAACATGGAGAGCAGTTCAGACTGTCTGATGATGCCGAGTTGGTTGAGGATTGGCAAGTTGAGGCTTTTCATCTGTTTAACCAGAAATAGGTTGGGTTTGTGCCGAGGAAGAAGAAGCTTCAAACCATATCTTTCTGTTGGGTTTGGACCGGTAGTGCGTTTTGGTTTGGTGTGCTGTTCGATGTGTAAGTTGGTTTCCTCCGCCTGGACTTGTGTTTGTTTACTTGCTTTCAAATAAACGTGATGTGTCAAGTTTGGAACCTCGAACCGCATGGCCCCAAGCGAGCCCCCGCACCACTGCACTCCAAAGTCTCAATCATATCGCAACAACATGACAAGTGTCATCTTTTTTAGACTTTATTTGATTTTTTGAGAATTAAAAAACTATAAAGATACATGTTGTCGATCAAGTGTTGTGGCAACCTACATTTTTCTAATGTTTTAAATTTATTGGATAATAACTAATAATAAAGTCAAAAACATGAATATAGTTTTTCTATAAATTTTGGTTAATTATTTCATGTATTGTAGTTCAAATTTAACTTATTTTGACTTTGATCATAAAAACACACTCAATGAAATAAAAAACAGTAAACCGAGAAAGAAAAATAGCAATTTTTTTGATACATGTCTAACATAAACCGAGGCAGAAAATACCAATTTTTTTTAAAAAAATTTATAAGTTATGATGTATTTTTATTGTTAAAAAAATTCAAGTTCAAATGAGGATTTAAACATCAATAAAAAAGTGCTTAAAATTAGAACAAAAATGAAAAAAATGTTTGGAGGCCAGCAGCAAGGTTCAAACCTCAAACCGCCTGCCAGCAGCAAGGTTCGAACCTCGAACCGCATGGCCCCAAGAGAGCTCCCACACCACTACGCTACAAAGTCTTTATCGATAATATAGGCAGCGTATGCTAGATAATCCCTACTACCCCTATTAGTAGTGGCGGGCATGTGTAACCAGTGGCGGGCATGCTGTCACCAGTCCGCCACTGGTATTCCTTTTAGTAGTGGAGGTCGCATGACGTCATCGGCCCGCCACTACTAAGTCGAGTGACGTAAACTGAGGCAGAAAAATACCAATTTTTTAAATTTGATAAGTTATGATGTATTTTTATTGTTAAAAAATTTAAGTTCAAACGAGGATTTAAACATCAATAAAAAGTGCTAAATTTTTTTAAAAAGTACATTAACAGAATAAAAAAATGTTGTTTGGGAGCCAACAGCAAGTTTCAAACCTCAAACTGCCTGCCGGCAGCAAAGTTCGAACCTCAAACCACATGGCCCCAAGAGAGCCCCCGCACCCTGTGCTACAAAGTCTTTCTCGGCAATGTTGGCAGTGTATGCTAGATAATCCCTACCGCTATCAGGACTTATTTGCATTTAAATACCAATTTTTCTTAATGAAAAATTTCAATTTTTGCAATTAGAATATTGGTGTTGTATTTTTATTGTACAGAAAGTTTCAAGTTCAAAGGAAGAATCAACTATAGGTTTTGCTTTCAAACCTGAGTCATTTCATCTCTAAACCCTAATTCATCCCCGGAGAATCTGAGGTTTCTTAACGCCCTACAAGGGAGATAGTGGCTAATTTTGCGGAAAAGCATAATTGTAAAGCATTAAATGTGATCAATCTATTAGTACTGAAACGTAAACATGTGTATGCATTGTCATCTTCTAACTCGAGGGGTACAGTCAGCCCCACCTCGCTCAACAGTCCTTACATGCCATGAATAACTCAACCATTCAAACAATTGTAAACTAACTGCGAGTAGTCACACAACCTGCCCTTGACCGTGGGCTCGGCTTTTCGAAAAGATTAAATTACTCTGATCAGAGATGTACCACTGTACCCACAAGGCACGCACTCATCACCTACACCAAAGTGTAACGAGATGACCCATACCACGGGAACTCATGCCAAAACCTTCCATATTGTCCTCCTCGACTCAACAGCACCCTCTTATAGGTTTCATATGGTGTCCCGACGCGTCAGAGCCCCACCATACCCCCCCCCCTTGAGCCACATCGGTACAAGTCACCCGCAGGTTGCCCCTTGCCCCCTCCACTATGGTGCATCGAGTCGGATTGTTCCATACTTCCAGTTAGGACTTACCCATTAGACTTGTGATTGGTACGGAAATGCTTTGCAACAGATCCCGCAGACCGGTCCTTATAGTGCCCCGGGTGCGACCAACTTATAACATAGCCAACTCCAACAGAGTCCAGAGACAAGAATAACGGGGAAATTCATATAAAATAATCCATCTATTTACGACTCATTCTTTTTATCCTATAGGAGTTGTGCCGGTACATTGGGCACTAGCTAATATTTTTATAGTAGAGTGACAAGGAGTTAAGGCTCAATAAGCATGGCTTGGGTTTGCACACAAGGACGGGGATCTAATAAATATAAGTGTAGGGCTAGATATTTGACTAATGCAATAATATCCTATGAGTTATAGCGGTAGTTATGAAAAACTGGGCTTCAATGATGATCAACTATTTCCACAGGAGGGTTCGATGACTTGCCTTGATCCGCAAATGGTGAAGGTGGAACCTCGGGGTAAGACTCAGATCGTCGACAGCGTAGTAGTCTTCTCGATACGGAAAAGTAAACACAACATTCAATAAACATTCCAAAAACCAATCATACATGTTTTTGTTTGGGTTAAGTAAGGGAGATAGGTTTTTAAGTTCTATGAGTTTATTATTTAAATATTAAGATTAAGTTTTAGAGAGGTTCCTGAATTTTATAACTTAATATAATTATTTTTCCTAAGGGGGTTTTTATTTTCCCTTTTCAGAGATGAATTAAAAGGTATAAAATAGCCTTAATGTTTTTGTGGTATTAAAAATAGTGAAATTAAGTTATTATGTCTTCTGAAGTTGTTATATAAGTGTTTAGGACATTTTCATACAGTGTGGACTTTTTATTATATGAATTAATTAAATATCCTAAAAAGGGCTTTTGCAATATTATTTAATAGAATAAAGGGGGCAAAGTGAACATGCTATTTTTATTGCATTAAAACAGTGGAATAAAGTCATTAAGTCCTTTGATTTTAATATATAAATTATTAAAGGTTTTTCTGAATTATTTAAATGAAGTGTTAATTAAATCCTAAAGGGGACTTTTCTTTATATTTTAATAAGAATATTTTGTGCCAAATAAATATATTGTTTTTATTGCATAAAAGTGTAGAGGATAAAAAGACAAATTTTCCAGAATTAAAATGGTGAAATTTGGAGTTAAATTGAGTAAGATATGAATTTTTAAAGGTTTAAAGTATTTTTCTGAATTTTATTTAAATGGGAAAACAGTCTCTGGTCCACGGTGAACCGGGTTCACCGTGAAACGTTGACTGCGCTCGTGAGCCAGGCTGATCAGAACCGTTGGATCCAGATCCAATGGGCGGGCGCGATGCGGAGACTTTAAATTGAAACCGACGGCTCAGATGAGCCCGTACCGGTTCGATTAGGATCGAGGGCTCAGATTAAATCCAGTGGGGATTTAATCTGCGCCCTCCGTTCAAGATCGAACGGTCCAGACACCGTCCGGCACGGCACGCGCGGTAAGGGGCCAGGTACCCTTCTTCTCCGGCTCTGGCGGCGCACGGGTGGGAGCGTGGCGACGACGGCGAGGGCCCTATGCCCTAGTTTTTGGCAAAAATGGGAAGAGGAGGGGGAGGGGGTCGCTACCGTACCGGAATTGACGGAGAAGGATGACTGGTGGTGGCCGGCGACGAGAGGTGGCGATGAAGACCTTCGGGTCGATGGTGGCGACGGCGATCCGGTTAGGGGGAACCTGGACGGAGGCAAGGCCGAGGGGGCGGTGGCGATGGCGGTCCCGGCGGCATCGACGACGAGGGTGGAGGTGGCCCGAGGCGCCGGCGAAGGCTCGCCGGAGTTAAAATAGAGAGGAAAAGGGGTTCGGCGTCGTTTTCGCGTCGGATGAGGATGGCTTGGGCTGAGACTGGGATGGTTGGTGGCGGTGAGGTCACAGGGTTTAAATAGGGTCTTCGCCGGCATCGGAAGGGAAATAACCCAAGGGTTTCCAAAAATGCACCATCGAACTTCCATGCGATCGGATTAGCTTCCATTTGGGCGAAAACGCGTCGGTAAAGCATGGAAGGCGATCGTCGGGGCATGGCAAGTCTCGGCGGGGCTCAATTTTGGCAGTCAGTGGCCGGCGGCGGCGAGTATGGCAGGGGGGCGCCGGTATGGAAGGGGATCCCCCTTCCTTTGGAGAAGAAGGATATGACAGGTGGGCTCCACCTGTCATAGTCTGAGAGTGAGGGGGCGGGCTGGCTAGCGGGCCCGGGTGGTCAGCGGCGGGAGAGGGGGACGCGGGAGACTGCCAGGTGGGATCGAACGGGCGTGGCGCGCGGGAGTGAGAGGGCGAGTGGCGCTGACAAGAGGGCCCGGCGTGGCAGCGGTAGAGAGGTGCACTCGTGAGGATGGCGGGTGGAGCCGGCCAGGCACGAGCGGGCGAAGAGCGAAGGAGAGCGTGCTGACAGGTGGGTCCCGCCTGTCGGTGGGTGCGGCCTTGGACTCGGCCGGGCCGAGGAGAAAAGAGGGAGGCGGCCCACTATTATTTTAAATCCTTTTTCGATTTAATTATTTCCAGAAATTCATATATTTACTTAAGGCTTGAAGCTCTCTTGGAAAAATTTTGTAAAAAATCTCAAAAATATTTCTTGGCTCCTCGACTATACCATAAATTTTTCAGCTATAGATTTGAAATATTTCTCCCTGATTCGCTTTAATTGAGTTCTTTTAGCCTTTACTTTAATTAAATAAATCACTTTATTCCAGAAAATTTATTTTCCTCATTTTTATTTTATTTTTAATTCTGGGGCTGTTACAATCCTATCCCCCTTACAAAGAATCTCGTCATCGAGATTCGAAGCGAACCTCGGGGAAACTAGGGGACGGGGTTCTACGGGTGCTCCGGATTAGGAGGAGTTACATCAGAAGTAGGTAAAGTGATCTCCGGGACTGGGTGGGTTGAGACCAAATTGGGAGTGTCTTTGGTCGTACCTTGGTTTCCTTGAGCGAAGATGTGATGAACTTGGGTACGTCCCATCGGGTTTGGTACAGAAGATGAGGCCTGCTTGGGGTAGGGGCACATGTTGGAGAAGTGGCCTTCTTGGCGACAGTTGAAGCATATAATTGGATTGCCATGCCTGTCCCTCTTGTATCCGGCAGCTTGCACGGGAGCTCTTCCGGCGGGCGGTGCTTGGGGTGGGATGCCTGAGCTTGGCCCACTAAGGTTGATCTGTGGCTCGGCATGAGTTGGGGCTTGAGGCGTGATCACTGGTCGTGGCTTCTGCACCATCACTTGCTGCTGGCGGTAGGCGATCATCCTTCGTTTCTTTAGGTCCACCTTATTTTGTTCGGTTTCCTGAATGATGGCTTTGTTCACCAATTTTTGAAAATTGGTGAAGTCCCAGGAGACCAACTGAAGGGAGAGCTCGTCCTTCAGTCCCCGAAGAAACTTAGCTTGGCGGGCGGCATCCGTGCGCACTTCTTCCGGTGCATAACGGGCCAACCGGTTGAATTCGTGCAGGTATTCTGTGACGGTCCTGTTCCCTTGATGCAGGTCCCGGAATTCCTGCTGCTTCTGGGCTACCACGCCATCTGGAATGTGGGCGGCCCGAAAAGTAGTGGTGAACTCAGCCCATGAAATTTCCTGGTCCTCAGGCTGATTCTCTCGGAAATTGTCCCACCACTCCACGGCGGGTCCTTGGAGCTGGTGAGCGGCAAATGCCACACGCTCCTGCTCAGAACAGGGCAGAAGGTCTAGCTTCTTGCCGATTGTCCTCGGCCAGTCTCCTGCCTCCATTGGATTGGTGGTGCTGGAGAATGTTGGGGGCCGGACACGCAGAAACTCTGAGAGTTGAGAGACTGGTGCCGGGGCATGGATGGCGGGGCGGAGAGGAGGCTCGGGCTGATGTTGATGGAGACGAAACAGCTGTGCCTGTTGCTCTTGCATCTGGTTTTGTTGCTATTGCATCTGAGCAAGCAAAGAGGCAATCAGTTGATTTTGGTTTGCCATCACCTCCACTATTGTGGGGTGATTGGCAACGGGGGCCTGCTGTTGGCCAGTTGCTCCCCACTGAGGCAAGTTGCCCAAGGTGTTTCCATCGCGCGGGGCTTCAGAGCCTTGGTCGTTGGTCATCCTAAAGTTGAAGGGTTCAGAAAGAAGGTGCCAAAATTTAAGGGAACCTGATATTGATTTTATTGCTCAAAATGAATATTAGACCTATATGCTTACATCTTTTATTCTCTTAGTACATTTTACACTCATGCCTTATATTTTGACATGAGTGACACTACACTTCAAGCAACAAAAAGAAAACAATCAACCGTAAAACTACATCTAGGGCAGCTCGGGGGACGACTCGATCATGGGCTCGATGGAGGTGGTCGGTGCAGGGGTGGTGGAGCTGGAGGGTCCGGCGGGAGGTGCACTGCGGGAAATCCTCTTGGGTTTCACGGTGGGAAACCAAAGCGTTTTCCGCTTGCGGGGCGGAAGAGGGGCGACCTCCTTGAGATCTTTCTTTAGTTCCTTAAGCTGATGGCGGAGCTATGCGGTGACGATGGCGCCCTGGCGTAGAAGCTCGTTCTGACGCCTCAACTCCTCCACCTCGATGCTCAGATGATGGTTCTGTTGAACCTGGCAACGAAGGTCAGTGTTCTCGTGGTTCAGGTTCTCCGACGAGTGGCGGTAGTAGTCGATGGTGTCGTGCTGGCTATCTGCGTCGAGGACGGCCTACGTGTGAAGATTGTCCATGGCCTCCAGAAGTATCATGGTGCGGGCGATGGCAGAGTTGTTCTGAGTGAGGGAGTTGATGTACATGCTGCGGTGACTCCCCGGTGTGCGCATAGGCATGAAGCGGTAGACGGTGTCGTGGAGCTGGCGGTCGTACACCAATCGAAGCTCGGCGAGGGCCTGAAGAGCGGCGCGCTGACTGGCCACCACGAAGGAAGGTCCTCCGACTCCATGGGTGTAGAAGGGAGGCTGCGTGGGGGAGGGGCAGATGACAACCGTGACCTCGCAGTAGCTCTCGCTCGCATCGGAAAAGATCCCGTGGAACGCGGGCTCATGGGAGAATCCCAAGAAGTCGACGAGCACGCGAAGCACGCGGATGAATCCGGCCTCGTCACGAAGAGTCCCGCTCATGGTACGGACCGGTATCTACAAAAGAGAGAAAATTTTTGTGAAAATCTCGGAATATAAGAGGATAAGTAATTTTGTCAGAAAAATAGGGTCAATATAAGTCCTAGGGTCAGGTCTGTTTGGCTTCCTACAGTCAAGTCGGCTCTGATACCATCTTGTCGCGCCCTAATTTAATAAATCAGGACATTTATTGAAATTCCATAGAAAATCAATAAACCAAGACGTTCATCATGCGACCACGTACAAATACGAGCAATCATTCACGGTTCGTAGACCGTATTAATACAAAAGTGAATAAAGGTGAAGAGAAACTAATAAAATAAAGGGTCCTAGATGAACGCCTCCTTCCAGTCTCGCCTTGACTGGGTCGCTACTCCAGACCTTCATCCTCCTCGTAGTAGACGGGCTCTGGTGGTGTAAGTCAACGGGGGTGAGTACAAACGTACTCAGCAAGCCACCGAATGCAAATATAATGCAGAGTAATAATAAGGGAGATAGTGGCTAATTTTGTGGAAAAGCATAATTGTAAAGCATTAAATGTGATCAATCTATTAGTACTGAAACGTAAACATGTGTATGCATCGTCATCTTCTAACTCGAGGGGTACAGTCATCCCCACCTCGCTCAACAGTCCTTACATGCCATAAATAACTCAACCATTCAAACAATTGTAAACTAACTGCGAGTAGTCACACAACCCGCCCTTGACCGTGGGCTCAGCTTTTCGAAAAGATTAAATTACTCTGATCAGAGATGTACCACTGTACCCACAAGGCACGCACTCATCACCTACACCAAAGTGTAACGAGATGACCCATACCATGAGAACTCGTGCCAAAACCTTCCATATGGTCCTCCTCGACTCAACAACACCCTCTTATAGGTTTCATATGGTGTCCCGACGCGTCGGAGCCCCACCATACCCCCCTTGAGCCACATCGGTACAAGTCACCCGCAGGTTGCCCCTTGCCCCCTCCACTATGGTGCATCGAGTCGGATTGTTCCATACTTCCAGTTAGGACTTACCCATTAGACTTGTGGGTGGTACGGAAATGCTTTGCAACAGATCCTGCAGACCGGTCCTTATAGTGCCCCGGGTGCAACCAACTTATAACATAGCCAACTCCAACAGAGTCCAGAGGCAAGAATAACGGGGAAATTCATATAAAATAATCCATCTATTTACGACTCATTCTTTTTATCCTAAAGCAGTTGTGCCGTTACATTGGGCACTAGCTAATATTTTTATAGTAGAGTGACAAGGAGTTAAGGCTCAATAAGCATGGCTTGGGTTTGCACACAAGGACGGGGATCTAATAAATATAAGTGTAGGGATAGATATTTGACTAATGCAATAATATCCTATGAGTTATAGCGGTAGTTATGAAAAACTGGGCTTCAATGATGATCAACTATTTCCACAGGAGGGTTCGATGACTTGCCTTGATCCGCAAATGGTGAAGGTGGAACCTCGGGGTAAGACTCCGGATCGTCGACAGCGTAGTAGTCTTCTCGATACGGAAAAGTAAACACAACATTCAATAAACATTCCAAAAACCAATCATACATGTTTTTGTTTGGGTTAAGTAAGGAGATAGGTTTTTAAGTTCTATGAGTTTATTATTTAAATATTAAGATTAAGTTTTAGAGAGGTTCCTGAATTTTATAACTTAATATAATTATTTTTCCTAAGGGGGTTTTTATTTTCCCTTTTCAGAGATGAATTAAAAGGTATAAAATAGCCTTAATGTTTTTGTGGTATTAAAAATAGTGAAATTAAGTTATTATGTCTTCTGAAGTTGTTATATAAGTGTTTAGGACATTTTCATACAGTGTGGACTTTTTATTATATGAATTAATTAAATATCCTAAAAAGGGCTTTTGCAATATTATTTAATAGAATAAAGGGGGCAAAGTGAACATGCTATTTTTATTGCATTAAAACAGTGGAATAAAGTCATTAAGTCCTCTGATTTTAATATATAAATTATTAAAGGTTTTTCTGAATTATTTAAATGAAGTGTTAATTAAATCCTAAAGGGGACTTTTCTTTATATTTTAATAAGAATATTTTGTGCCAAATAAATATATTGTTTTTATTGCATAAAAGTGTAGAGGATAAAAAGACAAATTTTCCAGAATTAAAATGGTGAAATTTGGAGTTAAATTGAGTAAGATATGAATTTTTAAAGGTTTAAAGTATTTTTCTGAATTTTATTTAAATGGGAAAACAGTCTCTGGTCTACGGTGAACCGGGTTCACCGTGAACCGTTGACTGCGCTCGTGAGCCGGGCCGATCAGAACCGTTGGATCCAGATCCAACGGGAGTGCGCGATGCGGAGACTTTAAATTGAAACCGACGGCTCAGATGAGCCCGTACCGGTTCGATTAGGATCGAGGGCTCAGATTAAATCCGGTGGGGATTTAATCTGCGCCCTCCGTTCAAGATCGAACGGTCCAGACGCCGTCCGGCACGGCACACGCGGTAAGGGGCCGGGTACCCTTCTTCTTCGGCTCTGGCGGCGCACGGGTGGGAGCGTGGCGACGACGGCGAGGGCCCTATGCCCTAGTTTTCGGCAAAAATGGGAAGAGGAGTGGGGGGGGTCGCTACCGTACTGGAATTGGCGGAGAAGGATGACCGGTGGTGGCCCACGATGAGAGGTGGCGATGAAGACCTTCGGGTCGATGGTGGCGACGTCGATCCGGTGGGGGAGAACCTAGACGGAGGCGAGGCCGAGGGGGCGGTGGCGATGGCGGGTCCCGGCGGGCGGCGGCGTCGACGATGAGGGTGGAGGTGGCCCGAGGCGCCGGCGAAGGCTCGCTGGAGTTAAAACAGAGAGGAAAAGGGGTTCGGCGTCGTTTTCCGCATCGGATGAGGATGGCTTGGGCTGAGACCGGGATGGTTGGTGGCGGTGAGGTCACAGGGTTTAAATAGGGGCTTTGCCGGCGTCGGAAGGGAAATAACCCAAGGGTTTCCAAAAATGCGCCGGCGAACTTCCATGTGATCGGATTAGCTTCCATTTGGGTGAAAACGCGTCGGTAAAGCATGGAAGGCGATCGTCGGGGCATGGCAAGTCCTCGGCGGGGCTCAATTTTGGCAGTCAGTGGTCGGCGGCGGCGAGTATGGCAGGGGGGCGCCGGTAATGGAAGGGGATCCCCCTTCCTTCAGAGAAGAAGGATATGGACAGGTGGCTCCACCTGTCATAGTCCGAGAGTGAGGGGGGGCGGGCTGGCTAGCGGGCCCGGGTGGTCAGCGGCGGGAGAGAGGGATGCGGGAGACTGCCAGGTGGGACCGAACGTGCGTGGCGCGCGGGAGTGAGAGGGCGAGCGGTGCTGACAAGGGGGCCCG